>CM050522.1:18647921-19155421 GCA_027563665.1 Antrozous pallidus
AGCCCAGGAGGTAGGTAGGGAGACATGAAACCAGGTAGCCCTCTTCCTGGAGAGGAATATGCCAGCCGTAATGGACTGATACCTAGTCTAGGACTTAAGCTATAGAGACTTGAATCACGTCCATAAGAAGCAGAACTGGTTTGAAGAGGAGAGAAAGCTGATTTATTTCCCAGAGTTCCAAAACCAATTCTAGCTAAACTGAAGTTTGAAGCTCCCTGGAAAGCTGTATTTCTCAGTTCTCCTGAGCTTGCAAGATCCCTGCTGTCTGGCTGGTGCTCTCTCCCATTCAGGACCTGTTCTATAGCTTGGACCACATCCCCTTTGCAGAACTGTAGAATGCCTTCCAGCCGGCCACGCCTGTAACTCGGGAAGATCTTGGTAAGGATATCAAGAGGATCTCTTGGTCTTGAAGACACTGTGCGAAGTCTGGAGCTGGGAGCAGTGAAGTTTCTGGCCGACTCGCTTTCATTTCCTGATTCCAGATCAGAGGATGATAGAGACCTGGGACTCTCTTCGCCTCCTGATGGCTCCCCAGATTGAGGAGACACAACGCTATCACCCTTGTTTGAGTTTTCTGAAACGGATGACCTAAGACTGTGTTTTCCAATGACACCAATAAGCTTAGGAGATGATGCCAGGGTAAGCTGATGAGGTTTAGAGACCGGTTCTTTTTGTCCACTCTGGTATGAGTCACATTTACTCTCTTTGTGTTCTGGGGGGAAAGAAAAATAAAGAGAAATCAAATAAATGAGGAGAAACTTCCCAGAACATCGTGCTGCCTACTCAAAAATAATGCTGGGTAGAATAATTCATTCCCTCATAGTATATTAGTAAGACTTAGTCACTGTAAGACATTTTATGAATAAGAATTTTAAAGCTCATTTGTAAATGCCAATGTTGGATAGTATTAAAATGCTATTTATAATGCCATTTCAAGAACACAAAAATTAAGTAATATATAAATTCAGTAGTTATTTAGGAATCAGAAATGAGAGTCCATTGTTATCCCAAATTGTTAATGTAACACCGAATGTCGCACACTGGCAATGTGAAGTTTTCCTAAATGTCACTTAAGTTTTGTTGTTATCCAAGTGAGTCTTCTTATCACAATGACGTGATGCAAAAAGAACTGAGTGAAATAGTTATGTTTGGAAATCAAAAAAAGAAGCAACCTGAGTATGAAAATGAATATTCTATTTAATCACTACTGCTACATTTCTACAATTGGTTTTTAATGCTCACATTAGCAAGTTCCAACTAAATTACCTTAATAATGTAAAAAAATAACAAGATTGTTTACTCCATTTCAAATCTAAACCACTAATGATGACTGCTGTACCAATCCCAAATCACACCAGTCACATACTTCATTTTAGTGAGAGATGATACAGAGTTGGTATTTGTTATAATCCTCTATGAAATACAGACTTTCCTTTTCAACCCTAGGAAAATATTGAGAAAAGAGGTTACAGTCAAATTGTTCCTAGAAGAAAATTAGAAACTGCACTATTGCACTACTGTAATCTGTATGGGTTTTCAAAGTATGTGGTAAAAATAATATATTATGTATTTATTTCAAATCTCAACTCCCTTGTAATCTTAAGAGGAATTTTCCAACAAATGTTTTTACAGAGCAATCTGATTTTTCTACCTCAACTGGTTGAGCATGAATATTAATAAAATAAGAATATCTTTAGGAAAATAATAATGCATATATTCACTAACTTTTATTTTGGTTTACCCTATAGGCATATTTTATCTCATTTCCATTTTCAAAGAGTAAATTGTCAAATGGGTACTCAGAAAATTTTAGTCAAACTTTTTTATTCTCCTTTCTTATGAATGCAACAAAACAAATATTGCCTAAAGCAGTGATCTGCAACCACAATTTACAAAACTCCTATGTGTTCTCAAGGAGAGGTCCTACATTCTAAAATAATATCTACAATTTATTTTGAAATTAAAGTCAGTATACAATTGAAAATTTTGATCACTAAAATGCTGTAATTATATCAAACATATAAAAAAGAAAGGATGTTTCTCCTATAAAATTACAACAACTCTAGTATTGTCAATTTTAAATAAAATTCTTTTGATGTAATTCTGCCAAGTGGAAAGAGATTGGCATTGGTCTGCCATCCCATTTTATTTACAAGACAATTCACTAAATATAGCCCCCTGAACATGTAAGGCATCAACATTTCATCTCTAAAGCAATTTATATATATCACTGTACTCATGGAGTATAATATAATGCAATAAAATATGAATTGCATGATTGCATGAAACCATCTAGAAAATAAGGTGTCTTTAAAATGCTGTTGATGTCATATCATCTCTTTGTTCTTTCAACTCCTATTGCTCTTTTTACTTCTTTACTTTTATAATTGTATAGTATGTCTTATAGTTTTTGGATATAAATAGTTTTCCTCATTTTGAATATAAGGTCCTTTTGTGTAGGGAAATCTTTATTCACCTCTGAATCACTGTTAGTCTTTGTCTCATGAATGAGTAAATGAAGTACCTTCCCATAGTTCATGGATATTGTGTAAGAAGAGGCAGTTTAGAAAAGCCGTAAAACTAGTCTTCCAAGAAAGAGGGTCAAACTGAGCTAAAGAATAAAATAACATAATTGGCCCTATGGAACAGAACACTTTGGTACCCCTCCAAGAAAAATGCATAATCAGTATGTAGCTGAGGTTTGCCAGCCAAATCTCACTGTCAGTTTAATCCATAGACTTTTAACTGTTACTTCTTTTTCATAGTAGTTTTGTTTAATAACTCTACTCTTCAGCCCTCTTTGATTTTTCATAAGAAATGTTTAAAGTCTATTTTGTCTGCTGAAGTAAACTAAAACATGGGCAAAAAAATGGCGTAGGTGAAAAAAATATCATATATGCCTTATATAAATAAATAGTTTTTTATCAAAAGCACATCCTGTGATATAAGATCTGCAGTTTTCATAATCTAAGGATGTTTTCTAAGTAATAACTTATTGTATCATTACCGTACAATCTCATATAATACAACCTGTCTTAAATTTATAAAGAAATACTAGTAACATTTTCACCGCTACTAGTCCCTGTGGAGGACTATGAAATTCACTAAAATCCAGTGGGGTTTACATTAACAGGAAAAGTTAATTTGGAATAACCTAACACAGTGTATGAAAGTTATTTGTAGCTGATAAATAAGAAAAAAATAATTAAAACTCCTTGGGTAAGAAATCCCTAATATTAGCCTTCGAAATTCTTATCTGTGTTTGCACAAATGTGTAAAAGTTAATCTTTTTTTCAGAGCTGAAATGTCAAGTATTAGAATATTTTACACTGTAGGAGGCTGACAGATGAAAAATGCTTAAAAATTTGACGAGACTGGGATGAAAAGAGGCTTGGGTGGATTCAGTTTCTTCCCTTCTAGTAGCTGGCTCCAGAAATTTGCCCAAAGGTCAGGAACTCTACTCTGAACTATCAGTGAGCTTCCCACACAAGATCAGAGGCTTAACTCCGGTTTTATAGCTGAAAAGGTTACCGGATCAAGCTCAAAACACAGCCCCTCTCACCACGCTCTTACTCACACGAAGTCAGAGAAACTGGGGCACAAACTCTATTCCTAACTTAAATTGCTCATCTGATTACTCACTGACCCTTCACTTTTTTCATTATCTTATCCTATCGCCTAAGGAACAGAAAGCTTTTCCAAAGTGAATGTGATGGGTCTCAACCACTCTCATTCACGTCATATTACAGAGCGGTTTTCCAGAACTTAGTGCTTCTTTAAACAACTTTTAAATATATATATATTTGTTATTGAATTCAGAGAGGAAGGGAGAAAGGGAGGGAGAAAGGAGGGAGGGAGAAAGGGAGGAAGGGAGGGAGGGAGAAAGGGAGGGAGGGAGGGAGGGAGGGAGGGAGGGAGGGAGAGAGAGAGAGAGAGAGAGAGAGAGAGAGAGAGAGAGAGAGAGATCACCCCTCACACTGGGGATGGAGCCCTAACCTGGGCAGGTGCCCTTGGACCAGGAATTGAATGGTGACCTGGTTCACAGGTCGAGGCTCAACCACTGAGCCCCTGGCTGAGCTTTCCAAACAACTTTTATCGTCCGCCTCCAGGGCAAGGCTGCTTGTTTCAAAAACTTTCTCTCCAGAACAATCGTCTTCTTTTGCAGAGAGGAAAACGAAGCCCAACTCACCTTGCTTCCCCTCCCTGGGATCCGGCTGCAACAGCTGGAAAGCAGGGGTCGCCGGCCCACCGGCCCGTCTCAAGGCATCCAGTCCCGGCGCAGTCGCCTCCGCAGGGACGCTCGCCGCCCGGGGGTTCTCGGCTCCGCCGCTGCCTCCCGAGGGCCGACCCCCGGGGCCCGAGGGTGCGGGTCCCGAGCACAGGAGCCTCTGCAGGCCCCCGGCCTCACTCTCCTCCTGGGCCTGCTGCCGGCGCAGCGCCACCTGGGCGGCCATGACGCGCTGGCGCTCGGCGATCAGGGCGCACTTGGCACAGGCACAGTCCCGCCAGCGGCAGAGGCGCTTGTGGCCCTTCAGCGCCGAGACCACGCCGTGGTTGCGGCAGCGGGCGCACTTGGGGGTCCGCGGGCAGCCGCAGCCCAGCGCGCCCGCCCCGCGCTGCAGCCCGGGCGCCGGCCGGGAGCCCCCGCTCCCCGCGCCGGGGGCGGCGGCCGCAGCTGCCCGCAGGAAAAGGCCGGGCGGCCGCAGGAAAGTTGGGGGCAGCGGTATCCCCGGCGGCGGAGGGGCCGCGATCACCAGCCCCGGGGCCAGGCGGGGGGCGCCGCTGGCGCTGCCGTCTCGGACCCCGCACGGTGACGGCTCCATTCCTGAGAAGTGTGGGCGCGGCGGGTTCGCCCCAGGGAAGTGCGCTCGCCGCCCGCAACGAACCCTGCGGAGGTTCGGGGACCGAGGCAAACGGCCGCGGTCCCGCCGCAGCCCCCCCGCACACGGACAAAGTTTGGTACAATTTCCGCAGTGAGTTGGGGACCGCGGCTCCCAGGAGCTGGAGACTCTAAGAGGCGCAGGTGCCCAGTGAGCGGCAGGGAGCCCGGGCGCAGCGCTAAGGTCCCAGCGCCCAGGGGAAGCGGGAGAGGCTTCCCCGCCCACCGGGCCGCCCGGCCGCGCTCAGAGCCGGAGCCCAGGCCTCGGGGCGGGGAGTGGGGCCCTCGGGGGCGGGGCTACAGGAGCCGCAGGCGGGACGCGGCGGGACTACCGCAGGGGGGACTGGGCTGGTGCCAAGTGCACCCTGATGGGATGGATGCCCATGGCCTTTCCCCCAAGAAGCCCTTTGACACTTGCTTCCCCATGAATTCCTCAATGTTTATATTTGCGAAACAATCTTCAAACCAGTTCCCATGCCTCTTCCTGCCCTTCTTAAATTAAGCAATAGTAGTAAATTTTCCTCTCCCCAAATCTAGAATACTGCAAAAATGTGTATGGAACCAAAGAAAAGACCCCAAATAACCTAACCATAGCAGTCTTGAAAGTGTGGAGATTTGAATGTAATCCTTTCCTTTCTTTTTCCCAGGTGAAGTCTTCAGGATGGGAGCATGATGAGTTTTCATGAGAAAGCACAGCTCTGCGGGCTGCAAATGTTACCGAAGTGAAAGCTGCTTTACTTTAGATAGGTCTTAGGGCTAAATCAAAACAATGGATAATGAAGGGGATTAATTCACATCCAGGTTCTTCTCGTGCATTTTGTTTATTAACACATCCAAATTTGAACTCTAGGTATTACTAAATTTTAAAGAGCTACCTCCCAAAGAAGTCTTTATGACTTCTTATCTGAAACTATTTATTAACAAGTGGGTTAAAGCTGTCTCAAAAGTGCTTCACATTTCTGTTGTAAAGTCTCAGGGAAGGTCCTTTAGACCATTCTTTAAATATGCTATCATAAAAATACATTCTTGAAATATGCACGTAATGCCTTTAATTTTAAGAAAAGACCGTACTGCTTTAAAATGAAAGAGCATTTGAGGTAGAAATTTCATGAGTGTTTGTTCTTACTGGAAAGGAGTCAGGGCTTTCTCATTCTTTAAAGTAATATTCAATTGCCTAGTAGGCCATACACTGACAATTTTTACTCTAGCCCTAAGATGGAAAGTAATAATGATATTTTTACCATTCCATCTATTGGCATCCAGTGCCCAGGGAAGACACTGCTAATCAACCTGGGCTTTCTCCTCTTGGCCACTCCACACCACCACTACCATCACCACCCTCCCATAGCCACATGGTGATGCCCTGCCATTGAGGTTTTCTACCTTTCCTAAGCATTGGAGCCACCCAGCACACTTTTAAATGATATAGGCACTCCTGCACAGGTATTCTGATTCTTTCAGTCTGAGCATTTTTGGGGGTTTTGTTTTTTAAGGGGGTTTTATTATTTTTATTTTTAATGACTTTTTAAAAATATATATATCTTTATTGATGAAAGTATTATAGATATCCTCCTTTTCCCCCCATTGACCTCCTCACCCTCCCAGGCTCTCACCACACTATGTGTGTGTCCATGGATTATGCATATATGCATATAACTTCTTGGGTTAATCTTTTCCCAAACCCCATCTACCCTCACCCCTCTAAGATTGATCAATCTATGCCATTTCTGTATCTCTGGACCTATTTTGTTCATTAGTTTATTTTGTCCATTAGATTCCACCTATCAGTGAGATCACATGATACTTGTCTTTCTCTGACTGGCTTATTTCACTTAGCATAATAGTTTCCAGATCTCTCCATGCTGTCTCAAAGAGTAAGGGATTCTTCTTTTTTTACAGCTGCATAGTATTCCATTGTATCAATGTACCACAGCTTTTTTATCCACTCCTCTACTGATGGGCACTAGGTCAAATGGCAGTTCCGTTTTTTATTATTTGAGGAACTTCCATATGTTTTCATTAGTGGCTGCACCAGTCAGCATTCCCACCAGCTGTGTACTAGAGTTTCTGCTACATCATCGCCAGCATTTGTTATGTGTTGATTTGTTGATGGTGACTATTCCAGTAGATGTGAGGTGATACTTCATTGTCCTCTTAATTCGCATCTCTTTGATAATTAGTGGCTTTGAGTATTTTTTCATATGCCTCTTGGCGATCTGTATGTCCACTTTGGAGAAGTGTCCATTAGGTCCTTTAACCATTTTTAATTATTGCATTGTTTGTATTCCTTTTGTGAACTTATATGAGTTCTTTATATATGTTGGACAAAACCCATCATGAGATACATCATTGACAAATAAGCTTCCCCATACAGTGGGCTCCCTTTTCATTTTGTTGATGGTATTTTTTGCTCTGCAGAAGCTTTTTATTTTGATGTAGTCCCTTTTGTTTATTTTCTCCTTTGTTTCCCTTGTTCTAGGACAGTGATCAGCAAACTCAGTCAACAGAGCCAAATATCAACAGTATAATGATTGAAATTTCTTTTGAGAGCCAAATTTTTTTAAATTAAACTTCTTCTAATGCCACTTCTTCAAAATAGAGTTGCGCAGGCCGTGGTATTTTGTGGAAGAGCCACACTCAAGGGACCAAAGAGCCGCATGTGGCTCATGAACTGCAGTTTGCTGATTATGGCCCTAAGAGATTTGTCAACAAACACATTGCTATGAAAGATGTCTGAGATTTTGCTGCCTATGATTTCTTCTAGGATTTTTTACCTATCCAATTTTCTCAGCATCATTTATGAAAGAGACTGTCTTTACTCCATTGTAAGTTGTTGCCTCCTTTGTCAAATATTAATTGAGTGTGATAGGTTGGGTCCATTTCTGGGTTCTCTGTTCTGCTCCTTTGATCTGTTCTTGTGCCAGTACCAGGCTGCTTTGATTACAGTGTCTTTGTACTATAACTTGATTGCTGTTATTGTGATCCCTCCAACTTTGATCTTTCTCAATATTGCTGTGGCTATTCAGATTCTTTTTGGTTCCATATAAATTTTTGGTGTATTTGTTCTAGATCTGTGAAATAGGGCAAGCGATACTGGTCTTCACTGTAGGCTTTGATACATATCTTATACAACTTAAAAAGAAGTAAAAATAATTTTAAGTGAATGTATTTAAATAAAATGTATCAATTTAAATGATAATGTGTGAAAGACTGAAAACTAATAAGCTTTGCTAACAAAAAAAGATACAGATCTAAACAAATGAAGAGATATATTATGTTCATGGTCAGAAGACTCAACATTGTTAAGAACACAATTATACCTAAATTGATCTATAAATCAATTCAGTCTCAAAATTCCAGCAGACTTTTCAGAATAAATTGTCAAATCCATTATAAAATTCATGTGGAAATGCAAAGGAAGTACCTAAAATAGCCAAAACATCTTTGAAAAGGGGTAAATTTGCAAGGCTAACAATATCTTATTTTGCAAATAATTACAAAGTTACAGTAATAAAAACAGTGTAGTATTGATGAAAAGATAGAAAAACCTACCAATATGTCAGAATAGAGAGTTTAAAAATAGACAACCAATTTTAAACAAAGGTGCAAAGTAAATTCAGTGGTAAAAAAAAAAGTAGTTTTTTTTTCTAACAAATTTTTCTGTAACAATTGGACATTTGCATGTAAAAAAATCATTGACTTTAAACCATTCCTTACACAACTTACAAACACTGGCTCAAATGGATCACAGAGCTAAATGTAAGTCATAAAATCATTTAATATAAGATAACAAGTTTGTGATCTTGGGGTATGCAAAGATTTCTTAGATATAATAATGAAAGTATGATCCCAAAAAAGACAAATTGATAAACTATAATTTATCAGAATTAAATACTTTTCTTCAAAAGACATAGTTCATAGACTGAAACATCATACCACTGACTGAGAGAAAATAATTGTAATACATATATCTGATGAAGGCCCTATATACATAACAATTAATAAATTCTGAAACTAAAAAAAAAACAGTTTTTTTAAATGAGCAAAAGATTTGAATAAGTATGTCACCAAAAATGATATAGACATAGTAAAGAAGCACAAGATGCTGAACATCATTAGTCACTAGGGAAATCCAAGTTAAACTGGACCATGAACTACTAATACACATCTGTTAGAGTGGCAAAAATTTAAACTATTGACTATACAAAATATTAGCAAGAATGTGGAGCAACTGGACCCGCATCCACCCCTGCTGGAAATGTCAAACTGTCCAACCACCTTGGAAGCCAGTTGAGTGTCTTCAAAAGCGAAACATGAATGTTCCCAGGCATTGCAGAAATAAAGCAAATGTCCCTACAAGGCAGCAAACTGGAAAACCCCAAATAACCATCAACAGTTAATATAAGCATACAATAGAATGCTAAGGCAACAAACAAAAGTACATAGCTACATGATACACATGAATAAACCTAGAAACCATTATTCTGAAAGGCAGAAACCAGGTAAAAATGAGTATGTGCTCTATGATATCATTTAGTATAGAAAATACTAAAACTCTATAGCAACAGAAAACACATCAGTGGTCCCTAGGAACAGGTTTTGGAAGGACAGTGAAAGATGGGAAGGAAGAATAACAAAGGATCAAAAGAAAACTTTTTTTGGAGGTGATGAATACATTCTTTAATTGTGATAATGATTTTACTTGTATATATGTCAAAATATATCAAACCGTGTACATTAAATATGTGCAGATCGTTGTATGTCAAATATACTACAACTAGAAGCCCAGTGCAAGAAATCTGTGTGTGAATAGGGTCCCTAGCGGCCACCGCCACCAGCTGGGGCCTCCTGTCCCCCAGCTGCCTGCCGCCTGCCACCACCACTGCTGCTTGGGGCCTCCTTCGGCCTAGCACCACCCACTCACCTGTCCACCATCCCGCCATGGTCCTGCTCTCCTCAGGGCCCATCAGGGCTGGAAGCACCTCCACTGCAGCCCACTGCCAGCATCGCATCGCCAACGCCCGTCCTGTTCTGCACCGTCTCGGAGTGGTCAGCACGTCAAACTCCCAGTTAGTTCAACTCCCAACCATAGAAACAATTTGCATATTAGCCTTTTATTATCTATAATAGAATCCCAGTGCATGAAAATTCATGCACTGGAGCGGGGGGGAGGGGGGGGAGTCCCTCAGCCCAGCCTGGTCCCTCTCACAGTATGGGAGCCCTCAGGGGCAGGAAGCTATCAAGGGGAGATGACACCCCATAACACCTCTGCTGCTTCCACTGCCAGCAGCACAAGCCTCAGGCGGCCCTGGTTACCTGAGCCTCAGGCGGCCCTGGATGGCTGGGCAGCCACCATCCAAGCCTTGCCTGTGTGTTGGGCTGGCCCTGGGTGGTTGCGGGGCTGAGGGACTGAGGGACTCTGGAGGTAGGGGTGCAGAGTGGCCGGACATGCCTGGGGGCGGGCCCATACTGTGCCATCCACCTGCTGCCCCAGTGGGGCTAAGGGGACTGGCACTGCCATCCTGTGGCTGTGGGCATCGCCATCTTTGTGAGGGTGTGATGGTCAATTAGCATATTTCCTCATTATTGGATAGGATACTAGAGGCCCGATGCACAAAAATTGGTGCAAGAGTTGGCCTTCCTTCTCCCAGCAGCCGGCACTGGCTTTCCTCTGCCACCTGGAATCTGGGCTTGCAGGCACCCAGGACTCTGGCTGGCTTCCTCCAGGCCACCCCCAGGCACCCAGGACCCAGGCTGGTTTCCCCCAGCCCAGGCTTTATCAGGAAGGAAGTCCAGAATGACTTCCAGAATTCCAGAAGATGTCTGATCTAAGTAGCATATTACCCTTTTATTATTAAGTTTATAAAACCCTAATATGCAAACAGACCAAAGAGCAGACCAACCAAACTGGTAGCTATGACGAGTGCTGACCATCAGGGGGCACACAGAACATGGCAGGCATCGGCAGCAGAAGGCACAGTTCAGAACATGGAGGGTGTTGGCTTTGGAGGGGGTGCCAAACCAAAGCGGGGTGTCAGTCTCTGTCATCAGAGAAAGCCTCTGGAGGTTACTGAAAATTATTTGCTTTCATGCACCATGGTCCTACTCAGCATTCACACCCCCTGCTGGCACTGGCCCCGCTTGTACCTGATCACTCAGCCCCATCAGCAGGTGTGAGCAGCAGCTGCCAGGCCCACTGCCGCTCAGGGCTTCTCCACCTCCTCCTGCTCCTGAGGGGCGATTGGGGCCGGCAGCCACCTTTTGCACCAGCTGCCAGCGACAGCCCCACTGACACCTGCAGCAGGTGCCAGAGCTGCCACCCATACCCACTGCCAATGCCCTGTGCTGGCCTCAATCACTCAGTGCTGTCAGCAGGTGTGAGCAGCTGCTGGCCCCAATTGCCCCTGAGGGTTTCTCCACCCCTGTCCCCCTGCTCCTGAGGGGCAATCAAGGCAGCAACTGCTGCTCACACCTGCTGCTGGTAGCAGCCCCAATCACTCCCTGCCATGTGAGGGGGGCCAGTGCCATCAACACGTGGGAGTGGCAGTGGCTGGAGGGGGGCTGCCAGCAGACAGGAGACCAGGGGCCACAGCGCAGGAGGGTGGGGGAGGGGCTGTGCCAGAATATGGAGGATGGGCTGAGACCCATCCCTGTGCCCATGCAGCCTCACAGCCCAAAGTTCCTTTAAGGTGCACAGATTCGTGCACTGGGCCCCTAGTATAGGATAAAGTTGCTATGAAAATAAAGATCTTGTTACTTCTAGAAAAAAAAAGACATGGAATAACATAGATCCTAATCTAAGCACCCAATGCTGGGGCACTGATTCTGAACACATTTATTTCTTCTCAAATGCACTGAAAATATCAAATCTTTTCTCTTCTCATGTAACTCAACATGTTCTATCTTCTCAGATTATATATATATATATATATATATATATATATATATATGCACCACCCAACAGCAAGAGAGCACTGTGACTGTTCTAAGTCACTGAGAAAAACAGCTGCAATTTAGCAGTGGCAACAGTTTCATCAAATGACAAAGTGATGAGAAAGAACATGTTTTTAAACTGTATGCAAGTATCACAAATAATGTCATTTAAAATTCATTCCAACTAAAGTTAAAAAAAAAAAAGAAGACTGACCTGGTAAATGGGAAATGTAGAAGCATATCAGAAGGAAAGAAATGAAAGCTAATAAATCGAATTTATCTCAAGCTCAAAAACATCTCTGGACCTCCTTTTTGTTGCTTATGTCTACTTTAATCCCTCATCCACCCTAAACTCTTAGAGTGAACTGCCATGTTTTTGTTGGTTCACTGTACCAACCATTTAGCAAAGAGAAGGAAAAGTACAAACCAGCAATCATAAATACAGGCCTGACTCTTGTCCTAACTAAGATCTTGGGTAAAACATTTTTCTTCTCAGCTTCACTCCTGCCATAAGCAACCGAAAACATTAAGTCATCTCCAAAGATGAGTCCAAGATTGTGGATCATTTCTTTGGCCAGACCTAGTCTTAAGTTATTTCCATGACTGTTCTCAACCCCTAAAGAACTGCATTCATACCCCCAGTAAGACTCAGTCAGCCACCTTTCCTGCTGGGAGAGTAGCCTTGCTAACCAGCTGGAAAAGTGAAAGTGTTTGTACTTACTTGTCAAGAGGACTGGGGAGCTGGAAGGACGGGTCTAGATTGCCTATTCGATCGTGTATAAACATATACAATTCACTCCATTGCTTCAGAATACACGTGAGCACACCTGTATACACCTGCTCCAAGACTTCCCAGAGCCATACTATGTTTGCTAATACTATATTTTGATAGTTTTGAGGAGAAAGTTTGAACTGTTTATCTGGGGTTCTTCAAAAGGCATTGATCACCATCAGGATTGAGAAGCTACAGTTTACAGTGTGACATGAATTTCACCCCTTGAACTGCATCTCATCAGATGGCCAGGCACCCCAAGTCTGGGAAGAGAGAGGACTCTTCACAACATAGCCTTTCCTGGAACATTGTTGGGAACGATGGACATGTTTGGGGATATAGATTATCAGCCAAAAAGTGTCCCTCCACCAAAACCAGTATTCCTGAGAATACTCTACTGCTAGGGAGAGATAACTCATTACGCCAGATGTGTAACCAACCACAGCATGTGCATCTTGGGAAATAGGACTTCCTTACGAGACACCATCTCTGTTCCCTTGCTCTGGGGTGGCAACAAGCCAGTTGGAGAATGTAAGCATTGTTCCCTCACAACCCAGTGGACTCAGATTGAAACAGAGAGCAGCACGTGTTCTTTTGTGGCTTTATGAGCTAGTTTCATACCAGTGGAGGATGCTAACCTAAAATCATAAGTGAACAAAGACAACAGAGAAGTACCTGTTTTCCCAATAACCATTTCTACATGCCCTGCACATAGTAAACATTCAACACATCTTTGAAAATAAGTAAAGAATAGATGCCACAGGACTTACTTGTAAGTTGGCTGAATTAGGCACTAATATCACATTACATTTCCTCTGTATTCTGAAATTTTTGAGAAGTAATTTCCAGTTCACTTAAAATTAATCCTTTCCTGTTTTACCTCCCTAATGTTTACATAAGCTGGAGTGTGATTTCTTTTTAAGTGTGGTTTACTGTTTCCTTTGTTTTCTTTACTTTTAATATTAGATAAGGTATTTTATAACCATTTGTTCTTAAATAAAAAGTCTTGTGAAATTCTACCAGTAGTTTTACTTTCCATGCCACTGTAACTATTCTAGTATTCTTCAAAATGTTTAGATCTAAGCACACATATTGGCTTATGAGCATGTTAGTATATTTGTTTCTAGTATATATATAATACTTTTAACATTGTGATACATTTCCTATTTTTGCTTTTTGCAAACATAAGCTCTAATAGCTATATAATGTTTCATTATTTTATGTTTCATTATTTAGCCATACAATAATTACTTAATTCTTCTAGTTTTTAGGACATTTATAATGTTTCATTTTTTTCCCTGTTTTAAATAAGAAATAAATAAATATTTGAGCTTAAAATGGTTTCTATATTTCAAATTATCTCTTTAGAATAAACCATAAGTAAAAGTACTTAATTAAAAGTTGTTGAAATTTTTAAACTTATGTTGACAACTTTTCTTCCTGAAGTGACCACATGAATCTGAAGTCTACTAGTATTATACAACTTATTTCATCATCATCTCGTGTTTTCTTTCTTTTTCTTTTAAATGGCAGTGGCTTTCTTATTAGGAAATTGATGTTGCTTTCTCCTGAAATAATAGTGATAATCCAGAATTCCATTAGGCAAAGAATTCCCCAAGGTTTCAGTTCATAGAAAGATAATCACTCTTTTGCAAATCTCTGATTGAATATGATTGGAGAGAATGGAAGCAAAACTGGCAAAAGCTGTAATCATTGTAACATTCTCTGATGGTTCTTCGAGTAAATTACACAGCCTTTTGTGACCTTGCTGATTTAAACAATTCCTTATAAAGGAGTGCTGCTGACTTAAAGACTATAACAAGAAATCTTGCTGCCCATGTGGTAAATTCCATAAGCACAGGTTCAAAAGCTATGCTCTATTTCATTTACTCTAATGAATCTAAGTCTGCGTGTAACAGGGCTCAGAACTTCAGAAACTGCTGTTTCATTTTTTAACTCCTGTGATACTTAAAGTAATTTATGCTTAGGGATTGAAATAAACTTTGTGATTTGTTGTACACTGCATGGAACCCACCGACATAAATTAATGTTTATGTTAAACATTTCATCATAATTCCGTCCTCACACAGACAACAACAGCTTCACTCAGGGCATATGTGAAAGCCCTTTATGTGGTTGTTAGAAATCTTAGCAGCATGAATATTGCATATTAAACACTGAAGCATTTTAGTAAGAAGTTTAATGTAAAAATGCATCCTGGGTAAGTTCATTAAAAAGAAAACACACTATCCATTATCAATAGATTTCCCTAATAAAATGTTACTATTTTAAAGGATTCTCTACAGATGGACATCTCTCTCATTATTACAGCTACCTTTTAAGAGCTGGTTATTGTACATCATGCACCATACTTGGGCTTTATTTATATAATCCTAATAATCACCTTATGGAGGCAAATTAAATTATTCTGATTTTTTAAAATGAAAAGGAAAAACATTTCAAAGAGAAGAAGGCCTTGAGGTAGTCTAATATCCCAATTCCTACACTCCTGCTTCTCCCCAGTAGCCAGGCTGGCTTCCACTGCAGAGCAGGCTCAGAGGGCCGGGCATGCGGCTGTTCACAAGACAGTTACCCAAAGGGATGCTTATTGGCTGATTCATTCGCCACCTTAAAAATGTACCTGTTCGTTCAGTTAACAACAATGCCATTTTTAAAAAGAGAAGGAATGAAGAAAAATAATAAAGAGAAATTAAAAATCTCAACTTTTGCATATCCTCTTTTCATGTAGTGAAGTTAAACAAACGATGGTTTTTTGCTGTTTTCCCTTTCTTACTATTTCCTACCTTGTAACAGTAAGACAGAATGAAGACAAAAATTTTTTTTATGTTTTTATACTACTAGAAACTTGAAACATGTCTTCCTTTTACTCTCAAGCATACCCACATCAGAGCTGATACTAAATTTTACTCCTTTCAAAGCCTGACATTTAATGCGAATGTAGCTTTTCCCTCTCAAGGTAATTGGTGTGAGACCCTGCCATTTGGCATTAGAAACATACGTAAAGGTTTTCACAAAGTAAAAATTTACAAAAGAGAAGTTTTATATACCCATTTGGAAAGCAAAAGAGTTAACTTGAAAAAAGATGATACATTTTAATGTGT
The DNA here is from genome assembly GCA_027563665.1 of Antrozous pallidus. NCBI lineage: Eukaryota > Metazoa > Chordata > Mammalia > Chiroptera > Vespertilionidae > Antrozous > Antrozous pallidus. The sequence goes on from CM050522.1 coordinate 18,663,628, forward strand.
GAGTTCCTACTGTGTTTCATTGATTGAACACAAACAAGATATGAAGATCAATTCGTCAAATATTCTCAAAACCCTGTGTTCATGAAGAATTGTCACAACCCCTAGAAAACAATTTTCTGTTCATTATTATTATAAAAATGATGAAATTGACATTGAAAGGTATTATAAATTCCTGCCTTTTTTTTTCTCTCCTGGGCTGTGGAAGGGTCTGTCTTCTGGAGCTTTCATTAGAAGTGTCCCAATTAAAAAGCTGTGTTAGTAAAAAAAAAAAAAAAAGTGGCTTCCATTCACAAGGATTTTAAATAAGAAGTAAACTCGGCAAATCAGTTCCTCCCTGGCTCCTAGCCATTCACATCTTTTGGTTTTGAAATCCATTTCAGTGTGAGCATAAGGTGGTTGTTATGAGGTGTTGTCAGGCCTCTCGCAGTGTTATTGTGCATGGTGGAAGGTGGTAGTTTTTGATCAATGTCTTCAAAGTCAAAGCTTGGAACATAATAGCTGCACATCAAAACCCAGGACCATAATGCAGTTAGCAACAGAGAATTACTTCATGCTCATGTTGAGCTTTCCTATTATTAGTCAATTATAATGCTGTAGTAAGAGTAATGTGCAAACTTATAACTTGAGATTCATTATCAAAAGAGGTTCAGCAAAATTATTACCAGAAAATAAATAATAAAAAAGCTTATCTATTTATTGATGTTCTTCTCCCTTTTTATTCTGAATTTCTGATTTATTGCATTTCTGTTCTAAAGACATCTCTTATTGACCCAATATCTTTATAAGAATGCCTATGTTCTTAGGCATTTTTAAGCCAATGATACAATTATTTTATGAAATTTTGCCTAGTAGATTAACTTACTAATGATAAAGCTTTTCTGTTGTACCTTCTTCTATATTCTTTTCCAAAAAGTCTTCACATTCACAATTACTTTAAAATGATGGAGGGTTTATTGTTACTTTTTTCCTTCTAGAAGTTATTAACATTTAAGAAGAAAAGGCCATTTTATTCCATCTATCCAAATAAGAGCATATATTATATAATCATATATATATATATATATATATATATATATATATATATCTCCTTTATTAAAGAAATTATAAAATCCCAGGTGGAAAATACACAATAAAAAGTCAAATAAATCCATAGTTAAGAGGTAAATGCACCATATGTTTCTCTAATACTGAGACACAATGGGGTGCATGGAGAAACTCATTAAGTCAATGGAAATAGCAGCTGGGCCCTATCAAGATGTCTATTCATTTCACTTCTGAAATAGAAAAACAGAAAAATAGTGGGCACATTTCATTTCTTCTAAGGTTTGAATTGATCATATTAGCATGGGGTTGGTACAATGCAACATGCTAATATATCTTCCCTCTCAGCATCTAATTTGATCAACTTTTAATAGTTTTTCTTTATTTTTCCCTGTAAAGATAATGTTCATCTTCCTGTACTCTTTGAATTTCTCTCATAAAAAATTAAAACTTTGCCAAAGCACCTAACTAGCCAAGTAGAGTTATGCAACAGACCAATTGAGCCAGGTAAATGACTTGAGCAGTAAATGAAGTCATAATATATCTGTTTTGATTTTATGGACTTCAGAATAAAGTATATATCATTATATAATTTCCAGCCCCTTTTAGTTTGAGAGCAAAAACAGACTCCGAAAAGTCCCTTCATAGTTTAAAATTACATGGTTCTATGCTAATTTCAATACAAGTATTCCTGATTCATGAAGCATATCTGCAACACTCCAACCAAATGTCTAGATTCTATAAAAATCTACTGTGGAAGGAATTCAGTTTAGAATTATGAAATTTAAAGAGTTCAAAATGACTTTAACATTGATTAGTTTTATATTGCTAAATTCAAAGTTATAGTATCTATATTCATGTTTTAACAAAACAATGCCCTGAAGCAGAACGAGAAATTAAGCCTGAAAAAGGAACACCTTGAGCCATTTGGTTTAATAATAATACTTCATATTCTTGAATTTTTTTTCTTCTTATATCATCTTCAAAATTCTCACTTAGTTGAGAAATGTTTAACAGCTAAGGGGACAAAGCACATATGTTTTCCCTACTTGGTAATCACCACACTACAAATTTTAAACTCTTTAGGGATCATTGACATTTTCATGCATCAGTGATGAATTCCAAAGCACAAGGTTTAACTTCTAAAGGAAAAATTCACATTATCATCAGTAACAGCTCTGATCATTTGAACTTCTAAAACAGGTGAAGTGAGGTCCCAAGTCTTTCAAAATTCCAAGCTTCTCAGAGGTTCCCACTTAATGGTTTTTGTATCTATAGAATGTTTTAAAAATCAATTGATTGATATGAACTTTAAAATATTACTTACCCCAAAATTATGCAATCTAGTGTATTTTAAAATATATGTCCAATTCATTTTAGCTGGTGAAAGTGTCTACCTGTTCCAATGTTTGATTTCCACCTCAGTGAATGGAGAGTTTGTCAGGCTCAACACACTGGTCAGATAAACAGGCATGTCTTTGTGTCAGTAGTTGCTGAGACTGTCAGATTTTCAACTGAACTATTGACATTTGAAATTTGATTTATTTGTGGGAAAAAAAGAGGATAGATTTTGATAGAAAAAAAAAAACAAACACAAGTATCCCCTCTGTTTGCCTTCTCTTTAGTCTCTTACTCTTGACTGATCCCTTGTCATAGCCACCAACATCCTCTAGTATCTGTTATCTTTCAACGTTTTCCTTCAACCCTGATATATCATTCCTTCTTATCTCTCTCTTTCTGCTTCTCAGACAAATCCCAACAAGAATTGTGTACTCTGTCTCCACATCTAATAGTCACATCGAACAGGTTTCTATACCCTCTGTCTACCTACAACACTTACTAAGGTCACCAATGATTCCATGTATCACAAAAAAAAAAAAGAATCAAATCATACTGATGCTGAAAAGGCACACTTGCTAATTCAGAGCTTAGGTACTAGAAAGCTGTTCCGACTTCATGCTTCTTGTTTCTTGGCCATCTGATCATAAATATATTTTTTTAAAAAATTCCTCAAATGAAGTTTCCAAATAAAACCTTGGATGCATGGAGGTTTTAACAAAGTGGGATGAAAAGCAGAATAATGCTATGTACCTACTTTATAACAATTAAATTAAATTCACATAAAATTCCATTGGAATAATAATAATGATACCAAAATAAAACTAATATCAACAGTCTTTTCAACTACTGTTATTGGGTAAATATACTTAGAGTAATTTCAGTTTAACCTCTAATTTTACAATTACTTAGTTTCGAAATGATTTACATTTGGTCTGGGGAAGTTCAAACGAAAGCTGGCTGCCTAAATATTAACTTACATTTATACATCTTCCTCCTAATACCAAATACATCTGTCAAAAATTTTAGTAGTTACTATTGTAATAATTTATTTTATTTGAAAACTGATACATAATTTCTGAAAAGCTGAAGATCACATTCTCTTGCTCACTGTTCTAAACTCTTATTAACCTTCTCAGAGTAAAACTATTTTTAGTCTACAGTCTCAGAGCACTCAAAATAAATAATACAAAAAGTAATATCAATAAACACAAAAATAGAGTAATTTATTCTTCATGAGTTCAAGGTAAGAAATAGAAGCAGAGTAACTCAATTAATTAAAGGTTAGTTTGTATAAAATAATATTGATGGTTGTCTCTCAAGGTGCTTAGACCATTAATATAATTTTAGAAAAATAACATTTACCAACTTGTTTTTAGTAATCATTATAATTCCACACCTCCAATAACCATGACAAAATGTAGGAATTTTATGATAAAGAATCTTATTTTTTAAGCATATGTAAGCTTTTCAGCATAATCCCTTTATCTCTGAAAAGTCAAAGACAACCATGACTGTTTTAGCAAGCGAAGAAGAAGAAATACTCAGATGAGAAGCATGGTTATGTACTGCAAATAAAGTCAGAAAAACCAAGTTCAAACCTGGTTCTATCAGATACCAATAGCATAACCTAGTTGCAAACAATAGTATAAATTCCTTCAGCCTATGTCCTTCCCATGTGAAAATGAGGAATGTGCATAGATATTAAATGAGATAATATGTGTCAAATTACCTAGAGAAGTGCCGGCCCATACAGGCATTCAGAAAATCTGAGTTGGCTTAATTATGTGAACAGTGCCAGACATGCTACCCGCTCTGCAAAACTTTTCAAAACACTGGGAATTCTTTGCCATATTTCCTGGGGATAAAAGTCTGGTAAAATTGAAAATAGCAGCATCAGAGAAAGTTAAGTGTGACTAATGTACATTTAATTGTGTGTACTTTCAGAGATGTTTAATTTCCATTCTGGCATGTAAGGAGGTTGGAAGTCATCATGCTGTCCCAACCAATACAAAGCTGAACAAAGTGAAAACTCAACAACTCTCTTTAGATCTGTTAGAGAAGGGAGATCAGAGGACAAACTGCTACCCCCAAAATTAGAGAAAGGCCGGTGGATACAGAGAATCACAAATCCCTGGATAGATCAGAACCCCAGGAGCAGAAACTCTCCCTTGGAATCAGTACAGGATAGAAAAACCTGAACTACAATTGATGAATTCCTAGAGGCTCAACAGGGACAAGTCTGAGAGTTAAAAACCACAAGAGCCCAACACTTTTGTGAGTTTTACCAGCAAGGGCTCTACCAGTAAGATCAGAAAATATCACAGCGAATATCAGAGAAAAATCCTCTGCTTACAGCAAGGGGAAGGGAAAAGCAACATTTTGGAAAACATCAAAACATTCTCTTTCTTAACAAAGCCTGCCCTTAAGAGAAACTTTTATCAGAACTTAAGTTATTGGGGCAATATCAGAGCTTAACCAATTTGGGAAAAGGAAAATATGTAACTCCAGCCCCCACTGGCCATCCTGTCCCTCTAAAGGGGAAGGGGTGTTAAGAGAAGCACTTGTAAAGTTCACAACCCAGGGGCACAGTCTCACTAAAAGACTGAGACCTAATCATAGGACTATAAAATGTCTCCCCTTCTCCCACACCTTACCACCAAATTACTAAAGACCTATTACCATGGTTCCTTTCATCTAGAACATCATGTCTGGTTTTCAATAAAAAATCACAAGGCATATTAAAAGGCAAAACACACTGAGAAAACAAAGAGCAAGCAAGCATCAGAACCAGATGAAGATATGGCAGGGATGTGGAAAATTCAGACCAGGAATCTAAAACAATTATGATTATTGTGCTAAGAATTCTAGTGGGAAAAGTAGACAGTATGCAAGAATAGATGGAAAACATAAGCAGGGAGAATAATCAGTGAGATGCAAATTCTAAAAGATAACTTTTTTAAAAATAACAAATGCTAGAGGTCAAAGCCACTGTAACAGAAATGAAGAATGCCTTTAGTGGGCGCCTTTAGTAGGCTAGACATAAATAAATGAGTAAAGAATCTCTGAGCTTGAGGATATGTCAATATGAACAGCAAAGCAAAGAAGGGGGAAAGGCTGATAAATGAGAACAGAATATACAAGAATTGTAGGATAACTACAAAAGATGTTAACATATGTGTAATGAAATTATCAGGAGAAAAGAGAATGGAACAGAGGAAACATTTGAAGCCACATGATTAAGAATTTCCCAAAGCATATAGCCAAGAGATTTAGAAAACACCAAGCATAAACAAGTGCAGAAAAAAGAAAGAAAACAACAAAAACTACACCTACGTATTGTATGTAAACTGAAAAAAGTCAAAAGTTGAGAACAAAATCTTGAAAAAAGTCCAAGGAAAAGGATAACTTATACATATAGAGGAACAAAGAATTATATCAAATCCTCAGAAACCATACAAGCAAGAAGAGAATCAAGTATTAAAAGTAATAAGATATTTTTAAAAATCCAATATAGAATTCTGTATCCTGCAAAATTATCCTTCAAAAGGGAAAAGAAATATACTTTCCAAATAAATATTGAGGGAATTTGTTACCAACAGATTGGCCTTCAAGTAAGTATTAAAAGCTTTTCAAAAAGAAAAAGGGAAAATGATAAATCAGAAACTCAAATTTACATAAAGAAAAAGCATTAGAAAATAAATAAATAAGTTAAACTTTTATTTTTACCTAACTGATCTAACTGGTAATAGTTTGGTCAAAATAATAGCAGCAATGTATTTGTTCATTATAGCCTGTACAAGTGAAATGAATGGCACTGATGATACAAGAAATGAGAGCTAGGAATTAGGAATACATATTTTGTTATTATGAAGTATTTGCACTACCTGCTATTTAAAAATGGCTTGAATTAACTGTAAATGCATATTTCAAACTATATGGCTACCAGTAAAAAAGGTATTTTTAAAGTATAATGAATATGCTAAGGAGAGAAAATGACATTATAAAATGCTTGATTAAAGCTACAAAAGGCAGAAATTCATGCAAGACAAAAATAGGAACTAAGAACAAGAAGAATAAGTAGAAAATACTAACAGTTATGGTATATACTAATCCATATCAATACTTAAATGTCAGTGGTCTAAATACACCAATGAAAAGACAGAGTGGATCCAAAAGTGAGACCAATTACATGTACTCTACGAGAAACCCACTTTAAATATAGACTAAAATTAGAGATGGGGAAACATGTGCCATGCTAACACTAATCAAAAGAAAGCTAAAGTAGCTATAATAATAAGTACCTTTATGATGAGTATTCCTTCAATGCCAATACAATTTTTTTTATTTAAGAGAGAGAGAGAGAGAGAGAGAGAGAGAGAGAGAGAGAGAGAGAGAGAGAGAGAGAAACTCTATTTGTTGTCCCACTAATTTATGCTTTCATTGGTTGCTTTTTGTATGTGTCCTGACTGGGGAACCCATAATCTTGGCCTGTCTAACCAGCTGAGCTACCCAGTCAAGGCCCAATACAATTGTTTTCAATACTTTTAAAAGACTACTCAAACTTCTGGTTCCTTCATTGATGGAGTAACAGGACAAAATTTACTCCACCTCTTGACAGAGAGCAGATAAAAATACATGAAACAAAGGTCTTCGGTAACTAAACAATAGGAAGAACATCCAGAAGGTACTAAATAATTAGGACATGCATATTTGTGTGCAAAAATTAAAATTTAAAATTACCAAGACTGCAATATAAAATTTCCAAAAGCCCCCATTAATCAAAAAAGAGGAGGGAGCAGTGGGATAATATCATGTAAGGAAAAAAAAATCGAGTAATAAAATACATCTAGAAAAAAATTCTTACTCCAGTAAAGTAAATTCCATTTGTAAAACCAACTGCAGGAAACCCATGAAAAAACACACATGGTGTCAAAATAAGCCAAAGGAAAATCATTTAGGCAAAAATTAAAAAGAATCCCGAGTCTATTTTGCAGAGAGGATCCCTTTGTTAACTTTTGGTCGAGAATGTGTTTGTGTGTTTTCAGACAACAACTCCAAGACCATGTGGATTCCTGCGACTGAGAGGAACTGACGGATCTGTTCCAGTCACAAGGATGGTCCAGAGATGGGGGACACTGACGACACCTTGCCATGCTAGCAGTCGGCAGCTGTGCATGTCTGCAGGCAGCCCAGGACCAAACCAGAGAGGATGGATCTTGCATTGCCACGATGTGTCCACCATCTGGATACAATTGCTGACATGTACACATAAAGAACTATTTGACATTGAAACTGGGACTCAGAACAGTTGGACATTGAAACTGACACTCAAACATTTTTTTTTTGTTCTTATACATTTGTTTCTAGTATGCAGAGGCAAGATATTTTTGCAGAAAAGAAACAGGGGAGAGTGGTTGATATAGAGGCAGGGTGGCCTTGAACAGGCTGTCAAGCTACAGGGGGAAGGTTTGGGTGGATGGGAGGCGGATGCTGGGGGAGATCAACTGAAGGACTTGTATGCATGCATATGAGTATAACCAATGAACGAAAGACACTGGGGCAGGGAGGGGGGAGGGTGGGGACATGTGCTGGGGGGTAAGGGAGGCTGGGGGGAGGATAAGGGGGAGGGGGAAGAAAAACATGTACTACTATTAATTATAAGTTATACTGCAAAAAAATCAATAAAAATATATTTTAAAAAATAAAAAATAAATTAAAAAAATAAAATAAAACCTATATAGAAAAAAAAATAATTAGGACATGAATGTTTATTAGTATTGGGATTAAAGAAAAACTATTTGTAAAAGGAGGACATAGTCAAGTGACAAAATTTAAAGACAAGCAAATTAAAATGTACTCATTGATTTTAGCAGATAGATAGATAGATAAATAGATGACATTCTTGAAAAATCAGGAATAAATGAGGTAAAACCCTATACCTACCTTTTACTTCTAGTTTCAACTCTGATGATAAAAGTTACTATATCAGTAGGATAGAGGAAGGGAAGAAGAGAGAAGTAATCATCACCAAGATAAGGATACCATTTAGGACCCCAACAGTATGGTAACATTACATCCTGTTGAATGCACAGTTTCCATCAGAAATTCGGAAGCAGCTAAATTCTGATTCTGCAGTCACATAACTTCATGTTACATTGAATAAAATGTTTCTACTAATGGACTATTTCCCTGCAATTTGGAGAAACTATAAGCTCTTTCAAGGATCTCCATTTCATTTTTAGATTACTTGAATTATATGTCTTGATATATAGTGTGTGCTCAGTGAATGTTTGTTGTGTAAATGAATAATTGTGTGAATGGAATAATAAACTGAGTAGATACCATTTATATTAAAAATATTTACTACAATGTTCAACTATGCTTTATCACTGGGACCCGGTAGATATGGGTCCCAGTGATTTACTCATATTTAATTATGGTTTAAAACATTCTTACAAATCAGCAGTTTGATTTTATAAAATTCTCTAGTGTTTTATAAAAAAACAAAAACATACCAGTGTTTGCTTATAAAAACACTGATGTTCCTTGTAATATATCAATCACAAAAGATAATAGTTTCTCCTTTTTTTCTTTAGTAGAACAATGTGACACTTCATTACCTTTGTATTTCATTATATATGTCTCTGGTTTTGCTAGGCCAGTTGCTATCACAGATTTCAGACCACATGTCTCCTAGAACAAAGTAGAAGGTTGGGATGACCTGCCAAATTTATTTATGCTACAAATACAATTGCTAAAATTTACCTTACAGAAACAATGTTAGAGCTTCTTACAATTAAACCATACAATATTGAAATCCATGAAAGGAATTTAAAATAATAAATATAATATTCACTCTGTAAGATGAGAATGGCTGTACAGATAAGCAGAAAGGCACTGAATCATGGATGACTTCTTGCTTTGAATGTCTTATTGCTAGCCAGTATTAGTACTATAGTATTAATACTTTATACATTAAATAGTGTGATATTTAGTAATGCTGTCCTATCTAATAAAAGAGTAATATGCAAATTGACCATAACTCCATTATACCCACAAGCCACGCCCACCAGCCAATCAGGAGTAAATATGCAAATAAACCCAAACAAGATGGCTTGGCCACTGAAAGCAAGAGGGAGGTTTGGGTTTCTCCAGCAATAGAGGAAGCCAAGCTTTCTACCTGCCCTTGCCAGCCTAGGTCTCCACTCAAAGCTACAAAGCTTCAATGATAGAAGATAAATAAATCCCAACAGAAATGGCAGCAGCTACAGAGCTGGAGAGAGCAGGAGGCTAGGATTGCCCCCAGTGATGGAGGAAGCCAAGCTTCTGCAGCCCTCCACTAGGGCTCCACTCCAGACTAAAAAGTTTTATTTATAGAAAAATAAATCCTAACAGAAATGGCTACCACTGCAAAGCAAGCAGAAGGCTTGGGTCTGCTCCAGGTTACAAAGTTTCAATTGTAGAAGATAAATAAATCCCAGATACCAAGGTCTCCGCTTGGGTCACTGAGGGACATGTCCAGCCTGCAAACCACCACAGGCCCCTCGCCCAGGCTGCCCCACACCCCAAGGGAACCCCCACCCTGATCCAGGATACCCTTCAGGGCAAACCAGCTGGTCTCCACCCATGCACGAGGCCTCTATCCTATCTAATAAAAGAGTAATATGCAGATAGACCATCACTCCAACACACAAGATGACTGCCACAAGATGACCAGTAGGGAATGGCAGTTGGGAGAGATCAGGCCTGCAAGGGAGGGCAATTGAGAATGATCAAGCCTACAGGGGAGGGCAGTTAGGGGTGACCAGGTCTACAGAGGAGGGCAGTTGGGAGGGACCGGGCCAGCAGAGGAGGGAAGTTTGGGGAAAACAGGCTGGCAGGGGAGCAGTTAGACATCAATCAGGCTGGCAGGAGAGTGGTTAGTGATGATCAGGCTGGAAGGAAGAAGCAATTGGGGCAATCAGGAAATCAGGCAGGCGAGCATTTGGGAGCCAGCAGTCCTGGTGGGATCAGGCCTGAACAGGTAGTTGAACATCCTTTGAGAGGTTCCAGATTAGAAAGGGTGCAGTCTGGCCTGAGGGACACACCCCACCCCCTGTGCACAAATTTTGTGCACCAGGCCTCTAGTTATTAATGTTGATGATCAATGTGACTATACTTTGTTCCTTAGCTACTCATGAAGTCTGAAGTTTCAGAGTTCCTTCTTGGTCAATATCATAAATCAATTGAGTTTGATTACTAACTCCATCATTTACAATAAAAGTTCTGTTAAGTTGCCTAATATAATTATGAGTTTCATCATTAAAACAAGGATGAAATAGTATTTTCTTCATTGAGTGCTTGGGAATATTAAGCAAGACAATGTACAAAAACACCTTGAATGTAATATATGTCCACTATTACTATAAACACCAAAAAATTGCAAGTTTTTACACTTGCTGACTAAATTCTCAAAGAGTTATTTCCTTCTAAATCATAGCACAGTTATTACCTCTTTTGATTTTTCTAGGTCAGTGGTCAGCAAAATCATTAGTCAAAGGAGCAGCAAACTGCAGCTCACGAGCCACATGTGGCTTGCAAGCTGCAATTTGCCAACCACTGTTCTATATAATTTTCCTTGCAAGAACTTTGTGAGTCAGCTTTTATTGCACCATCCCTCAAATGATTTTATGCTTAATGTGACATATTTCTTCATAAATTCCCACAAAATCTCTAGAGGCCTAATCAGCCAGCTAGTTATCATTTTATTCTATTTGCTCTTAGATAACCCATCTCTATCAGTTTCTCCCAACACCTGATAACTGATCATAATTCAATTTAGAAAATTTTGAAATTAAAAAGGAACCAAACAGAAAGAGAGTGTGAAAAAATACTAGATAGAAACTAGGGAATATTTCAAGTTGCTATTTTACAACCTATTGACTCTTACTCATTTGTTGTTGATGCTAATTCAAAGAACATAAATAGATCCAATTGAAACAGATCACCTATCCACTAAACATTTATATTCAAAAATTTCTAACATCAGTTTTTTTATTTTATCTAATTCTATACCATAAAACAGGGATGCTTAACTTTTTATGATCAGAAAACTGTTTGAAAATAAAAGTTATGAAAATTCAATCTAAGAATATACACATACAAAATTTCACATACAATGTCAAAGGGTTCCAATGAACTCTCAAGACTATGAGTCCACTAGAGTTGTGTTTAAAGCAAATTTTAAAACCTTGATTTTGAATATGACAGTATACCTGATAGCTGTCTTATTACTTTTTTTAGATTTATATTTTTCCAATAGGCAAGTAAGTATTTTACATGGAATAGCTGCATGCAAATGGGCAGATATAGGCACATTCATCAACTTATAAAATATGTGTAGGTACACACATAAGTCTGTATGTTAACTCACCCCTAAGTATCACCCCTGGTAAAATAAACTACAAGGCAGCCCATCACATTGCTAAGATAACCAAAGTGCAACTATCCCTTAGTCAACATTCCAGTGTTGTTGTAGTTATAGTCTTTTATCCCAATATTGGGTTTAGTCCTTTCTCTATCTTCAGATATTCCTATTAAATTTCTATGAAGAATTCTCCTCTTCACATTCCATGCTTCCACACTAACTGCAAAGTAGGTCATCAATAATAATCTTTACAGTTTCCAAGAAAACACATCATTAAAACTAACAGTGATTTTTTTACACATAACTTCAAAATCTTTTTAAAAATAATTTGTTGAGAGGAACCAAGATGGTGGCATAGGTAAACAACTATCTTGCTGCTTCACACAGCAAATTTCAAAACTACAACTTAATGACAGAACAAACATCATCCAGAATTGCCAGAAAGCTGGCTGAGTGAAAATTCCACAATAAAAGTAAAGATAGGACACTGTGACTCAGAGGAGCGGCAGAGGGCAGCATTGAAGGTATGGGCAGAGTCAGAGGTTTGGAGCTGTGTGCTCCCGTGCACCAGCGGAGAGGGCAGGTGGCTGCAAACCCGGCTGGCTTTCTCGAACAGGGAGTGAGACAAAGGCATCCCACTGCACTGATTCCCCAGTTCCAGGCGAGGTCTGAGAAACCCACACTCATACGGGGTGAAACTGGACAGTAAGAAAGCACGCTGAAACCTGGGTGTGGCTGAGTTCTGTGAGCTTGTAGAGAGGGCGCAAGAACTTGAGAACAGAGGTGCGCGAGTGTGCAGAGAGGACTTGTGACTTGCTCTCTCGTTTGGGAGACCACCGGACTGCATTGTCTTACAACCCTAGGTGAGACTTTAGGTGTGCAGACTCATTTGGGGAGAGGCTGAATTGTCCAGCAGCAGGTAGAGCTCAGTGGCAGCCTTCTCTCGGAGGTGCGTGGAGCTATTGCCATCAGGCACAGAGACCCAGGTGCCACATAGAGCAGAGCTGAGGCTGACTGCTCAGCCCAGAGACTCTGCCCATCCAACCTGAGAACAACTGACCCCCACAGCCAATTGGCCTGGAGGTCAAACCCTCCTACAACTAACAAAAATAATCTAGGCTTAACTTCAACAATACTGAACAACCCATAAAGGGCTGCAGTAAGAGTATCCACCTCAGGTAACTGGGTAGTCTGAGCCACTGTCCCTTAGAGGACATCTACCACACAAAGCTAATAGACCAACTCAGGAAAGCAGTCATAATGCAGAGAAATGGAAAGAAATCAGATGTGAAAGAAATGGAGGGAAAAAGAAGACTGGACATAGAGTTCAAAACCACAGTAATAAGATTTTTCAAGAGGCTCCTAGAGAAGGCCGATGAACTTAATGAGACCTACAAGTAAATGAACAAGACCTACGAGTAAATGAATGAGACCTACGAGGATATGAAAAACCAACTAGAAATTAAGCATATACTGAGAGAAATAAAAAATATTATACAAAGACCTAAAAGCAGTCTAGAGGAATGCAAGAACCAAGTCAAAGATTTGAAATACAAAGAGGCAAAATCCCCTCAGCCGGAAAAGCAAGAAGCCAAAAGAATCCAAAAAATTGAAGATAGTGTAAGGGGCCTCTGGGAAAACCTCAAGCATACCAATATCTGAATTATAGAGGTGCCAGAAAAAGAGAGAGAGCAAGATAATGAAAACGTATTTGAAGAAATGGTGACTGAAAACTTCTCCCACCTGGTGAAAGAAATTGACTAAAAGTCCAAGAAGCGCACAGAACCCCAAACTATAGGAATCCAAAGAGGATCACACCAAGACACATCATAATTAAAATGCCAAGAGCAAAGCCAAAGAGAGAATACTAAAAGCAGCAAGAGAAAAATAGTTAGTTATCTATAAGGGAGCACTCATAGGAATGTCAGTGGATTTCTCAACAGAAACGATGCAGGCCAGATGGGCGTGGCAAGAAATATTCAAAGTGATGAATATCAAGAATCTACAACCAAGATTACTCTATCCAGCAAAGCTATCATTCATAATTTAAGGTCAGATAAAGTGCTTCACAGATAAGAAAAAGCTAAAGGCGTTCATCACCACCAAACCAATACATATGAAATGCTAAAAGATATTCTTTAAGAAGAGGAAGAAGAAAAAGGTAAAAATATAAATTATGAACAACAAATACACATCTATAAACAAATGAATATAAAAATTAAGTGAATTAAAAATCTAATGAACAGAATAAACTGGTGAATATAACATAATCATGGGTATAGAGAGAAAATATACTGACAATTCTTGGGGAGAAAAGGGGTGTGGGAGGTGCAGCAAGAGACTGGACAAAAATCATGCACCTATGGGAGAGGACAGTGCAAGGAAGGTGAGGGCGGAGGGTGGGATGGGTACCAGGTGTAGGGGAGGTATAGGGAGAAAAAGAGGGTAACAATGTAATTAATAAACTGAACAATAAAGATTAAAATAAAATTTTAAAAATAATAATTTGTTATGTTTCAATTACAGTTGATATACAATACTTGAGGTGTGGTGCATAAAAATGTATGCACTGGAGCAGGGGTCCCTCAGCCCGGCCTGCTCCCTCTCATAGTCCAGGAGTGCTCAGGGGCAGGAGGCGACCCAGAGATCAGGAAAAGGTGATGCCCCATCATACCTCTGCTGCTGCCACTGCCAGCAGTGCAAGCCTTGGACAGCCCTGTTTACCTGAGCTTCAGGTGGCCCAGGGCAGCTGGGCAGCTACCATCCAAGGCTTGCCTGCACCTTGGGCTGGCCCTGGGTGGCTAGGCAGCCACCATCTAAGTTTTGCCTGAACCTCACACTGGTCCTGGGCAGCTGGGCAGCCAACATCTGGGCAGCCAATTAGCATATTCCCTCCTTATTGACTGTGGGTGCTGCCATCTTTGCACTGGCATAAGGGTCAATTAGCATATTCCCTCTTTATTAGGTAGGATTATATTAGTTTCAGATGTACAATCCAGTGAGTAGACATTTATATAACTTATGAATCAACCATCCCAATAAATATAGAACTTATCTGACATTATAAATAGTTATTATAATACCTATTATTTACTATATTCCCGGTGCTGAACTTTATATCCCCATGACTATTCTCTAACTACAATTTGTACTTCTTAATTCCTTCAAATTTTTCATCAATCTCCCCAATGCCCTTCTTTTGAGCTGCTTCCCCAGTGCTGGAGCACAGAGGAAGTGAGTTCTAGTAAGTCCACAGGTAAGTCTATTAAGAGGAGCTGCCTGGGTCTCCAGCAGCCTCCATCTCACTCAGCCACCATTCCCACTGGTTTTTGCAGCCAGTAGTTATGGGCACTTCACTTCCTGGCACTGGAACCCTGAGCTAGAAGAGCCTGTGTGAAGCTGACACCCTTACTCCTCAGGGGTGACCTCTGTAGCTGAGTTATCCCTCCCAATTCTTAACTAAGACACATGGGTGTGAGACAAGCCCTTTTTATGTTTCTGCCCTTTCTACCAGACTTAATGTGGCTTCTTCTCTATATCCTTAGTTATAGGACTTCTGTTCAGTTAGATTTTAGGTGGTTCTGAATGACAATTGTTCTGTAGTTTAGTTGTAATTTTGATGTGGCTGTGGAAGGATGTGGGTATCAAATTCAGCTACTCTGTCATCTTAACTGGAAGCCCCTAACTTCCAGTTCCTATAACAGCTCTTCAAAATATGTATTATTGTCACCATACTACAGATGAGGAAATCAGACCTCATAGAGACTGAATAATTTACTCAGTTCCAAACACCAACCAAACACATACTTTCCATTACATCACAGCCAAACAAAGAACACACAAACAAAAATAGCTCCTTAGGAAAATCATTCTCTAGGTATGCACTACAAAAATGAATATATCTTGGCCAAATACTCCTATCAAAATAATATATATATATATATATATATATATATATATATATATATATATTCCCTCTCTCAGCTGTGGCTCACTTAGCACTGACCCAGTCTTTCTCTCTTGATACATTACAAAATTAGTAAGTCGCAGTTACTGTTTCAAACTTACAAGTGTTTTAGGCTGCCCCCATTGCTATTTTAAACCTTTGCCTCTATATAAGCACATCAATTGTTCATACACTCGGATCTAAAGGTCTATTCTTTGCTTCCTCTCTCACATCTGTTTCTCCTTCTGCTCTCTACTGCACCCCCACCTCTTCACTAAATGACAGGCTGACAGACATGGCTAATAGACCTTCTTTAAACATCTGCTTTATTACTGTTGAGTGACTGCCCTATGAATAGACAGGGTTTTTTCTTATCTTTCACTTAGGAATTCAGATGGTCTGATTAGAAAGCTGTACTGCTTAGAGGATCCTGACAGATGTCTCCTACTTTCTTTTAAGACCACCATGAGTGGTTAGGCATTCCACTCAAACAATTTTCAGTAGTGGACCAGCTGTCTGTTTAGGTACCTGGCTAGGTCAAACATGCATTTAGCTAAGGAATCCCACCTCCACACCCAATGATTTTTCTCCTGGGAAATAAATGGACAAAGAATCATTTATTATGTAAATGTTATGAGTATGTGAAGGGTCAGTTGTTGCAATTGTAAAATGGAGTGACTACTGAAAAGACTGTTGGTAGAACTAAAAAGTAAAACTCAGAGAAACCTAAAGACAGATAAAAAAAAGAACAAAGAAATTCCTAAATACTAAACAGAAAAATACAAGGAAGAGCATTGGTATCATGAAATAACACACTTATTTTTTAATGTACAACTATTTTAAAGATTTCTTATGGAAATAATTGAAAACAGAATATTTTGGGTTCAAAAATCAAAGATAATTTCAGATTCAGGGATACAAATGAAGCAAATACTTTAAAAATATTTATTAATACACTCTAGTTTGAATCTTTCAGGAAAGGAAAATATTACTCATTCCAACTTCATGTAAAGTATTACATTTTGAAAAAAATCTGTTACATCAGAGAGTTCTAGAATATTATGGAAAGAAATTTAGGCTCAAAAGAGTGTTAGAAAGTATGAATAGGAAATGAGTGAGGATGAAATGCAAAAAGGGGACAACAGGGGAGGAGACATCAGTGAGCCTGCCAATGATTTTAGGGGATGTCCTTTATCTCTTTCCCTCAGCTGACCAATCACTATCACTCTTAGCTTCTTTCTGCCCTCCCCCTGCACTAAGCTCATCAGCTCCACCAGTGACTTTCTTCTTCTATATATTCCCTTGTGTGTTTCCCATGTTCAGTTGGGAACTGAAGTTCACTCTTAGCTTCTTTCTGCCCTCCCCCTGCACTAAGCTCATCAGCTCCACCAGTGACTTTCTTCTTCTATATATTCCCTTGTATGTTTCCCATGTTCAGTTTCCCATGTTTCCCATGTTCCTCACATTCAGCTGAATCTTAAGTTGCATAATTCAGCTTACAACTTAAATGTGACTTCTCAAAAGGGATTCCCTAATCATGCTATTCGAAAGCTCCCCAACCAAGGCCGGGGGAAGGTCAAAGGGGGGCAGAGAGGAGAAATATGTACTACTACATGTAATACTTAAAACAATAAAATATATATATTTTTTTAAAAAACTCCCCAACCACTCTCTCACACACATAAGCTCCACTTATTATCACTACTTCACATTTTCTTGATAGTTTTCATATGTTGTTTCAGAAAACCTGTCTCCTTCACCACTGTATTTTGCACTTAGCCCATAACAGGTGCTCAGTAAAAGTTTATTGAATGAATCAAATAAAGATAAAAGTAACAAGGAATCAAATAAAGATAACAGTGTTTATTTTCTTAATTGTGGGACAATTGCTCCCAAAACACAAAGCCTCCACATAGAGCTAAATTGGTAAGTGCATTCCCTTGGTGAAAGCACCCTTACTTCTTAAAGAGAACAGGCTGTAAAACAAGTTTGACCTGATAGACTTTTTCAGTTTCTGGAAGAGATTCTGGAGAATGGTGCACTTTCATCATAGGGGACTAGACACAGGATTTACAACGCAGTTGGTTGAAGCACAAGTGCCTGCCTGAGTGCAACTAGGTCTAAACAAGCCATAGAAAGGGAAGCTCTCCCCACCCCAACTGCCTTTCCATGGACTAATTCTGCACTCTAGAACACATTGCCCGATGGATATCAGGCTCACGCCAATTAAAACAGAGTACTTACTCATATTTTTAAGGAGAAGAAAAGATTACATGAGTGGATAGAATTTCAAAGGGTGCATTCCAGTACTTTCACCTGTAAGATTGCAACAGAAATTATCTTCCCTCTCTGAAGATGTGAGGACATGGAATAAAGCTCCCCGGTAATGAGTGCTGGCTCATAGTATATGATCCAAAATAGTTAATGAATATTTTATTTAAAAAATAGAAACAAAAGTCTCAGAACGTTAAAGAATGAGATCAAAGATGGAACGTAAAACATTCTGTGGTCCCTGTTCCTTTGTCTGTAAAAACAAAACAAAGGAATAAAGACAAAATAAGAAGTCTGCACAAATATAATCATCCATACTGAGTACATCAGTGTTTGACAATGCCCTTTGATGCATGTTAATAACTGGTGAGCTTCTTGAGAACAGGGACAAAGTCTTTCATCTTTTGAACCCAACACCTTTCCTCCTCATTGTGTGAAACATCATAAAAACTCAATAATACTTTTAATTGAATTGATTATATTCAATATTAATATAACCAAGATTATATTAATGTGGCCTATTGAGTTTCTTCAAAGAGCAAGAAAATGGATCATATAATCTGTAACAATTTAGGGGACATTTGTAAAGTGAAAAAATTCAACAAAGTATAGGAACAATTTGGATGAATCACAAACTATGAAAAATCAATAAGAAGTCATACAGTCCCCCAAAAAGTGAACAAAATGTTTCAATGGATGGTTTATCAAAGATTTGTGAATGGTAATAAACACATGAAAACATGCTCAATATTGTTTTCCATGAAGCAAATGGCAAACCCTCAATTAGATAGCACTACATATCTAAGAGAAAGGGTAAAATAAAATGACTCACCATAGCAAGTTTTGGTAAGGATGCAAAAAAACTAGAGCTTTCATAAATTCCTAGAGAGAATGTAGAATGGTACAACTGCTTTGGAAACCACTTTGATAGTGTTTTTTTTTTAAGTTAAACATATATAGTCTGTATAATTCAGTCATTCCACTTCTAGGTATTTGATCAAGAGAAAAAAAAAGCATATGTCCATGCGAAGTCATGCACATGAATAGCTATCGAAATTTCATTAGTGCCCAGCCAGCATGGCTCAGTGATTGAATGTCAACCTATTAACCAGGAGGTAACGGTACAATTCCAAATCAGAGCACATGCCGGGTTACGGCTCGATCCCCAGTGTAGGATTTGCAGGAGGCAGCCAATCAATGATTCTCTCTTATCATTAATGTTTCTATCTCTCTCTCCCTCTCCCTTCCTCTCTGAAATCAATAAAAATATATTTATAATGAAAAGAAATTTCATTAGTAATAACCATGAACTAGAAACAAACCAAATGCCAATTAACAGTTTGGAGACAAACAAACTGTGGTATATTTATACAAGGGAATACTACTCAGCAGTAAAAAACAAAATAAGACGCAGTATTGATACATACTACAACATGGATGAATTTCAAAATATATATGTTGTTTGAAAGAAGCTAGAACCTATACATATATCCCCAAAGTACATGCCACACAATCCCATTATATAAAGCTCTAGAAAATACAAACTAATCTTTGGCAACAGAAAGCAGACCAGTGGTTTTCTGGGGAAGGGAGAGAAGAAAAAGTGGTGAAGAACAGATTACTAGGGTACAGGTGGAAATTTTAGAGTTTTGATGCATATGTTCTCTATCTTTATTGTGACTATGTTTTCACAGGTATCATCATATGTCAAAATTTATCAAGTGATAAATTTTAAATTTGTGTATTCTTTTACTAGTACCTGAATTATATATATATATATATATATATATATATATATATATATATATATATACAAATATATATATACAAATATATATATAGTATATATATCAAATGCATTCTAATTTTATGTTCTCTGTAATAATACATTGTAGTAACTATTTTAATTCACTGCATCTAAGATATTACAGTTACATTACAAGGTAAAACATCTTAAAATAAAATCATGTATAAAACTAAATATAAAAAGCAGAAGAGAATATAGAAATTAAAAATGTTCTTAACTACCAATGCTTTATAAAAATGAACTCTCTAGTCTTTTTTTTTAATTATTGTTTGATTTTGAGGAAGAGAGATGAAGGGAGTGAGGGAGAAAGAGAGAGACAATGGTTTATTGTTCCACTTATTTATGTATTCACTGGTTGCTTCTTGACCAGGGATTAAATATGCAATCTTGGTGTACCAGGATGACATTCTAAGTTATCTGGCCAGGACTTAACTATACAGTCTTTAAAGTCAAGCACCAGTGAAGAGACTATTATGGCAGTAAAAGAAAAAAAGTTTCATTCATAATATCCCATAAATGAAATGAACATCATACTTTTAGATTAGAATGTAGAAGCCATAAATAATTTGACTTCAGTGAATACTCTTTTTCCTCCTCTAGACTATGTGGAAAATTAAAACTAACATGTGGAATTGAAGTGTTACATTAAGTTGTTTATAAAATGTACCTACTATAGACTGGTAAAACAGCAAATGTTAAGTAAATATTCATCCCTTCCTCCATCGCATTATGAGCACATAAACTCATATATGCATAGTCACGGAGAAAATGTTTATGGTAGCAAAGAGAAAGTTGAATACTATCACATTTATTATTCTAAGCCTCATTCTTTGCATTAAGTAAGGAGCAAATTATGCATAATATTCTAAATAAGACTTTCTGAAGGTTAAAATATGTACTGTGCAAAATTCCCTTTGACATGAATAAATCTCAGTTCAGACTAAGAGAAAATAATTATAGTGGATAGGTGAAAAGGCTATGTATGGATAAGTCCTAATTCTCCACAGCCTTTAGGGTCTATGTCTAAAGATGTCACCTTAGTTACCAGAGAGAGAAAACAGTTTTTTCCAAATGAAAAAGAAGAAAGTTGCATTTGCATAACATTTTAAATAAACTACAGTGATTTGACGTTGGTTTAAGGATGCACTATTGTTTAATAACAGAAGTAATGCCCTGGCCATTGTAGCTGGGGCATGGGGGAGGCAACCAATCCATGTGACTATCACATTGATGTTTCTATCTCTCCCTTTCTCTTTCCTCTCCCCTCCTTCCTTCCTTCCCACTCTCTTTAAAAAGCAATGGGAAAAAAACCATCAAGTAAGGAGTATCAAAGAAGGAAAACAAGAAGAAAGCTTATGATAAAGTTCATTAAGAGAGCAAATCTCCGATTTGGATATTCAATAGGGGACAAAACCTAGTAGGAAAATTAAATCAACCTACTTGGAATTTCCTGAATAAAAAAATATTTGAGATATTCCTGAACCTATAAAATTCTAAATTCAAGTTTTAAACTCACATATTTACAATAGAAAGCTAAATGTATATGATGGAAATGAAACATGTAAATCCATTCTACTGACTATTCTGATAACGTTTTATTAGAAGTAATTCAACACACATACACACACACACACATACACACACACACACACACACACACACACACACACACACACGACCTTAATGCAGCCCCATGATAAAACAGGCACTACTTACCTCATCTGTGCCCCAAAATCTTTTCAGAAAATGTACTTGTGTCTACTTCCAATATTTCTTCTTTAATAGATGAAGGGATCAATTACTTTTGACTCTATAAAAAGACACAAATTTTGGTTTGGAAAACACAAACTCACTTAGAGATAGTTTTAAAAGAGATATTATTACTTAAATTAGTTACCAATTCCTTTTCACTATACTTTTTAAAAGGTGAAACCCCCTCACTTAGACTAACTGGGACAGTATTTTACCAACTGAGTAGGTAAATAAATTCTACAAATGTGGTTTGCCTAAGTCCAAATAGGGCTCCTGTCCGGTCTTTGCCCTGAGATTTCAAAAAGAAATTTTCCCATTGAAATTTCAATGGGAAATGTCTTGTGAGGAGTAGGTTTAACCTACTTTAATTACTTTAATTACTACTATTGTGCATTGTTGTACTATCATTTTATTTTGCTTTTAATTTATAAAACCTCTTGATTATTGTCTCCTTTCTACCTTTTATTGCTGTGATTACATTTTTTGTATTCATATGCTTTGCTCTTTGCTTATGTAAAAACTGTCTATTAGTCTTTTGTTCACAATATTTAGGTTTAAGTTTTAGCAAACATACTTGACTTAACAATATCTAAGTGTAATCATTATGTCTTCCTTTATCCTAAATAAAAAACTTTAGAATTTTAATATTAACACCTTATTACCTTGTTTCCTAGTGTATATATTTGATTTTAATGTCTCTTAATATTCTACAAAATTACTGATCACTATTGTTATTTTTATCAGTGCATCTTTATATTATCTCACACACATTTAGTATCTGGCTCCTTTTTCCGGATTCTATTTTCCTGTATCAGATCTTTTATTAATTCTTCTAGAGAGTGATAGGTCCTCCCTACCCCCAACTGGTGGGTGGAGTTATGATATAATTGGCATCTGCCACAGAAACATTGAACCACCAATCAGCACACGCTGAGTGCCCTGTGTCGCACCCCTTCCTGTTCTGGGCCCAACCCCTTCCTGTTCCTTCCCTTAAAAGGTGTCTTCAGTGTGCCATGTGGCACTGTTCTCCCGGACTGTTCTCTTGGGGGGGGGGGGGGGCCCCCCCAGTCCGCCTGGGTCCTTCCCTTCTTCTCCTCCCCCTCCTCTAATCCTGGTTTCTTTACCTCCTCTGCTAAGTCCCATCTTCTCCCCTCAAAGGCGTCTTCACTTCACCCTGCATGTGCGCTCTTTCTCCCTTGGGAAGTGAGCCGGCAGAGTCGTCTCTTCTCCTAATAAAGCCTGTATCCTGGTTCCCTGGTTTCTGGCCCATCTGTTTCATCTTTCATCTTGGTGCCGATCCTGGGTGAATGTGGACGAACCTCAGAACCTAGCCCTGAGCTGGTCCTGAGTTGATTGGCCTGCTCAGAACACTTCTCAAATCCTGCTGTACCAGGACATGTGGGAATCTCATCGCTTCCTCCTAACCGGTAGGCCTCAGAAAACTTCCCTCCTTCCCCCCTCCCCCCGGTTCCCTTGACCTGGAAGGGCCTCAGAGTTTTCCTGTCTACTTGGCTACACATTCTACGTCCTACATTCTACGTTCTACGAAAGCCCAGGTACCTGGCCGGGAGAACTCTGCCCTACTCCACGGGAAAGGCCTCAGGGTGATGACCCTGAAACCTTCTCTTGTCCCTCTTTCTACAGGTTGGCTGAGGAAAAGGACACTTCTTATTCCTTTCCCAACTTTTCAGTGGCCCTTTTCCTACCCTACTGCCCACAATAATCGGGTAAAATCAAGAGGATCAATGCCTTCCTTAAAGACCATCTAACTAAACTCTTTCTAGAAATTCACAGCTCCTGGCAGGACCTTCTGCCCATGGCCCTGACCAGAATCCAGGCTACACCAAGGAACCTCACCTTCTTAAGCCTTTTTCAGGCCTCACCTTCTTAAGCTCTTTTCAGACCGCTGCTCTGGGAACACACTGCCAGGTTTCTGCCCAGGCCAGGACCAGCTGACCACGACTCCTGAGGACCAGCCCTCTAGCCAGGAGGACTCTGTCCTACTCAAGAACCTTACCCCAAGTTGTATTTCAGCTCCAAGCCCAGAAAAGCAGCAAAATCAGACAGGTGATGCTGTGGCAGCCTCAGGACCAGCTTTTACCTCCCAAGTGACTCAACAGGATCACTCTCGAGACTTCACCAACCAGTCCCTTGAAGAAACCATGCTGCTGCACCCTCGTTAAGCACAGAAAACACCCCCTGTTTTTGGCTCACTTATTCCATGGCTCCTTTCATCATTAGGCACACTGGTATCTATTCCTTTAATTTTGCTCTCTGGCTCCTGTCTCACGCGTTGTTTCACTAGTCTCTTGCAGAACAGAATGCAGGTGTTTGCCAACCAAAAGGTGGGAGAGATCTATCTGGCACTGAATTGAGAACCTAAGACCAGAATCCTTGAGACTCAGGGTAGATGCCCCTAACGATGCCCCCTCTCAGCTGGAAGTAGCTACGGAAGATGGACCTTCACCCCTGACCTTGCCCAGGCTCTCAGTATATTAAAATAATATTACAAAAAGCCTGAAATGATAGGTCCTCCCTGCCCCCAACTGGTGGGTGGAGTTATGATGTAATTGGCATCTGCCACAGAGACATTGAACCACCAATCAGCATACCCCTTCCCATTTCACTCTGGACCCAACCCCTTCCTGTTCCTTCCCTTAAAAGGTGTCTTCAGTGTGCCATGTGGCACTGTTCTCCCAGACTGTTCTCCAGGTCTGTGTACTGTTCTCCTCCCTCTCCTATAATCCTGCTTTCTCTACCTCCTCTGCTAAGCCCCATCCCATTCCCTCAAAGACGTCTTCACCCTGCATGTGTGCTCTTTCTCCCTTGGGAAGTGAGCCGGCAGGGTCGTCTCTTCTCCTAATAAAGCCTGTATCCTGGTTCCCTGGTCTCCAGCCCATCTGTTTCATCTTTCAGTGAGAGCCTGTTAGTAGTCAAATCTCTCATTGTCTGAAAAATGTATTTTTCTACATCATTTTTATATAGAAATGTAGCTAAGCGAAGAATTTTAAAGATTTGAAGATGTTCCAGTTTCTTTTGAATTTTATTGCTGCTTATGAGTGACCCACATTAAGTGTAATTGTTGTTTTAAAAATATATTTTATTGATTTTTTACAGAGTGGAAGGGATAGGGATGGAAAGTCAGAAACATAATGAGAGAGAAACATCGATCAGCTGCCTCTTGCACGCCCCCTACTGGGGATGTGCCCGCAGCCAAGGTACATGCCCTTGTCCGGAATCGAACCCGAGACCTTTCAGTCTGCAGTCCGATGCTCTATCTACTGAGCCAAACCGGTTTCAGCATATAAGTAATCGCTCTGATCAGTTTAAGATTTGTTTATTATTCTTATATATATATGATTTTTGTGTATAGAAATAAAATCTTGCTTGGGACTTGATGTACTTCTTTTGATTCTGGAAAACTTATTAGCCATTTTTTCCAAAATGTTCTTTCTGCCATCAAACCTCAATCTATCCTTTGTATCTCAATCTACCCTTTTTATTTCTTTCTGTACATTATCAAACCTATTTTCATTTCTCTTTATAATTGTTCTATTTTTTGTGATCTACAATGTAATTTTTGACATAAAATTCAAAAACTATTTCTAAAAGCAGTATATGGTTCTTTTCAAATCTGCCAGTTTAAATAGACAGACAGATAGATAGATAGATAGATAGATACACAGACGAGCAGATAGTTATATAGAGTGATATATCCTATTTCCTCATTGTCATTTCCATCTTATCTTTCTTAAATTTTATTTCCAAACCTTTTCGAATTATTGAAACATGAATTTTAGGGGTAAGATAGGACAGGTTTAGGAAATTTTGGAAATTAAGGGAACCATGGAGGAAGCACAGGGCTGCAGAGCAGGTATATTTCCATAGAATGGGGGAGCTGAAAAGCTGCAACAGGTACATTTCCATAGAATGAGGGAGCTGGGAACAGCAAAAGGTCTATATTTACAAAGTAAAGAGAAGGAAGCCCTTCATTCAGAAGGAGAGGAAGAAAGCCCAAAGGAATAGAAAAACAATAAGGAAGGGGTGGTGGGGAGAAATTCACATGTCCCATGTAAGGTTTAGCCTTTGAGCCCAGGAGTTACTATAGGTAACCAGTCTAAGAGAAGTAGTGACCAATCATAGGGGATATCAAGGCACCAGGATCTGCAGCCTTTATAAGCCATGGGGAAAAGAAACTCAGTGGGACCCTTTTCTCCCTCTTTACGTGGGAGTCCGTTCTGTGGGACTCCTTCCCTCTTCCCTACATGGGAGTCTGTACTTGTTCTTCAATAAATCTCCACGTTTACTACACCACCTTCTGCCGTGGATTCATGCTTCGATTACAGCAGACGAAGAATCTGGGTTACGGTCCAAGATTCTGTATCATTATTACATTTCCTTAAAATCTTTGAGATGCTAATTTTCCTGTTTGTGTTTTTACTGAATGACCATGAGTCTTGTGAATTTGGATTGTGGAATGTTCCCATTTTGTATTTAATTCTTCCGTGAATCTTAGGAGTTTCACTAATCCAGGAAAGCATAATTTCTGTTTCAGACTGCCAAACAATGCAAGTGGTGTGAATCTGGGCCCCGTTTATGGATGATCCTTGTGGTTTCATTACTTACAGAATTATTTTCTCCTTATTCTCAACTGCAAACCCTTACTTCTCTGTTCCATGGAGGAAGTTTTTAGGAACCTTTTTAAGAGTGTGAAGAAGCCTTTTATGGTTCCAGCTTTCTACTAGGGTTTGAGTTTTAACTCCCAACTTTGTTGCCAAGACCACATTTCTTATTATTATATCCCTAGCCCCTGGTCTTTATCATTTATATAGATCATGCACCCCATCTTGGTTTGTCATAGTCTGTGACATTTTTAGGAAATTTTGGAAATTAGGGGGACCATGGAGGAAGCACAGGGCTGCAGAGCAGCAGAAGGTATATTTCCATAGGATGGGGGAGCTGGAAAGCTGCAACAGGTACATTTCTATAAAATGAGGAAGCTGGGATTCTGTATCAGTGCCAGCTGTCACGGTGGGAGCTCTGGCTTTGAGGGTTTTGTGTAGATTATTATTTCTGGCTCCTGGAATTGCCCAATATGTCTTTTAAGCTTGATGTGTGTAGTATAATATAAAGGGAAAACTGAATGTTTATTCACTGATTTTGTCATGTGACCAGGAAGTGTTCTGGTTCATCTTTTTTTTTAATATTACTTATTACTATCTTTTGTTCTCTTGTTTCCAACCTGAAACTTATCTAATTTTATAGGATAATCCTTATTTTTCCTACACATTTATTACTAGTAATTATGTGACAACAATACTAGAGTGACGCCACATAGCACACCCTGCAGGCTCCAACTGCACCCTGCTTGCCTCCTAGGGAAATCCCCCACTCCAGCCCCTGGGCCAGCCCTCCTGCCCCTGATAATGTTCAGAAGAGAAGAAAGCTTCCTGATGGAGGGGCCTGGACATGAGGCCAGCTCCTCCATTGCAGCAGCTGGCAGTTGGGCTGGGTCTGAGAGAGACTGATGCCCAGGGCTGCTCTTCAGGGTAAAGGCTCCAGGGATTGGCAGGTATGATCTCCTGGGACAAGTCCTAGACACCTCATGGCTGCCAGGGAAAACAACTGGGCCCAAGGATAATCGTTCAGGTTGGTGCAGTCTTAGATCTTGGAAGACATCAGATTGAGTCCCTGGTTCCTCGCCATAAGTCTGTGTCTCTGCTTGGCCTCCTGGGAAGCTATAGGTTTGCTGTGCAGGTTGTACAGTTCTCTCCTTGGTTTCAGCCTGTGGGAGTCAGCGCAGCCTTTGAGACAGTCTTGCTCTTGGCTGGGCTCCTGGGGCAAGGCGCCTCTTCACTGTGATTTGGGAGACTGAGACTAGCTATTGGGGTTTGCTAGATACATGAGCTAGATGATGTGGGCCAGACTCCTATGGAGGACTCTAGAACCAGGGGCCTCTGGCACTCTGGGGCTAGGGGTGGGGGTGGGGATGTCGGGAGGCACTAGGTGTTTCTCATCTCAGGACTCCTCTCCTGTCAAGTCCATCTCCTGATATCCCACCAGGATTGGGCTTCCTCTGAGAAGAGAGGACCTGTCTCCTTTTGTGAGAAATCCATTCTCTATCAATTTTGAAATGCATACATTCAGAATATGTAATATGAGTATATCAGATCTTTGAATTATGTAGTTTTGTTCAACATCTTTTTATTACATGACTAGGAACTTAATTCTTGCTTACATCAATTTACCTGTGGCAAAACTGTTTTGTTATACTTCCTTTCATTTAAAGTCACAGAATGCATCAATGACATTGAAGACTATATATATATATATATATATATATATATATATTATATATATATATATATATATATATATATATATAGACTTAGAAATAATATACTTTTCAGACATTATCCAAATTATCTTCTAAAAATATTTACAAATGTTTTGTAGGTAAAAAAAAACAAAACTGCACAGTAAAATTAAATGCCTGAACAAAGATGACTTAAGCTCTGTGGAAGAAGTATATTTTGATGTATATATCAAAGTACTAGTAGCCCAGTGCACGAAATTTGTGCACATTAAAAGGGGATTAATTAGAGGAAATATTTTAATATTGCTATTTGCCCTTCCTCTATAATAGAAGTGTCAGAGATGAAAGGAAATTAGTAAATTGTATATGAAAGTCTTCCTCCTGTCAGAGTCTGATGCACACCACCGGACTCAGGGTCAAGTCCACGCCTACACACATGCACCTCAAAAATCACACGAGACCTACACCTGGCTGGCCTCCCCCATTGGGCTAGATGCAGACCTGGCCAGTCCCACTCTTATCAAGCCCTGCCAGGCAGGGTGTGCAGCTTGAGGTCCCCCATCAAGCCTCTCCAGGTGGGAGGGCGTGGCCTGAGGTGCCCTGCCTGGCACTGTGGTGGGGTGAGCAGCCTGAGGTCCCCCTGCCTGGCACTGTGGTGGGGGGAGCAGCCTGAGGTCCCCAAGCCCAGCACTGGGGCAGGGGGCACACCTTGAGGACCCCCATCAAGCATTGCTGAGCAGGGGGTGAAGCCTGAGGTCCTCCAGCCTGGCGCCATGGCAGTGGGCATGGACTGAGGTTCCCTGTCAAGCCCTGCCAAGTGGGGGACACGGCCTGAGGTCCTCTGGCCTGGCACCAGGGCAAGGGCATGGACTGAGGTTCCCCTGTCAAGCCCCTTGAGGGTCAGGGGGAACAGCCGCAAGTCCCTGCTGATTGTTGGTTAAGTCTTTTTAATGGGAACTCAGCCTCCACTGTGTGTGCCGCCACCTTTGTGGCTGAGTGACAGTCGACTTGCGTATTCCATCTTTATTACATAGGACGCCCAGGTAGCCTTAAAACTACCCTCCCGATGACAGAATTTAAATATCCTAGCTTTGAATCCCAACACAAACAAGTTCCAAAGGGTCCACTAAACATGACCCCAAAAATGACTCAGGCAAGCCCAGCTGGGGTTGCTCAGTGGTTGAGTACCAATGTATGAACTAGGAAGTGAAAGTGATTCCCCATCAGGGCACATGCCCCAGTTTTGGGCTCAGTCTCCAGTAGGGGATGAGCAGGAGGCAGCTGATCCATGATTCTCTCTCATCATTGATGTCTCTATCTCTCTCTCCCACACCCTTCCTTTCTGAAATCAAAATAAATATATTTTTAAATGACCCAGGAATATATCCAGAAATAATTTCCTACCACCCACCCAAAAAGAATAAAACACTGTTAAAATCTGGCCTTTGCTTTTGGTTGTCCCCAAGCAGATCTAAATTCTGCGCTTTCACATATAAGAAAAGCAAAACCTTCAAAAGAGACTTCAAAGAAGGGTAACTAAGACCTTTCTCCAGTGTTGTTGTTTTTTTGTATACATTTATAGTCAAATAAATAAATAAATAAAATATATGTACATAATATAGGTGTATGTACAATAATATATATATTGAGTGTTCCTAAAAAACCCTAATTCTATTAACTCTCTTTGGTTTAAGGGAAAGTAAACACAAGGAGCCCAACTCACATATTTGCAGAGTAAAGCCACAGTAGCCAGCCTGAGATTTGGTGGATACTTAACACCAAATCTTTGCTTCCATAGATCTGAGAAATCTGAAAGGTTATCCGGTGTCCTTATCAGCTGGTAGGGATTGGAAATGAGATAAACATATCTAATCACAACTTTGGAGGCCACTTCATGACTAGGAAGGTCCCATGTCCATGTTCCTGGCAGCTGAGAATGCAGGCCTGTTAGATTGTTTGCCGACAACATCAGGTAAAAACACAAATAAGGCAACAGAGCTGCCCTTTGGGGCATAAAGAACTGCATGGGCTTCTTCCCACTGGTAACACTATTTTAGGAATCACAGTTTGTCTTTTCAAATAAATATAAAGTTCTTTATATAATCTGCCTCTTTCTTAACTTTCTTTCTTTCTTTCTTGTCCCTTTATTTTATAATAGTGAGCTAGTTTTGTGTTAAAACTGATATGATAAGATAGCATATCTTAATTTCAGTAAAAGAAAATGAGAAAAATGAGGTCTTTGTGTAAAATATACCTATTTATTCACCATTTAATACCAGTACAGTGTGTTTTTAAAGAGATCTTATTGAAAGAATTATTTGTTTCTCAATCTAAGTTGGTGCTAATCCTAGTAAATTCCAACCACACGAAGTAATACTTTATGTATGTGTGTAATACATCAAATTTTTTAAATATAAATCCAGTACATTGGTTGGATCATGTGGACTCAGCAAATTCGATGTTTGCATTCATTACTTCATTAATCCAGTCAAATATGCTTGAAACAAGTATGTGCTGAGTGGGGAACTTGTGCCTGAGCTCTGCTGAGTGTTAGAGGTAAAAAAGTTTGCAGCATCAAAGACCTGGTAATTTCAGGACAGATATAGACAAGAACACTAGCAGTTACCAAAAATAAAAAGGTAGTTTCTAAGATAGAATTATGCTTGGGATTCTAGGTGGATTGACGGACACAGTGATGAGCCTGGAAAAAAGTTAAAGAAAGCTTAGCAGAGAGATGGCACTTGAGAAGGACCTTAAAATGTGTTGCATTACTCTGGCTAGTGTGGCTCAGTTACCTGAGGGTCATCCCACGCACCAAAAGGTTGCCTGTTCCATCCCTGGTCAGAGCACATGCCTGGGTTGTGGGCTGGATCCCTGGTGGGGGGTATGCAGGAGGCAGCCAATGACGTTTCTCTCTCTCCCTGTCCCTTCCTCACTCTTTAAAAATCAATTTTAAAAAACCTTTTTAAAAATTGCTGTATCATCTAGACGAGCGCTTTCAACTCAGCCAGTGTACCTTCTCTTGAGGAGATGTAGATATATGTGGGGTTTCAAGTTATCACAATGTTTGGGTACACACCTCCATAAGTTTGGTGGACAAAGGCCAGGGATGTAAAACATCTTTCCAGGAGAGGACATTTTTGCACAATGAAGTGTCTGTCTTGTGCTCACATGGTTTTTAATGTTTGGACATTTTCCCCCCACTTAATGTTTAGACATTCTTATAGATAAAAACCCAACATATAACCACCTGAACTTTAAACCCAACTGTTTTCTATACAAACACGAAAATAATTTTTGTATCATTTATTCACTGAATTTTCCAGAATTAACATATCTGTGTAAATTGAGGAAAGATTAGGGGGAACAAATTTGAAACTCTTCCAAGAGTATTTCATCATTCCATCAAAAACAGCACCACTCCTGATATTGGTGAACCTAATGAAGCATAGTGTATCTGTCAGAATCTGCAGCTTTCCCATTCGAAGTGAATCTCTATGCATAAATGTACATATGTACAGCATTTTAAAAATGTAATGGAAACATAAATGTTTTGATAATATTCAATTTAAAATTGAAAATCCATATTTATTTATTAATATCAGATTCAAGCATCTATTTTATTATGTCTTTGAATATGGTTGGTTCTAAGCATCTCTATATTGAAATATATATTATTTAAAAATCCTTTTATTTTTTTCTTGTATATTACTCTTAGAATTTGATACTGACTTAATCTCTATTGAGTTATAATTACAAAAAGCAAAACCCAGAGATCTTAAATCTATGTTAATGAGTTAAATAAATCTATAATCCATACATTCAATATCCCATCAAGGTATAAAACATTTCCATCACTCTACTCATCTCATCCCTCTTTATTGTTAATCTCTTCCCTTCTCCAGCCCCAAAGGCAACAAATGTTCTGATATCTAATTTTATAGATTAACTAGAGGCCCAGTGCATGAAATTTGTACACGAAGGGGAGGTTCCTCAGGCCGGCCTGCACCTTCTCCAATCTGGGATCCCCTCAGGAGATGTCCACGTGCTGGTTTAGGCCCGATCCCACAGTTATCAGGCCTAAACTGGCAGTCGGACATCCCTCTCAAAATCTGGGACAATTGACTCCTAGCCATTCGCCTGCCTGATCGCCCCTACTTTGACCTCATGCTGGCCTGATCACCCCTACCTTGCCCTCTGCCAGCCTAATTGCCCCTATCCTCTTTGCCTGCCTGCCTGGTTGTCCCTAATTACCCTCCCTGCTGGCCTGGTCACCCCTAACTGCCCTCTCATGCAGGCCTGGTCTTATCCCCAACTATCCTCCTCTGCTGGCCTAATCACCCCTAACTGTCTCTGCCTTGGCCCCCACCATCATGGCTTTATCCAGAAGGAAGTCAGATGTCTGGATGACCCAGTCTAATTAAAACATTATCCTTTTATTAGTATAGATTTTGCTTACTCTTGAATATCATATAAGTGGAATCACAAAGAATGTACCAGCTTTGTACACAATTTACTCAACATAGTGCTTTTAAGATTTGTCCATGTTGCATCGTGTATCAGTAATTTGCTCCTTTATATTGCTGAGCAATATTCCATTTTACAAATTTTAAAGTTTTGTATGTAGGTAGGTTATATTATATATAAATTTTATTTCATGACAGTACTGGGGGCCTTTTAAATATTTGTTGTAAAGGGGGATAAGGAGAATGAGGTGATTGCATAGTGGTTTATAGGATAGAATTTATAAAAGAACTAGAGACCTGGTGCACAACATTCATCAATGGTGGGAGGGGAGGGGGTCCCTCAGCCCATCCTGCACCCTCTTGCAGTCCAGGACCCCTCAGAGGATGTCCACCTGCTGACTTAGGCCATATCTCCCAGGGTATTGGGCCTCACAAGCAGTCAGACATTCCTCTCACAGCCTGGAGCTCTCACTGTCTTGGATCCCTCACTCCTTACCACCCACATGCAGCAGAGGTGGGAGAGGTTTCTGCCATAGCTGCTGCACTTGCCAGCCATGAGTCCAGCTTCTGGTTGAACAGCACTCCCCTGTGGGAGTGCACTGACCACCAGGGGGCAGTGGGCATCATAGAGACCCGTCATTCTGCTGTTCAGTTGATTTGCATATTAGCCTTTTTTTTTATTTTTTTTCCTTTATTGTTCAGTTTATTAATTACATTGTTTCCCCTTTTTTATCCCCCTATATCTCCCCTCCACCCTGTACCTATCTCACCCTCCACCCTCACCTCCCCCTCCCCAATGTCCTCTCCCATTGTTGCAAGATTTTTGTCCAATCTCTTGCTGTACTTCCCACAACCCTTTTCTCCCCAAGAATTGTCAGTCCATTCCCTCTCTATGTCCATGTTTCTGTTATAGTCACCAGTTTATCTTGTTCATCAGCCTATCAATTCACTTGATTTTTATGTTCATTTGTTGATAGATGTGTATTTGTTGTTCATAATTTATATTTTTACCTTTTTCTTCTTCCTCTTCTTAAAGAATATCTTTCAGCATTTCATATAATTATGGTTTGGTGGTGATGAACTCATTTAACTTTTTCTTATCTGCGAAGCACTTTATCTGATCTTCAATTCTGAATGATAGCTTTGCTGGATAGAGTAATCTTGGTTGTAGATTCTTGCTCTTCATTATTTTGAATATTTCTTGCCACTGGTGTCTGGCCTGCATCATTTCTGTTGAGAAATCTGCTGACAATCGTATGGGTGCTCCCCTGTAGGTAACCAACTGTTTTTCTCTTGCTGCTTTTAATATTCTCTCTTTATCTTTTGCTCTTGGAATTTTAATTATGATATGTCTTGGTGTGGTCCTCTTTAGATTCCTATATTTTGGGGTTCTGTGTACTTCTTGGGCTTTTAAGTCAGTTTCTTTCACCAGGTGGGGGAAGTTTTCAGTCACTATTTCTTCAAGTAGGTTTTCATTAACTTGCTCTCTCTCTTTTTCTGGGACCCCAATAATTCGGATGTTGGCATGCTTGAGGTTGTCCCAGAGGCCCCTTACGCTATCTTCAATTATCTGAATTCTTTTTGTTTCTTGCTTTTCCAGCTGAGTGGATTTTGCTTCTTTGTATTTCAAATCTTTGACTTGGTTCTTGTGGCCCTCTGGACTGCTTTTAGGACTTTGTGTAATATTTTTTATTTCAGTCTGTGTATGCTTGATTTCTAGTTGGTCCTTTTTTTTTATCCGTGAGGGTCTGGTTCGCATCCTCAGAGGTCTTGTTCCTTTCCTTGAGGGTCTCATTCATTTCCTTGAGGATCTCATTCATTACCTTGTAATTCTCATTCATTTCCTGGTTGGTCTTATTTATTTCCTGGTAATTCTCATTAAGTTGATCAGCCTTTTCTAGGAGTCTCTTGAAAAGCCTTATAACCGTGGTTTTGAACTCTATGTCTTGTCGTCTTTTCTCCTCCATTTCTTTCACACCTGATTTCTTTCCATATCTCTGCATGGTGGCTGCTTTATGTGGTAGATATCCTCAAAGGGACAGTGGCTCAGTCTCCCCAGTTACCTGAGGTGGGTACTCTGACTGCAATCCTTTATGGGTTGTATTCAGTATTTTTGAATTTAAACCCAGCTTGTTGTTGTTAGCCCTAGGAGGGTTTGACCTCCAGGCCAATTGGCTGTGAAGGGAGACTGTGTTCAGGTTGGATGGGCAGAGTCTCTGAGCTGCGCAGGCAGCCTCAGTGTCAGCTATGTCCTATGCGGCGCTCGTGCACAGGTCTCTGTTGGATGGGGATGGCTGAAGGCACCTCCAAGAGAAAGCTGCCAGTCTCTTCCCCTTGCCAGACAACTCTGCCTTTCCCCAAATGTGTCTGCACACCAAAAGTCTAGCCCAGGGTTGTAAAATAGATAGTTTCCGAAACCAGGAGACAAGTTTCCAGGGGGCAAGTCGCGGGTTTTCGCGACCCTTGCTCGGAAACTTCTTTTCCCCGCCTCCAGGTCTCTCGCAGACTAGGAGCCTCTGCCGCGCCCTGCTTCCAGGGTGTGTCCCCCAGTTCTCGGACCTTGCCTGGTGCTGCGGAACCCATGTAGTGGGACGTCTGCACCCTCCCGATTGGAGAAATCCGGCCGGGGTTGCTGCTCCAGCCCCAGTGC
Source organism: Antrozous pallidus (assembly GCA_027563665.1). Classification (NCBI taxonomy): domain Eukaryota; kingdom Metazoa; phylum Chordata; class Mammalia; order Chiroptera; family Vespertilionidae; genus Antrozous; species Antrozous pallidus. The sequence goes on from CM050522.1 coordinate 18,698,624, forward strand.
GCGTGCACGACTAGGACGGCTCCTAACCTGTTTCTGTCTGAAAGGCTGCTCTCCCGCTGCTCCTCTGAGTCTCAGTGTCCCACCTTTACTCTTATTTGTGGAGTTTTCACTCAGCCAGCTTTCTGGCGATTCTGGGTGCTGTCTGTTCTGCTGTTATGTTGTAGTTCTTAAATCGTTGCTCGGGGCAGAACAATAGGTGTTTACCTATGCCGCCATCTTGGTGTTCCTTCCTAGCCTTTTATTATATAGGACTAGAGGCCCAGTGCACAAAATTTGTGCACAGGGGGAGGGGGATGTCCCTCAGTCCAGCCTGCACCCTCTCTAATCTGGGACCCCGTGAGGGATGTCTGACTGCCCAGGCAGTCTGACATCCTTCTCAAAATCCAGGACTGCTGGCCCCAAACTGCTCACCTGCCTGCCTCCCTGATTGCCCCTAACCACTTCTCCTTGCCAGCCTGATCACCCCCTAACCACTAACCTGCCAGCCTAATTGATGTATAACTGCTCCCCTGCCACCCTGTTTGCCCTCAACTTCCCTCCTCTGCTGGTCACCCCTAATTGCCCTCCCTTGAAAGCTTGATTGCCCCCAACTGCCCTCCCTTGCAGGTTTGGTCCCTCCCAACTGCCTTCCTCTGTTGGCCTGATCACCCACAACTGCTCTTCCCTTGCAGGCCTGGAACCTGCCAATGGCCCTCGCCTGTTGGCCATCTTGTGGTGGCCATCTTGTGTCCACATGGGGGCAGTTCTCTTGTGTGTTGGAATGATGGTCAATCTGCAAATTACTCTTTTATTAGATAAGATAGAGGCCTGGTGCATGGGTGGGGGCAGCTGGTTTGCCCTAAAGTGTCCCGGATCAGGGTGGGAGTTCCCTTGGGGCATGGGGTGGCCTGGGCAAGGGGCCTGTTGTGGTTTGCAGGCCGGCCATGCCCCCCAGTGACCCAAGCGGAGGCCCTGGTATCTGAAATTTATTTATGTTCTACAATTGAAACTCTGTAGCCTGGAGCAGAGCCAAGCCTCCTGCTTGCTCTGTGGTGGCAGCCATTTCTGTTGGGACATTAACCTTCTATAATTGAAACTGTAGCCTGGAGTGGAGGCTGGCCAGAGCTGCAGAAGTTTGACTTCCTCCATCGCCCAGGCAACCCTAGCCTCTGCTCTTTGGTTGTGATATATCTTCTATAATTGAAACTTTGTAGCATTGAATGGAGGCCTAGGCTGGCAAGGGCAGGCAGAACGTTTGGCTTCTTCCATTGCCAGGGTAACTCAAGCCTCCCTCCTCTTCTCAGTGACCACAGCCATCTTGATTGGGGTTTATTTGTATAATTTGCTCTTAATTGGCTGATGGGCATGGCTGATGGGTGTGGCTTGATCGGAGGTTTGGTCAATTTGCATATCACTCTTTTATTAGGATGGTCCTATGTGGGAATTCCCTATTCACTTTCTTTTTGACAGAGATTCACTGAGTCTCTGTAAACCTAGGTCCATAGTCGGTAAACTGCGGCTTGCGAGCCACATGTAGCTCTTTGGCCCCTTGAGTGTGACCCTTCCACAAAATACCATGGCTGGGGCAAGTCTATTTTGAAGAAGTGGCATTGGAAGAAGTTTAAGTTTAAAAAATTTGGCTCTCAAAAGAAATTTCAATCGTTGTACTGTTGATATTTTGTTCTGTTGACTAATGAGTTTGCCGACCATTGGCCTAGGTTTACTCTTGCAATTTAGGGGTCTTAGTAATAATCCTTACCTCACTAGGTTGATACAAGGATTAAATCAACTACCTAAAGTATTGAATATATGCCTGACACACATTTAGCTTTCAATTCTTTGAGTATATGGCATGGTAGAAAATGGCCAATTAAATATTTGGATGATTTTAAGTACCTGCTGTCTCTCTGAATATATCCTTCTCTAAGCAAAATTGACCACTGACTACATTCCTAAATTTGCCACTGCTAAGATTTGCCTTCTTTCCCACCAGGAAGTATATAAAAGTCCGCCTACTGCCATTAGATGGTTACCTTATAACAGGTAGTCTACTGCATAATCTGGTAATGGAGAAGGGACAAAGAATCACTCAGTGCTGCTGCTCTGATTACATTTATGAAAGGAGATGCCTCTCCTATTATGGCTCAAATTGGAAGCCAAGGAGGGGCTCAGAGAACAAGAGATAAGCTTACGCTAGAAGTGACAAAAGAATACCTGGGGGTCACAGGGCATGGCCCTGCTCCCAGGTACATGGCCATATAGGAATTTGAAAGTATGATTAAACTAGCCATAAATCATTCCTTTATATGGTGTAAACTCTGAAAAATATGTATTCATCAGGGGTCAGAGTCAGGACTGCCTTTCTTGTGCCAGAGTAGGAGCAAGAATAGTTTTGTGTCTCTCCAGATGAGTGGCTTTTGTATACATATGCCAACTCACAGAACATGTACAAAACAGAATACATAAAGCCACTTGCTATTACCTCAGTTTGATAGAAACAAAAAGAACACCCTTAGGTAAAAGGGAAATTAAAGTTGACAGCTTTTTATTTTTTAAATATATTTTATTGATTTGTTTACAGAGAGGAAGGGAGAGGGATAGAAATTCAGAAACATTGATCAGCTGCCTCTTGCATACTCCCCACTGGGTATGTGCCCACAGCCAAGGTACATGCCCTTGACCAGAATCAAACCCAGGACCTTCCAGTTTGCAGGCCAACGCTCTATCCACTGAGCCAAACTGTTTTTGGCAAAGGTGACAGCTTTTTAAATCACTCTGGGTAGAGTACTGTATAGGTAATAAGGGACTAAGCTTTTTTATATCAAGCATTTTGGGCTTTCAGAAATCTGGATCCATTCTCATCTGGCGGGGATAATCAGAACTTCCATCCCAGGTTCAAGAAGGTACAGCAGGAAAAGCAGCACAAGTACGTGATCTGTTATGTCAGGCCATCCTACAAAGGGGCATGTTATCAGGCATTCTGTACATTCTGGGCTACCTGATTATAGCTTGACTCTGATGGAATGGGAGGGTGGGCAGGATTCAAGCCTACACACACGGAGATGGTTACCATTGTTTAGAGGTTGATCTGACCAAGCTGACCAGGGAATCAGAGGTCAAGGCTCCCAGGGAAATATAATCCACACATTCATTTAAAACATGTGGCTAATTGCCAATCTCCCAGTTAGAACTGGTGTTTAAATACATAGAATTATGCATATGTTCAAACTGTTATAATATGGTTACATTGCAGAGTTTTATGCTAAAGCAGCATAGACTACTTTAGAGCAGTGGTCATAAAACTTTAGCATGCTTTGGAATCACCTGGATGTCTCATTAAAAGGTAGATTGTTGAGTTCTGAACCAAGAGTTTATGCTTAAGTAGTTCTTGGGCAAAGCCTGAGAATTTGCATTTCTAACAACCTTTCAGGTTATGGTGATGCTGCTCGCCTAGAAAATCGCACTTGGAGAAACACTGCTTAGAGAACCCTCAGTGGCCAAAGAAAATCTCGTCACAATGTGACTTTTGCTTAGGGGAGGGAATTATCTTGGGGACTATTTACCAAACCAGGACCTCATGGGGAAAGTGGGATTTCAGGTCGTTGCTGGGTTCCATGCAGAAATAAAATGTATCTGAGGTCCAGTTCCCATGGCACTAAGCACCCTGCCTCCTGACTTCCTCTAGGCCAGCACTCCTGCTCAACTAAGTGCTGCAAGTCACCTCTTGAGAGTCAACAAATTCTGTGCCTGTCTCTCTGCACTAAGTCTAGCCCTGGGTGTCCGGACTTTGGTTTCCAGTATTCCCCACCACCCTTCAGAACTCTTATTTTGGAGAAGGACTATCAGTCTAAAGAGCAACTTTCTGTGAACAAATCTTGGACTGATTTCATTAAATTCAGAAAATCAGAACAATCAGTGTCAAATCTTTATAGTAGATGAATATCTTCTGTGAAACATTTTTTTAAATTAATCAACTTAAAAGATAGTATAAGGTAAGGAAAACTTTTTTAGGATGATATACAGTATTTCCTTCTGTTCTCAAAAATATATATATATATATAATTTTTTATATCAAAAATACAGATCAAAATAGTGAGTCTCCTTGGAATAAATAGCCTGCATTTATAATTTTTGCTTTGAATGGCACAAATAAATCAAAATTATAGATGTTATGACAGAGATTTTTTTATGCTAAGCCTCTAGGATCTACAGCTGGAATTATTTGAATGAATTGTACTATCACTTACTCGTGTGAAAATCTGTGAACAAATTATCTTGGCCTTGAGACAAAATGAAACAATCAGTAATTCACAGAACTTGCTCTATCTTCTCTGCCTTTCTTATCTTGTAAGACACTTAAGGATAATGTTTGCCTTTCTTTTGTTATTACCTGGACCTATGTACCCCCTTTCAGGGTGGAAACTACATTTGCTGAAATTGAAATTCACTTGATCTTTAGGCCTTTTGTAATGTTGGCAAGAAGTAGCTTCCTGTTTGCTAGCAATAAAAGCCAACAAGGCTACTGAGGCAGATACATGTAGGTTGAATTTCCTTTCAAAAATAAATATTAGTTTAAATCTTAAATGGGAAAAGGTTGAGCCAAATGCATTACATTGGATTTCTGAGACATCTGATGAAACCACCCCTCATTTCCCTGTTCCCCTTTCACACCCCTGAACAAATCACCTTCTGAACAAAGAGAGAAATGTTTGACTCTTTCACAAGGAATCTGGAATATGTCACTGGACTTTTAATGGAGAATGAACTCTTTCATGGACAAAGAGGCCACTGAGTACACAATAGACACATTTAAATTTGATCCATCTCACAAAGCAGGACGAGGTCAACCTGAGAAGGAGTTGTTGATCTTGACATGAAAAAATATTACAAGATGCTAGCCTTCTAATTCTAGGGACTATATAAACTAATCAGTGAGCAAACCACAGAAAGGATTTTAAAACAAGGGATATTTTCATTTTAGAAAAAAATGCCATCCAGAAAATTTCCAAAGTCATAATAGTGCTTTACTGCATTCTTTAGTGTTGGATTTAGTATGTTTAAATTGAAGTTATTTTTTCTTTTACATTCCCTTACCCAAGATGTTATCCTGTAGATGTCTAATAGAAACCACAAGGCCTAAAATAATAATTACCAAGAGGATCTCTTCCTTTTTTAAAAAATTCATACCACAATTCATTTCTATTCTTTAATTTTCTACTCTCGGTCTACACTATTCATTCACTCTACCAGCACAGTTCACATAGAGACACATACAAAACAACTTTTGATCTTCCTTTCCTCTTCCCCCAGCCAATTACCTTACCCAGCTGAAGTGCAGAGCAAAGAATACAGGATTCAGAATTGAGAGGACCACATTTAGTACCTGGCTCTGCTACTGACTGCTGGGTAACCTGGCCCAAGTCACTTTGTCAGAAGAAACAAGTAGAATAATGTCCACATACTGTTAGTGTGTGTGTGTGTGTGTGTGTGTGTGTGTGTGTGTCACACTATGTACATATTATTATTATTATTGCCAACTCTGTCTTTGAGTAAGAGACTGTATCTCTAATGGTGGCCATGGCACAAAAACTTCTACAGCCTTTGGAGCCATGGTCAAGAAAGAATCATAGAAAGTTCAACTGGAATATTTGTTTATACTGGTGATAAACTGAGGCATGGAGATGTTAAATCACTTACCAAGATCACATTGCTAAAACTAGAACCTTTATGTCCCTACACCACTTCACTGAACTCTCCCAGCGAATTCTGGTTTCATGGAAAAAGAATATAAAGTAGAGAAGGAAGCAATGACTTTGTAGGATAAAAAAGAGGATACATGTGGATGGAGTATTAGAACAAGATCATCAAACCAGGGTGCCTGTGAGGCTGAAGAACACCTCGAGACCCATCAGCTAATGAAGTGAAAACAGCTGTGAGCTGGCATATGGCGAGGTAAGGAGAGATGACTGCCTTTGGAATGTCAATTTAGGCTAAAGAAGAGGACATAGGAAAGCTGTAATCTATGAGATGTGTTTCTGGAGAAAATGGTAGAGAGGCAGAATAATTGAATCTATTAATAATATCAAGATAAAATTTGATCTATTGGGCACACATATTACATATTTACCCTAGAAATCAAGCCGTTGGGCAAAAAGTGTTAATATATCCTCCTCTGTACAGACGAAAAGACTCTACCAGTTCTCTGAATTAGATTTTGTAAAATAAAAGCTGAGGGAAGAGCTTGTTTAAGGCACAGTTAGGGAGACGAAATAAACCTGAATTCTCGATTGCATTCAGACTCTGGGACTTGACAAACCTTTGTTTTCATACTCACTCCCCACTTACTTCCGAACCTTTCTGAGCCTCAGTATTCTCATCTGCAATGTAATAATAAGCCTTTGCTGAGTTTGTACTCGTGTTTATAAAATCACTCTGCCAAGCAAAGTGTCTGATATATAACAAATGCCTGGTGTGCTTCAGAAATTCTAGGTCTTTTTTTAAGCTTGAGAAAGAAATGATCCTGTAAAGGGAAAAAAGACCCACACTCAGATTCTTAGGCTAGTAAGCAAAAACTCTTTCAAGATGTGATTCAGTGTATTATAAGGGAATCAAGAAGGATGGAAAAATGTTACTATAACTGTCATGCACAAGTCAAAAGTGTTTTAAGTACCTTGAATATTCTCTTTTAATCCTCACCACAAACTTATGAAGGTGATATTATTCCCATTTTAGTAACGAAACTTAAGACTCAGACAGGCTAAGTAATACTAGGTTACCAGGGTGTTTTAGGGATCCCAACTCAGGTCTGAACAAAGAAAACCACATCAGTATTCCCTTAGCTTTACCTCATATTATATGTTCAACTGGATATAACATCATATGAGTGGCATATAAAATTTTTCTCTTGACAGAACAGGATGATAACTTATTAATTAGACTTTTACACAAACACTCTCCACAGTTGAAACACCAGTTTCAATTTTTTTTTCTTTCTGAGTTTAAGCTGCTTGCATCTGTCTGTGACAAGGGAGCCCTCCAACTGAATTTCAGCATTTCCCATTTTCAGCCAGATTTTCCTCCCTGGATTGATGTGAGATCATCATGAGGCAATCAACGGCAAAGATTTCTGTCAGTTTTCCACTGCCTCAGTTTAAATAAACCATGTAAAGGAGGGGCACACGTGGGGGGTGCAGAGAATGCTCACTCACTCACACAGACGCACTGTTGCACAGACACACAACCTCACAAAGACATGCTTCGTCATGGTTCACTTGGAAAAATCCAAATGAAAAAGGAGGAGGTGGATGAATAATAAAGCAAAGCAGAAAAAGGAACTAATTTAGGAATAATGACTGCAATACTGCCTCAATAAAGAAGAACAACATGTGTCATTAGGTGGCAAGCTTAGCCTTTGGGCAAGATTACACTTCGAAGCCCTGCTCCAATTACCTGTTTTAAGCACAAGTGAAGGGGAGATGTAAAAGAGGGGGAAATACTTCTTCTCCCTAAACAGTAGTAACATTCAGAGAAAATTAACCGTTGCTCTCACAAATAAGACTCTTTTTACAATTTCAACTGCTGAAGGTGAGAACCCACCATGCCCAGGTGAAACCACGCATTCGGTCATCAAATAGAATGCCACTTCTTCCAAGGGCCAAGTCATGAACTGAGCGGGGAAAGTGTGTCGCATCTTTGCATCTTTCCTCAACATCTGGCAACCTCAGAAGCTGCTGAATAAAGCAGCAAGCCTCCATCTGAGGTGACCTTCTCACAGCATGGGTCAGTTCCTGAGAATGAGGCTCTTTAGCCACGAGGATTAATGACAGGGCAGGCAAGCCTGCAGATGAGAAAGCCCTGAGTTTGGACAATGCATACAAAAGCCTGGTTAAGGAGCACTTCCAAAGTCATTCCTTCCTCGCCCCACCGGCGACCAGTAGGTATAAAGGTAGGGGTGGGGTGGAAGGATCAAGATGATCAAGGAAAGGAAACCATAATAAAAGAGGTTTATCTCTGAATGACTCAAACTTTTCCCATCCCATATATCAACTCTATTACAACTGATTGCCTTATCTAATCCCAACCCAATTTGTGGGTAATTGTTGGCTTTTACAAAGGTAAGCAGGAGATATTCTTTTCACAGTTGCCTGCTTTTCTCAAGTGTCCAGCTTCCCCAAATCCCCTTTAATAAGGATTACTTGCATGTAAGTCAGCTTCCTTTGTTGATGCCATAACAACAGTGTTCCTTGTAATCTGGTCAAGTACAGGTTATTTTAAAAATCATGTAGCTAATAGGTATATACTTCCTGCCTGCAGGTGAAATTGGCAGGTGCCACTCAGATTGCAAAATATGTGTAAGTATTCCTTCCAGGGTGGGTCAGGACCCATTTCCTTCCCCTCAAACTCTCTCCCATAGAGAAAATAAAGTTTAAATAGAAGAAGTATCAGATGCCCTGGACATGCTTATCAGCTGTAGAAGCAGCAAGATAGAATCATCCTAAAAAGACTTATGATGAGAATACAATTGTCAGCCTCAGATACTTCCATAAAATGTAAACAAATAAGTTTTTAATTCAAATTTCAGGTCAACAGCAAATCCTTCTACATTATATAAAAGAACATGTGATTGATTTTTTAATAGTCATTACTTGGTGATGAGACAGAAATTTCAAAATATGGTTTAGATCAGAGCTTTTCAAATTTGAAGTCTATCAGAGTCGTTTGAGAACTTTGTGAAAGCTAGAGGCCCTCACCGGACCCAACTGGGCCTCTGATTTTTTATTAACTCTCCAAGTAACTCTGATGTAAACCAAAATTTGAGAATATCTGGCTTAGACAACATTAAGGACTCTTGCTTCTGCCCCATCTCCTGATGGCACAACCTCCTAGACTCCCACTGCTGTCTCATTTAAAGCAGAACCTCTGATATGTGAAATCAGTGCACCCTTGACTCACAACTTCACAAACCACTGCACAAAATAGAAAACTGGCACACACAAAAAAAAGAGTCAAGATTACAAGTGTCTTTCATCAATTGTGCACATGTCACTGTTGCTCTCAAGCCTCTGTCCTTAGTCCTGGTCCCATACACCCACTCCACCTGGAGGAAGACAGGCACCTGAAAAACAGCACGCCGAAAGCCAAGCTCTTCATCTCTCCCTGCAAACCACAAACGCTTGATCTTCCACTTGTATTTTCTATTTTGGGATATAAAAGAGGAATTAATCATTGTCCTTAAGTTAAAATAATTTTAATCATAAAAGAAAAATTTTTAATCATAAAAAGTGTAACAGTCTAATAGCCTACTACATCGTAAAGGACTTATGTTTATAGCTATTCAGACACAGGTTAACCCTCTAGATTAAAATGTGAAATAATTTATGAAAGCTCCCTGGGCCTACTTTTCCTCAGCTCTGAAATGCAGACAATCAAACCCATATCACCTCACCTTAAACTTAAATTAAGCAATTGAATTAGATAATTTCTATAAAATATATAAATAGCATGGTTGACTCAAATCAAATATCAAACATTTTTCCTAACAGAAACAAATCTGAAGTTCAGACATGTTGGCTAATTACTAACTTACTGATTCTAGCAAGATAGTTAGGACCCAGATACAGGTAAAGAAAACAGCAGACCCACATCTCCGAAGCCTAGAAAAGGAAGGGAAAATGGTGTGTGAAGTTCTTATCATTGAGAAAGGGGCATTGCCTCATTTCATTCAAGAGTATATAAGAGAGGCTGGAATCGTATTCCTCAACTAACAATTTAGAAGATGAAGTAGCAATATAAGTATTCTATATCCTCTTACACAAAATGAACTGATGCAAATATAGTAGGACATACTTATTCATTTTAAAATAGTGGTTCCCAATCTTTCTAATGCCACAACCCTTTAATACCATGACCCTGCTAGTGGTTTTCAACCAGTGGGTCACGACCCACAGGTTGAGAATCGCTGCTGAAGAGCCAAAGACCATCGGAAAACACAGATATTTACATTACGATTCTTTAACAGTAGCAAAATTACAGTTATGAAGTAGCAACGAAAATAATTTTATGGTTGGGGGTCACCACAACATGAGGAACTGTATTAAAGGTTGTGGCATTAGAAAGGTTGAGAACCACTGATTTTAAAATATAAGCATTCTGAGGGAGGAACCAAGATGGCGGCATAGGTAAACACCTATCTTGCTGCCCCACACAACAATTTCAAAACTACAACTTAACGGCAGAACGAACATCATCCAGAATCACTGGAAAGCTGGTTGAGTGGAAATTCCAAAAATAAAAGTAAAGATAGGACACTGTGACTCAGAGGAGCGGTGGAGGGCAGAGCTGAGGATATGCGCAGAGTCAGAGGTTCAGAGCCATGCGCACGCAAGTGGATAGGGTGGGCGCCTGCAAACCTGGTTGGTTTTCTCGAACGGGGAGGGAGACAAAGGTGTCCCACTGCACTGATTCTCCAGTCCGGGCAAGGTCCGGGGAACTCACATTCATACAGATGAAACTGGACAATAAAGAGGAAGCACACTGAAACTCGGGCGCTACAGAGGTCTGCAAGCTTGCGGAGAGGGCACAAAAACTTGGGAACTGCAGAAGCGCGCAAGCGTGCAGAGAGGACTCATGACTTGCTCTCTTGTTCGGGAGGAAAAAAAATAAAAAAAGGGAAACCACCGGACTGCATTGTTTTACAACCCTGGGTGAGAATTTGAGTGTGCAGACTCATTTGGGGAGAGGCTGAATTGTCCAGCAGCAGGTAGAGCTTGGCGGCAGCTTTCTCTCAGAGATGCGTGCAGCCATTACCACCAGGCACAGAAACCCAGGTGCTGCATAGGGCAGAGCTGAGAGGAAATCAAGGCTGCCTGCTCAGCCCAGAGATTCCACCCATCCAACCTGAGCACAGCTGATCCTCACAGCCAATTGGCCTGAAGGTCAAACCCTCCTAGTGCTAACAACAATAATCTAGGCTTGACTTCAACAGGACTGTGCAACCCATAAAGAGCTGCACCAAGAGTATCCACCTCAGGTAATTGGGGAGGCTGAGCCACTGTCCCTTAGAGGACATCTACCACACAAAGCTAATCGACCAATTCAGGAAAACAGCCACCATGCAGAGACATGGAAAGAAATCACATGTGAAAGAAATGGAGGGAAAAAAATGACTGGACATAGAGTTCAAAACTACTGTTATAAGGTTTTTCAAGAGGCTCCTAGAAAAGGCCGATGAACTTAATGAGACCTTCGAGAATATGAACAAGACCCTCGAGGATATGAAAAATGACCAACTAGAAATTAAGCATAAACTGACTGAAATAAAATATATTACACAAAGACCTAAAAGCAGTCTAGAGGACCACAAGAATAAAGTCAAAGATTTGAAATACAAAGAAGCAAAATCCACTCAGCCGGAAAAGCAAGAAGCCAAAAGAGTCCAAAAAATTGATGATAGTGTAAGGAGCCTCTGGGACAACCTCAAGCATACCAACATCCGAATTATAGGGGTGCCAGAAAAAGAGAGAGAGAGCAAGACAATGAAAACCTATTTGAAGAAAAAGAGAGAGAGAGCAAGACAATGAAAACCTATTTGAAGAAATAGTGAAACTTTCCCAACCTGGTGAAAGGAATTGACTTAAAAGTCCAAGAAGTGCACAGAACCCCAAACTATAGGAATCCAAAGAGGACCACACCGAGACACATCATAATTAAAATGCCAAGAGCAAAAGACAAAGAGAGAATACTAAAAGCAGCAAGAGAAAAACAGTTAGTTACCTATAAGGGAGCACCCGTATGATTGTCAGCAGATTTCTCAACAGAAACGATGCAGGCCAGATGGGAGTGGCAAGAAATATTCAAATTAATGAATAGAAGAATCTACAACCAAGATTACTCTACCCAGCAAAACTATCATTCAGAAATGAAAGTGAGATAAAGTGCTTTGCAGAAAAGAAAAAGCTAAAGGAGTTCATCGCCACCAAACAATATTATATGAAATGCTGAAAGGTATTCTTTAAGAAGAGGAAGAAGAAAAAGGTAAAAATAAAAATTATGAACAACAAATACACATCTATCGACAAATGAATCTAAAAATCAAGTGAATTAAAAATCTGATGAACAGGATAAACTGGTGAATATAACAAAATCATGGGCATAGAGAGAGAATGGACTGACAATTCTTGGGGAGAAAAGGGGCATGGGAGGTGCAGCAAGAGACTGGACAAAAATCATGCGCCTATGGGAGAGGACAGTAAGTGCAGAGGGTGGGATGGGTACTGGGTGGAGGGGAGCTATAGGGGGGAAAGGGGAACAATGTAATTAATAAACTGAACAATAAAGATTAAAATATAAAATAAATAAATAAATAAAATATAAGCATTCTTCTATTTAAAAAAACAAAAACAAAAAGATCCCTGGCCAGTTTTGCTAAATGGTTAGGGTCTGCATGTACACCAAAGGGACACTGGTTCAAGGACATGTACCTGTATGCAAGTTTGAACTCTGTCCTGGCTGGGGCAAGAGTGGGAGGTAACTAATTGATGTGTCTCTACCACATTGTTGTTTCTCTCTCTCACTCTCTCTCCCCCTCCTTTGCACTCTCTTTTAAAAAATCAATGGAAAAAGTATCCTCGAGTGAGGATTAATACACACACAAAAATGCTGTGTTATGATTAGCATTTTTCATTGTAAATATATTATTATATAATGCTATATGTAATCACTAATAATATTCCTATGTAGAGCTATAAATGTACTGTTTTTTTAAAGAAACTTTTTAATGATTTTTAGAGAGAGAGAGAGGAAGAGGGGGAGAGAGAGATACATCAATGTCAAAACAAAACACTGATCACTCATAGGCTGCCTCCTGCACTCCCCCTGCTGGGGACTGAGCCACAACCCAGGCATGTGCCCTGACCAGAATCAAAACCAGCCACCTTGCAGAGCATTGGACCATGCCCAACCAACTGAGCAACACTGGCCAGGGCTGTACTGCTTATTTTAAAATTTCAAATGTTTTGTTTTATTACCAGTGTCTTCCCTCACATACTATTAAAAATACATTCAACTTGAATACTCTCAGTGGGAAATGAAACTTCTCAGGAATATATAGTATTATATTTTACAGCTCACAAAATTTAAAAAGCGGGCATTGATAGCAACTAACGATGGCCCCCTCAAACAAAGAAATCGGTACACAATGTTCTCAGTCTTCCCAAGAGATAAATGATGGCTATGGGCCTGCAAGACAAACTAAGGTAATTAACTCAGTATGCACAGAGATTTAGACTATGTGTCATAAAACACACAGGATCCAAAAATCCTTTTGTAAATATGGGGATCAAGTCTGAATACATTTTTAAAACTGGGACCTATTCTCCCTGAGGTCTAAGTCACTGGTAGTCAGTTGAGTACCTAAAGAAATCATATTCTGGTTTCTTAAACATATAAATACACAAAGTATTATGATGAGCTAGACAAGCTGTTATAATGAATTGAACTTTGAGAAAAAAGCAAAAAAAAAAAAGGAGCATTTGTCAGATGTCAACTATGCGCCATATGCTCTCACTTACTCATATCACTGGTCTTCACAGCACCCTGCTGTGGGAATGTCATTAATCTCAGGTAGAGCAACCAAGTTGCCATGGGGGCAAGTAATTTGTCCAAGGTTACACAGAGAGTGTAGCACAGCTGAGACAAACTTCCATTTGCCTGACCCCCAAATCGGACTCCAACACATCAGAATTTTTTAAATTACTTGTTTTACACATTTAACTTTGTTCTGTTTTCTTACCTCTATTTATTTACTCTGCACCTTCTCACCCAAACATCACTTTCACTCAATTTATCATTAACAAAAGCATAACAAATAATTTATACTTAAATATATACAAGAATTTAATTAATAGTACTTTATGCTATTAAAAAAAAAACATGTTACAAGATGTTTTCATCAATACTACCACATTTTTACTTCACTACAGAAAAGGGAGCTGAGAGATTTTCCCAGAAGAGCGGAAAAAGGAAGTAGCAGAAAGAGAGTGGGATCAAGATGCTGAGCACTTTACAAATGTGGGTTTTTATCTCTTCATCTAGTGGCCCTGCACACGAATCTATGCACCAGTAGCTCTTTGCTGGGTCTGGCCGCTACCTGCCCGCTGCCCAGAGACTCTGCTGCCCAGAGGCCCCTCCACAGCCGGGCACAGGACATTTGCCTCATCGCTGTGGCAATGAAGCAAGCATTCTGCCAGGCCACTCATGCTGCCCGCTCTCAGCGGCCGAACCCCCAGCATGGGGCTGAGAGGACTGGGCACCACCATCTTGTGGCTATGGGCGCAGCCATCTTTGTGACGGAGTGACAGTTCATTTGGATATTACCCTTTTATTAGGTAGGATAAGCATGCAAGTACTAATCTATTTTGAAGATGAGGAAATGAGGCTCAGTGACTTCAGTAACCGTTGGTGTCAGTGTTGGAATCCTCATTTGTCTTTTTTCCGTACCCTCTTCTCTTATGCCCTGTTATTTTGCCTTTCAAGTCATGTTTAACCCCAAAGAGATACAGAAAAGGGGGGGAAAAAAAACCAGTATGTAAATATTTTAAACTTTTAAAACTAAACTCAAAAGCTGCTGCCTCTCTCAAAACGTCTCTAATCCTCCCTCTTCACCCCTCTGGTGGTGACTCTTGTCTTCTTGCTGCTTGCCTCAGGGCCCACCAAAATGAGTAGCACATTGTTCCTGTCTTAGAGGAGTTCATAATCTAGGAAAATAAGAAAAGGTTACAACTGAATTGACTCTCGGATTTCAGAGCGTACATCCAAATAAACTGAGTGAATTAAAACTTTAAATGCAAACTGGAAATATGAACTAGAAAAATATATCAGTGAGCAATCCTGACATGAGGAGGGATTTTGTTAGCTTAAAACAATAAAAGAACACACAGGAAAAAAAAAAAAGCAGTTCTGATGTCTTTATTTTCATGCTATAGGTCATTTATATTAGTGGATTCCCTCTTTCCAATCTCTGCAAATGTTTTCAATTGAAGAATCCTTTTTCTTGCTGACTTGTGAGAGACCTTGATATTTAAGTACAGTCATACTTTGTATGCCCTGTATCTTGGAAATATTTTTTCTTAGATAGCCATTTGCTTTTTAATTTTTATCATATTTTTAATGCCTATGTTGAATATTTTACATTATTTTTCTTTTTGCTTTTAATTAGAAGTTCTTTTTAATCTTGACATGAAATAATTATTTCTCATGTTTTTCAAGTAATTTTATAGTTTTTTTTACTTAGCAGTCTAATTAATTGAAAAGTTATTTTTGGTGTATGTTGGGTGGTAATAAAACAAGGATTTTTTTTGGGGGGAGGGGTAGAAAAGACAGTTTTAGGAAATTTTGGAAATCAAGAGGACCATGGAGGGAGCACATGGCTGCAGAGCAACAGAAGGTACATTTCCATAGAACAGGAATGCTGAAAATCTGCCAACAGGTATATTTCCATAGAATGAGGGAGCTGCGAACAGCAAAAGGTATACTGTATATTTACAAAATAAAAGGAAGGAAGCCCTTCATCCAGAAGGAAAGGAAGAAAGCCCAAAGGAAATAGGAAAACAATAAGGAAGGGGTAGGGGGGAACCTCACAGGTCCCATGTGAGATTCAACCTTTGAGCTCAGGGGTTACTATAGTAACTAGTCTAAGGGAATAATGACCAATCAGAAAGGATATCAAGGCACCAGGATTTGCAGTCTTTATAAGCCATGGGGAAAAGCCACTCACTGGGACCCTTGGCACCCTTTCCCCCTCCCTATCTGGGAATCCATTCTGTGGTCTTCTTCACACTCCCTACGTGGGAGTCTGTACTTGTTCTTTAATAAATCTCCACCTTTTCTATACCATCTTCTGTCTGTGGATCCATTCTTCAACTCTGGTGGACAAAGAATCTGGGTTCCAGTCAAAAATTCTGTATCAGTAAGAATCCAACTCAATTTTTAAAGCAATTATTTATAACTATTGCATGGAATATAGTTTCCCATTGATTTGACTTACCATCAGTAAACTATATGTTAAATTTTATATATAGTAAAATTTCTTAGCTTTCTTATTTTGCTCCACTGATAACTTCCTCCTCCTTTTTCTTTTTCCTCTTTCTCTTCCTCCTCTTCCAACCTTCTTCATTTTAAGTACATCGCACCATTAGAAGTTTTGGAGCTATGGAGTGATTCAATCCATAATGGCCTAAAGAATAATTTGTTAAGGGACAGTGTGTGGCTTGTACTGGTGTCAGAAAAGACAAAAAAAAAAAGACTAACATCATTCTGGTTTAAGACAGAAGCAATGGAAGAGAAACAAAGGAGATGGTTATGAGAAACTGAGAAAAGAGATGCTGTTTGTTGGAGCAATGCTGTAGAAATAGGCATATCAGAAATAGGACAGTCAACATGCCCCACAGACTTCTCAGGCAGTTGAGCAGGATGGGTAGTAGGAGTAGTAATAAGAAATAGGGAACCTCAGAAAAAGGAAATGGGTAGGAGGAAGAGAAACAGAATGAGATTTGGAAGGGACTGATGATTGACCCCACCTTATCATTCTAGATGAATAAATTCTAACCTGAGCCTATGACTTTGAGAGTGATGCCATGTCACCTGTAAAGTAGCACCCAAGATGCAAAAGAAAAGCTTGCTATGCCTCTGACCTAACTGAACAATCATTAAATTATAAGTAGTTAGTATTCCACGTACTCTTGGAAAATCTCAGTGTAATGTCACTTCCCTACCAGAATAGGAAAAGATACAAAGAAACAAAATGCATATTCCAGGTCATCACATTACAGAATTTAGTCTTAGTTTTTCCTTCCTTCTCTGAAATTCAAAATATTACAAAACAAAAGATTGTAGCATCTTGCACTGAATACTGCAGAGTTTTGGGGGAACTAGTTGCTTCTCTTATTTAATGACAGATTAGAGTCTCTACACAAATCATTTCTCTTGAAAGGTTGTTGAAACTGCTGAAATTATCAGGGCTCTGTAAGGAGAGTGAGCATCTGAAGTGCTCTTTAGACTTCCAAACAATTCACTTTCACCGGTGTTTTCTACTTCGTGGATATTTAAATGCCATGAATCCAACACTCTTCAACAAGGTCTCTCCTTCATTGAACAGGTGCAAAGCCAGAGGAAGGATAAAGTGGGATCAACGAACAACAGGGAGGGATAAAAGCTTGACTAAGGCTTTGGATGAAACTGTTATCTCCACTCTGTGAACCAGATGTTAACATTCCATGCTCATTCTGAGAGAGTTCTTTGATTTGACAAAGGTTTGGAGGAATGTAATTCATTAGTATGAGGACTTTGTCATTGTTCAGTAACCACTCAGCTCTCTGTAATCCTGGATACACCTATGCAATGGTCCCTGATTTATTACAGTAACATTGTTTTATATTTAAAAGAGAATTCTTCATTTACAACTAGACCATGGATGAAAGTATGTTTTTTTCCTTTTTCTTCTTTCATGGTCTCCATTCTCTGATATTGACAAATTTCTCTACTTTTGTATGTTATCCTTTCTTCTCTTCATCTTTATCTATAATCTTCATTCATTTTCATCGTATTTTTTTAAACTTCTGTTGGTTTTTCCTTTCCACTCACTACCTGATTCCTCTTCCCTCTTTCTCCAAATTATTATGACAAAGAAAGAAAAAGAACTACAGTCAGGAGGCCTAGGCACGAATGCCAGCTCTGATCCCAATTAACGACATGATCCTGAACCAATGCTTTCACTTTTCTGGGCATATAAATTTAAGCTATGATACTTAGTCTCTTTTATCAGTAAACCTCTGTTATTCCAGTTCAAATAATATCAAATCCACAACTTTACTCTAATTTTCCTTCACTTGCCGTGAGTCAATAAATGAATAAGAGCTGCAAATTCTATTTGGCATGTTGAATTAGAACAACCTATGTATATGAAACCCATGCAAAATACAAACATAGAAATTATAACAATTACCTTCAAAAAGCTTGCAATTGGGAGAAAAATACAAACATACTTGCAGTGTTAAAACACACACACACACACACACACACACACACACACACACACACACACACTACTTTTCATGGCAGCATTTAGAATATGACCTAGTTTCCTATCAGATATTCCTTCTCTTCATTTTTTACATGTTTAAAGTGAGGGAGTATACAACATCATCTCTACACTCTCTTTGGGTTTTAATTAAGATTCTATTATTCTGCTGGATTTATAATTTATATGATCATCTTTAGTCTAAGAATTGCTATAGGAAAAGATATGATTTTGACTAAGCCTTAAAAAATTAAATAAATGAATAAACAAACTGAGCCTTGAAAGATATATGAGCAGAAAAATGAGGGAAGGTGTATATATAAGATGTGCCAAAATAAATTTAAGTCAACCAAAAAATTCTTACACTGATGGCTTCAGAAAGGTTTAGTGACCGTAAGTCAAGAATGAGATTTCCTGCTGAGGCTAAGAAGTTTAACTCAAAACTATAATCCAACTGTGTCTTAAATTATGAAAGTGTGAATTAGAGTAAATAGGTTTAGTGAGAGTTGAGAACCTATGAAAAGAAAGGGGGCAAAAGTTATTTGTTAGCTTATGGGATCCAAATCAATAAAAACTTAGCATGGATCCTTCTTATTCAATGGGAGATGGGGAGGGAACCATGAAGGAATGCAGTTGAAACAATCTCAAGGATAAGAAATGTGGAACCATAGAGGTCTTTCTATCCTGATGAGGAATAGTGTATAAAGATAAAAAATACAGGCCTGGCCAGCATTACTCAATGGTTAGAGCTTCAACCTGCACACCAGAGTATCATGGGTACGATTTCTATCAAGGGCAGGTACCTGGATTACAGGTCTGATCCCTCCCCCAGTCAGGGCATGTGTGGGAGAGAACCAATTGATATGTCTCTATTACTCAAATGTTTCTCTCTCTCTCTCTCTTTCCTCTCTCCCCCTCCCTTCTATTCTCTCTAAAAATCAATGGAAAAAAATATCCTCACTCCTTGGACAAGAATTAAAATATATATATAATGATTTAGCTCTCTGGCATTGCAATTTACTCAAGTAAACCTAATCTTCATATTTTTTCAGATTAATTTAGGTGCTCTATTTATCAGATTTATTATTCAGTATAATTATAATTTATTTTAAGATTTCTGTTTATAAACTTTTTAAAATTTTTTATTGATTAAGGTATTACATATGTGTCCTTATCCCCCCATTATCTCCCAACCCCCTCCCCCAACTCATGCCCTCACCCCCTTGATGCCTGTATCGATTGGTTAGGCTTATATGCATGTATACAAGTCCTTTGATTGATCTCTCACCCTTACTCCCACCCTCCCCTACCTTCTCTCTGAGGTTTGACTTCTCTGTCTCTGGATCTGTTTTTGTTCATCAGTTTATGTTGTTCATTATATTCCATAAATGAGTGAGACCATGTGATATTTATCTTTCTCTTTAAACTTCATCTTAAACTAGATTGGTTCAGTACCTCCTGAAGCAAAGTTCTGGTCTCAATGAGGAAATCATGATTAAGTCATTCCATAGAGTAAAAGAGTGTACTTTCTCAAGAATGAGGAATGTGTTCCCTGCCTACTTAGAAGGATGTTCTTTCAACATGCCCAACATCCTGGTGGGAATGAGCTTCAGAAGCCTTTAATCTCATCAAAGGAAGCCAAGTGATAGAGACCCTCTCCACAGGAGGAGCAAATCAGCAAGTCTTCCTTTCTTTTCTTCCAGGCCCTCCCCATTGTTTTCCTGGGGACTACTTTCCAAACTATTGGAATTTCCCTTAATCCTTCTGGACCTTCAATCAGATTGGAGGAAGTGATGATTTCCCCTGGATTCTTTCTTTCAAGCTCACCCTTTTGAATTAAAGGGTTTGGCCTGTTCTTAGCACAATATTGGTCAGCCTAGCATTTGGCATTTTGCAGTCTGAAATGCGTCTGAATGCACACACACCCCCCAAAAGTTACCTTCATTAAGTCAATTTTTCTCAAGTCTTGGCAAATAGCTCCAGATACAAGGTGGTCTGGTGCCTTCAGGGTGTATCATATATCTTCAAGACTGAAAGCCATGTAAAGTGGGCTATACACCAACTAAATCATTGAAAGCTTAAATTCTCCAATTCAAAAGAAAGGGAACACTGTACCAAAATTCAGAAGCATAAAAAAGTTTATTAGAGAGGTGATTGAATCTGTATTATTTTATTCTACCAATTCACAGGGAAATCCTAACAACACTTTTTGTGTTCATACAACAAAATTTGCCAATCCTGGCTTCTTTTTCCTTATTTTTGTTCCTTGCAAACTAACCAGAGGGATGTAGAAAAGCTCTTTCTAGAAAATGGGAAAGCAATGGTTTCTCAGTTAAACAGATAGATGCTTAGCAGATAAGCCAAAGTCCTGATAACCTGCCCTGACAATTACTAGTTTTTGGCTTCCAATGCATGCGCATGTTGGAGAACCAGACTGAATGTCATTTTAGGAATTGTAAGACACGTTGCTGGGAGCATGGATGAAGGAAAAGAGGAACATCAAAATATATACCTTTGAATTAAAAGACTCACCTTTTTTATATTACTTTGATAAATTGTACTATGCAGCAGCCATTTTGATATCACTTGTAGGCCAACAGTTGACTCAGCTATCACCTACTGTAGTCAGTGAGGAAGTGGTTGTCTGGGATTATGGAGGTGTGCATTCTGTTCCCTGCTATAAATGAAATGTGGAATTGTATTATTTCTGACATGAATTTTCCTGATCCCTGCTAAAATGTCAGTTATATTACAACATAGTTGGCCTAGACAGACTAGACATTGTGTGGCTTCAAAAGGTCTTATTTTGCTTTTCCAACTCCCACTTAGGGGAAAGAGGATATGAAAGTTAAGGAGAAATGCTTCTACTAGTAAGTTGTTTAGAAGCCTACAGGGTCTGCCCACTTAATTATCATCTTTATAACCAGCACTGAGAGAATGTAACACTATCCCAGTCACACAATAAATGTTAGCAGCAGTCAAATGATAAGAGTTTCCTTTCCTACTTCTTCTAGTTTCCCTCATGGTAGAAAGGCACCCTGTTTGGTGTACACTTTCTAAACAATGTGTTTAAGACATATGTATTTAAATACTTTAATTTACAAGCCCAAGAAAACAGCTATTCATCTCCAAATTATAGCTCTTGGAGGGTGCCAGGGAAATAAACACGGAACCACATAAACAGTTGAATTTATCTCTTGGCAACTTTTCACAACACCTTCAGCAAACAGAGCACCCATGCATGAAAGAAAAACAATCAGGCACATGCCCTATTAAGTGGCAGGCTTTAGCATGTAACAAGAAAGGCACCTTTTTATTCTGCCCACTCCCAGCTACCTTCGCCCCCTGTGCCGTTTGAGAAATCCATCAGTACACAGAGTCCAACAAATCTCACCCCCTCGAGAAAGTCAGTTTTGCATCTCAGGATGAAGTTTTCCTGCTGGTGAGTCCTCTCAAGATTCACCCCAAATGCATTAGAGGTTTGTGGGGCAATGACACCATGAATTCTCTCGCTTACCCAAACAAAAGATATGGTCTTCTAAGAGTTCTTTCTAGCACTGTGGGCAATATTACCTCCCGGATTTTAAAACTGTCCTGAAGCTTGTACATATCAAAAGACATTGTATGTGGGTCTGTGCAGAGAATTGGTGGTGAGGCTGGGACCCTTTAAGCTTCACATAGCGACCTCGCTTCCTACAGATTATCCAATTTCAGACTGGACATGTAGCTCACCAAACATTCTAGTTTCCGAATTCAATACAGACGAGTTGTGAAGGGTAGCAGAGTATGTCATCCTGAAATATGACTGTAGAAGTTCAGGACATGCCACCACAAAATATGCATCTTTGATACATTCATTGATAATTTGGGCTGTAGGCACTTGAAAAGCAGCCAATGAAGGAAAGTGATTTCTCTGAACTCCCTTATCTGCCTAAAACAGACACTAAGAAAAGGACTCAGTTGTCCTACATCCCTTCCCAAGGAGTTTTATCAACCAGTGAAGACCAACTCATCACAGGAGAGAGACTAGAATTCAACCACACATTCAGGCAAATGGCATCATCAACTATCATACCCCCATGTATTATTCTAAGGGCCCATTCATCTTTCCTAAATATCATTTACTTTCCTCTAAATATCATTTACTCTCTTCTACATCCGTCCCTCTTTTCCTCTTAAGATGACATTCAAGCCAAACCGGTTTGGCTCAGTGGATAGAGCATCGGCCTGCGGACTGAAAGGTCCCAGGTTCGATTCGGGTCAAGGGCATGTACCTTGGCTGCGGGCACATCCCCAGTTGGAGGTGTGCAAGAGGCAGCTGATCGACGTTTCTCTCCCATCGATGTTTCTGACTTTCTATCCCTCTCCTTTCCTCTCTGTGAAAAATCAATAAAATATATTTTTTAAAAAGATGACATTCAAGCCTGAATTCTAAAGCCACCTCAGGGAATTACTTGGTTTTTTCCCTGTATATATTCCTTATATACATGAGATATACAGGTGAATAAACTCCTGCTTGGTTTTCTCTTCTTCATCTGTCTTTTATTCTTGGGGTCTCAGCTAAAAACCCAGAAGGGTACAAGGAAAATTCTTTCTTCCCAATAGTTGACACACAATTTTCAGGTAAAGAGTTTTTCCACTTAAGTGAAACTTACACTAGAAGTCTCAAATGACAATAAAATTCTGAAGAAGTATTATGGCAAGAAATATATGGTGTTCCGTCATCCAAACTACCACTAATGCCAGTGAGTGACAGGGAGCAACCGGTGGAGAGAGAGTGGAGTTGGGCCCCTGCTGATCTGTGCTCATTTTGTTAGGAAGAAGAGACAGCTTTTAGAGTACTTAGGATTTTTCCAGAAAAATCTGTGAATTAGCTTGAATTCACATTTGCCTCCACCAACACCCTAGAACTAGTACTAACTATTATTTAAAAACTTTCTTTCATCATCTCATTTACATTTTAGGATTCCCCAGTCCAGGCTAACACAATGGCCTTGAGACAATGCTGAGGTAACCATCTTGCTGATGAAATGGGCATCAGCAGGTGTTTGGGTCCTCTGTTTCAAGATGGTTTGGGGAAGTTTCTGAATCCCAGCCAGGATACTATCTAGCTAAAAGTGAGCTGTCTCTGAATCCATACAAAATACTTTGTTATTCCAGTGTTTTCATCATGACCATAACCAAGTGAAGTAGAGATAGTATCCAATTTTCATTAATGATAAGCTAAAACTAAGTGATGAACCTAAGGTCACATAACTACTAAGTGTCAGAGTTAGGTATATTCTCCCAACTTAGTACCATTTTCACTACCTGCAAAGGTTTCAATATACTATATGTGAAGTTCAAATTGTTTCTGACACATGATAAGGAACTAGGAATAGTGTCATGTTATTACACATATATTTAATATTAATGGTTCTTATTTTTTCTCTAAGAACCCACTTCATTTACCTATCTACTTTGATGCTTCTTACTGTAAGCTACTCGTTACATCAGCTTTTGGATGGTAAGTAGAAAATTATTCTACATAAAATTGTTTATCTTGTTATTCCTAATAAAACAGTGCTGAATAAGTATGACATTTTCTTAAAATAGCACGTTCCTATTCCTATGTGAATGGGCTCCAAAACCTTACATAATTTTTTCTACAAGTGGTAGAATACAAATTTAGACCCAACAGAGGCAACAATGCTTAAAGGGCTGTATGAATTTACATCTCACAAGTTTATGTGGCTGTGAAAAGTGATTCTATTTTTCTTAAAAATGAATTAATGAAAGAAAGTATTTTTAAGTGGGTTAAACTGAGTTTCATTTAGGTATGCTTATTTTAAAGTGATGGTTAGACAATCTAATAGAAATACTTAGTAGGGCACTGAGGAGGCCTGGAAGAGAGATCAGGAGGACATCTTTCAAACAATAAAGGGCATATCCAAAGTGTTAGGAAAGGGAAATATTTCTTGAGTGCCTACCATCTGCCATGCATTTGCCTCATATGTCCACTGTAGCTCAGGAGTTAACAAACAGGGATGATTTCGTTCCCCCCTTAAAAGATATTTTTCAATGTCTGGACACATTTTTGTCACAATTAGGCTAGTGATACTGAAATCTGGGGCAGAGGCCAGAGAGGCTACTAAATATCCTACAATGCACAGGACAGCTCTTGACAAAAGAATTGTGTGTTGAATGCCATCAAGTCAGCTCCAACTCCTGGCAATCCTATGAATGAGTGATGTGCACATGTCATGTCTTCAACAGTCCTGCTCAGCAACCACAGATTCATGCCTATGTCTTCTTTTATGGAGTCAACTCATATCATACTTAGTCTTCCTCTTTTCTTGCTGCCTTCTATTTTTCCCAGGGTTACTGTCTTTTCCAAAGAATCCTGCTTTCTCATGATGTGCTAGAAGTAGGACAGCTTCAGTTTTGTCATTTTTGCCTCCAGTGATGTTTCAGGTTTAATTTGCTAAAGAACCCACTTTTCATTTTTCTGGAGGTTCAGAGCTCACCTCCAACATCATATTTCAAATGAAGGACTCAGACTTGTCAGACTTGCAAGCCTGTGCCTCCAAATGAATCTTTTTTTTCCCTAGAAGCCTTCTTCATTGTCCAACTTTTGCATCCATACATAAATTACAAAGAATCATCTTGCCCCAAAAGTCAATAGTGCTGAGGTTGAGAAATCTTGCCTCTAGGTATAAAAAGAGATTAGGAAGAAAGAACACATTTATCTGGCATCTAGGGGCAAGTTGCCACAACAAGGAAAAACCTTTTGGGGAGAATAACTTCAGAGTAAGCACACAGAGTTACATTTTCTATTACAGAATATAACAAGGACCTTTAGTAAGAATTTATAAAGAGAATGAAAAGAATTTGCGTAGAAAACTCAGAAGTTGTTTGGCGGGATGACAGGTAACAGAGAAAGTCAGCAAAAACAATAAAAATGATCTTGAGGTTAAATATAAAAGGTGATGATGTTCTTCATTAGAGTTCAACTCACATTTATTAAATTTTGCCATAAACAGAACATTTTCACACTAATAAGTTGAATTGTGTCCTATGAGTAGAATTGTGTCCCTCCCAAATTCATGTGTTGAAATCCTAATCCCCTCATAGCTTAGAATTTTACCTTATTTGGAAAATAGAGTCTTTGCTGAGGTAATCAAGGCCAAGTGAAGTCATTAGAGGAGCCCTAATCCAATATAACTGGAATTCTTATAAAAAGGGAAAACTTGGACACAGAGATACACTTGGGGAAGACACTGAAGAGACACAGGGAGAAGAAACCTACCTACAAGCCAAGGAGAAATACCCTTCCTCGCAGCCTTCAGAAGGAACCAATTCTGTCAACACCTTGATTTCAGACTTCTGGCTTCAAGAACTATGGGACAATAAATTTCTGTTGTTCAGGCCACCAGTTTGTGGTACTTTGTTATAGCAGCCCTAGCAAATACTGACTTATTAGGAGAAATGTCTATGTATTTATCTATCTACATAGTCCAGTGACACACTGAAGCTATCGTTCACTGGCACATTAACCAGGTCAACATAGAAGCTTTTATCTTTGATGGTAAACCTCTTTGATGGAATACCTGAAGGTCACTGATTTCTTTCATTCTAGACTTGGATAAAGACACTGAGTATGCATGTTAAGAGGAAGTAAGCAAGGGCACTGCCTACTTGTGGCCCTGGTCCATAAAGATTGTGAGAAATAATATGAAATTACTGTGTCACTGTTTTACATTTTTTTTCCTAAATCAGGAGTTTAACAATTTGTTGAAAGCAAAGAGTCTGAGCATCCAGATGTAAATCCTGACTCCACAAGGGAATCTGGAAATAATAGTTAACTTATTAGGGTTTCAATAATTCCTATATCATAGAAGTAGTAGCTATGAAGTCCTTAGCCTAGTCCTTGGTATAGAATTCTTTATAATAAAAGCACAGTGATGGAATGGCGGAACGACCAGGACAACTGGTCGGCTAGTCGCTATGATGCACACTAACCACCAGGGGGCAGGGGCTTAATGAAGGAGCTGCCTCCTGGTGGTCAGCGTGTTCCCACAGGAGGAGTACTGCTCAGCCACAAGCCAGGCTGACAGCTGGCGAGCACAGTGGCCTGCCTTTGTGGCAGTGCTAAGTCAGACATCCCCTGATCACCTCTGAACTGGGTGCAGGCCTGACTAAGGGACCCCTACCTTACGAGTACACAAAAATGCACCGAGCCTCTAGTGCAACTATAAAATTCAGAGATAAATATTATACTAACTAGAGGCCCGGTGCATGAAATTTGTGCATGGGGGGTGGGGGATGTCCCTTAGCCCAGCCTGCACCCTCTCCAATCTGGGACCCCCTCAAGGGATGTCTGAATGCTCATTAAGGCCCTGCTGGGATCGGGCCTAGATGGGCATTCAGACATGCTTCTCACAATCCAGGACTGCTGGCTCCAAACTGCGCACCTGCCTGCCTCCCTGATTGCCCCTAACTGCTTCTGCCTGCCAGCCTGATCACCTGCTAACCACTACCCTGCCAGCCTAATTGATGTATAACTGCTCCCCTGCCAGCCTGTTTGCCCCCAACTTCCTTCCTCTGCCAGCCTGGTCACCCCTAACTGCCCTTCCTTGCAGGCTTGATCACCCCCAACTGCCCTCCCTTGCAGGGTCTGGAACCTCCTAATGGCCCTCCCCTGTTGGCCATCTTCTGGTGGCCATCTTGTGTCCACATGGGGGCAGGATATTTCACCACATGGGGGCAGCCCTCTTGTGTGTTGGAGTGATGGTCAAGCTGCAAGTTACTCTTTTATTAGATAGGATAGAGGCCTGGTGCATGGGTGTGGGCCAGCTGGTTTGCCCTGAAGTGTGTCCCAGATCAGGGTGGGAGCTCCCTTGGGGTGAGGGGTGGCCTGGAGAGGGGTCTGTGGAGGTTTTCAGGCCAGCCACACACCCCAGCCACCCAAGTGGAGACCCTGGGATCTGGGATTAATCTATGTCTACAATTGAAAGTTTGTCGCCTGGAGCGGAGCCAAGCCTTCTGCTGACTCCATGGTGGCAGCCATTTCTGTTTGAATCATTGTAGCCTAGAGTGGGTGCCTAGGCCTGCAATGGCAGATGGAAAACTTGGCTTCCTCCATTGCCAGGGAAACCTAAGCCTCTGTTCTCTCCAGTTCAGTGGCTGCCGCCATTTCTGTATCTTTTATAATTGAAACTTTCTAGCATTGAGTGGAGCCCTAAGCTGGCAACAGCAGGCAGAAAGCTTGGCTTCCTCTGTTGCTGGGAAAACCCAAGCCTTCCTCCTGCTCTCAGTGGTGGCAGTCATCTTGGTTGGAGTTTATTTGCATAATCTGCTTTCAATTGGCTGGTGGGCGTGGCTGTGGGTGTGGCTTGTGGGTGTAGCAAAGGTACAGTCAAATTTGCATGTACTCTCTTATTAGATAGGATATTTATCTATTATACTAATAGAGTACTGCCATACTAACAATGTACATTTGCCCTAATTAACTTTCTTTTTTAAATTGATTGAGCACTTTTATGAGATCTGTATTAGCACCTTTACATATCTACATTATCTCATGTAATCACCTATAAGATGGACCCTGTGGTAATTATTAATTATACTATCCCTATTATACATGTGGAAATAACTGAATTTTGGAGATTATCTAATTCAGCCAAGGTCATTTTGCTGATAAGTAGGGAAACCAGGTCCAGAACCCAGCTCTATCTGATCCCTTAACTTATATTTTAACCGCAACTATAGCATCCCTCTAACTGCTTCCTTATGGCCAAAGGGAAAGGAATGGGGAGAATGATTCTGTACCTATACTTGTAACTGTAACAAGTGCAAGTTATCAGGAACTATGGTGTTTATCTAAACAAACAGTTTGGACATTGGCTTGTGAAGCCCTCATTGTTACATGCTGGGATCTCAAAAAAGTGACCGAGTATTTAAGCTTGGAGAGAAAAATCACAATTAGTTTTAGTAAAACATTGCAATGATCTCCTATGACATTTCCCACACAACCAGGTTATTAACTTGGTGGGCTGGGATGGAAGGGAGGAGGTTAATCATTGTGAGCTGAAAGAGAAAGGTCTCCTCCTGCCACCCCCTCACCTTCTGGTGCAGGAGCACAGCTGGTGCATTAGCCTGTATTCCAGCCAATGTGCTTTTTCTGATCTTAGGCTTTGGTCCATATGGCATCGCCTCCCATAGAAAAGAAAAGGTTTTTTTATTGACAATTGGGTTCATATATACATAGCATTGACAAAGGCATTATAGGAATAAACCATTTGTTAACTTGTAACTTAACAAGATGCCCCTCTGGACAAGGGAAAGGCTCCAAGGAGCCAGAAAAAGCGCCTTCTTGCTATTTGCTCAATACTAATCCCCCAAAATCCACTGCCTGAAACCAGACAAAAGACAAATTATATGGGTGTTGAGGAGTTTATTTTTCCAGATGGCCAACCTGAAGCTTAGTGTTCACTGGCATACTAAGTCCCCTAATACAGAGAAATCTAGCCCAATCATGTATTTAATTAAAAGCACAAAGTTCACTTCTCAAACAAGTTATTTGGAAACATGGAAGGTGCTGGAGAGAGTATATGAAGGGGAGCCCTTGCTACATATTGAGTTTCACCTTTCATTTTTGGTCAGTTGGTAAGAAACAGAGCTATGAAAACTACTTTCCAATTGTCCCAGTGATTCCTGTTTATATTGGTCTAATTCTTCAAAGAAAGCCACTTGCCTTACTACCTCGATAGGGTCAAGTTGTTTCTTTTTTGGGGTTCCCAGGGAGCTGGTTTTCCTTCTTTAATATTTCTCTATGGCAAGGAAATATCTGCGTATTTATCTATCTACATCTCTCTATATAGATGTAGGACACATCTATACTAATAAAAGGGTAATATGCTAATTAAACCAATAGACTGGACATCTTCCAGATGTCATTCCTGATATCCTTCCTGAAAAATCCCGGGGCATGGCTGACCTGCAAACTGCCTGCAGCCCCTCACTCTGACCAGTCCCACCCCTTAGCAGGGATCCCCCACCCCAATCTGGGGCCCCCTTCAGGGCAGACTAGCTGGCCCCCACCTGTGCACCAGGCCTCTATCCTATATAATAAAAGGGTAATATGCAAATTGACCCTAACAGCAGAATGACCAGAACAATCACTGAACCAATCACTATGAGGCACACTGACCACCTCTTGGTCCCTTTCCCCAGCTGGCAGGCTCCAACTGCCTGATGGCCACTGGTGGTGGGGGCAGGGCCAGCAAGTGGGTGGGAATAGCCAACCTCTCAGTCTCTTCCCCTGGCTGTCAGGCACTGGTCACCCAATGATGGATGAGGAACAGTGGGCGAGTGGTGGTGGGGGGTGGGGCCAGCTGCAGGCAGCTGGGGAAGATGGCCCTGATTGCAGGTCAGGCTTAGGGACCATACCTGTGCATGAATTTCATGCACCAGGCCTCTAGTAAGCTACATAAAAGATGTGTATATAATACACACACACATATACATCTCTTATATATGATATATGATATATAGGACACATACATATATGGGAGATGTGTGTGTAGCTCCCAGATGTGTGTGTGTGTGTGTGTGTGTGTGTGTGTGTGTGTGTGTGTGTGTAGATTTTATCCTCGTTTACCAATGAGGGAATAGAGCCCTGGCTGGTAAGTCTCAGTTGGTTGAGCATTGTCCAGTATACCTAAAAATTGCTGGTTCAATTCCTAGTCAGGGGACAGCCCAAGTTGCAGGTTCAGATCCCGGTTGGGGTGCTATGGGAGGCAATTGATCAATGTTTCTCTCTCTCTCCCTTCCTCTTCTAGAGAGATGTATCATACATCTATATATATTAAAAGCTAATATGCAAAGTGTCCCCTTGGGAGTTTGACCAGGAGACCAGAAGTTCAATCCCTCACTATGGTGTGAGCTGACCACCATGGGGGAAACGAGGAATGAAAGAAGGCCCTGGCAAGCAGCCGGCAGCTGGCAGCCAGGGAAGGATGGCCCCACCGAATAGCTGGAAAGCCCTGATTGGCCTTGATCCCTGGCCAGTCTTAGGAACCTTACCCAGGCACAAATTTTGTGTACTGGTCCTCTAGTAGATGTATAAAGATATAGATACAGATATATGCTAGGTCTTTGATTGTGTGGGAGCAGAGTGAGAATAAACAGGAATAATGAAAGACAATAAAAATCAATATAGTCTATTGTTTAGCAAGTTTAGTTACTATAACTATCAGTTCCATCAATTTCACTTTTTAAGTAAGAATTATATCGAGCAGCAGAGAATAGAGAGGTGAGGGGGAAATGTTAGGAATTAAGGGTCCAGTGCCTTCATGATAATAATTTTGATAGTAATATTGGTACCTCTCATTTAATTACTAGTAAATAAGTGCTGATTGTGTGTCAGATAGTAGACTAAACACTTTGTGTATATTTATGCTATTTAACTTCACTACAATATTATAAGAATTTCCACTTTTAGATGAGGAAACAGGCTTAGAAGGCTGTTATCCTGCTAGTAAGTAATGGTGGAATTAGGATTCAAAAACCGATCAGTGCTACTCCAGAGATTTTATGCTTAACTATTATGCTCTCGTTTATTTACCCATTCAATTACTTCACAAATACCTTCTTAAATACCTGCTCTGCCTTACATTAAATATTGGGCAATTAGATAAAGACATTCTTTTTTTATTGAGCTCTCCATCTTTGGGGAGATAGCCATAAAAAATAAGTGCAGTGTGGTGACATATGTTTTAGAACGGAGTTGTGAAAGAGTGCCAAAGACCCAAAATAAAGCAATTCCTACTCACCTTTGGGTAGAGGAGATGGAGGAAGCTCAAAGGCACAAAATTAACATCCAGAATACCTTTCTTTTGCATCAAAATCAACAGACATGTTCTAAATATGATATGTCTGCAAAAACAAATGAACAAAAATAAAACAAACACTTGTTTTCATGGTTGGTTTCACTTAAGATTCTGTTTTTAAATTTTATAAAAAATCCATTTTTAAGATAAAGAAAAAAATCTATCTTATCCTCAAATTTCTCTTGTCTCTGCTCTTCGCCTTGTAGGCCCTCATTCTCTATTTTTCAATACTTTTCTAATGAAATTCCTATCCTTCAGTTTAGTCTCTGTTCAGCTTAACCTTCACTCTGCTAGGAAGGTGAACTTTCTAATATGAAAAGCTGACCACAGCATGTCCCTACTAAATATATTTTAATAGTTCTCTTGACCCTTACAAGAGTGTGCAATTTGGTTCTCCAACTGTACTCCCTCCATGCTCCACCTTCATAACATTAACAATTATTTATTTAGTGATTACTTGTTTCAGGCAGTTTAAATAGCCTATCTCTAATTTTCACAGAAACCTTGGAATGTAGGAGATTTTATCCTCTTTTGTAAATGAGGGAATAGGGCCCCGGCTGGTAAGCTCAGTTGGTTGAGCATTGTCCAGTGTGCCTAAAGATTGCTGGTTCAATTCTTAGTCAGGGCACATGCCCAGTTTGCAGGTTCAGATCCCGGTTGGAGTGCTATGGGAGACAATTGATTAATGTTTCTCTCTCTCAATCTCTCTCTCTCTCTCTCTCTCTCTCTCTCTCTCTCTCTCTCTCTCTCTCCCTTTCTCTCTCTCTTTGAAAAACAAAAGACAAAACAAAAAAATATGAGGGAACAGAGGATGAGAGCAATTGATTGGCTCACTCAAGTTCATGTCAAATAATAGATGGCAGAATGGCAACCAACACTGTTGTTTTCCCCACTAGACAAATGGGTACTTTAAGACAAAAAAAAGTCCTTCTTTTTCATCTCTGTATTATCAGCTGTCAACATAATTCCTGACTGGGAATAGATAGAAGAATGAATGAATGAATGAATGAATATGAATGAATGAATGAATGAATGAACAAACAAACATATTTTTTCAGTTCTGCTACATAAAAAATTTGATTCTCAATTCCACATTCCTTGCATCTTGTTCTCTGAATGACTGTATTTCATAGATTTCCTCAAAAGCCATTACAAAATAAAAACAGCCTCAGATTTCTTTCCTCACTGGGTTCCAAGAGGGTATTCCCAATCTACCTGGACTCCTCTTACCCACAGGAGAAAGCCAACATTTGCATCATCATTCCAGTCTCTCGTTTTTCACTGTTTTCAAAGTGCTGTCAAAATCTTTGCGATATCAGTGTTGTGTGGAGCTAGACTACCTCACTCCATATCCCACCTCTACCATTTGGTTGTATGACTTTTGCATATATATTGCTAAATGTGTGGGCTCATAGTTGGAATGTATAGGATGAATTAGAAAAGGAAGATGTTGCAATTGCCCTGGTGGGATAAGTACTTCTGTCCATCTTAAAAGGCTTTTAGAAGAATGGGTTAATAAATATATAGAGAATGCTCAGAACAGTAACTGTACACAGTATTACTTATATTACTTATATTATTATTACTAATATAATTTCATCTTATCCTTGTGTCCATGTTGAGACAGGTAGAATAAATATAATTATTTCAGTTTTAATGATAGGGACAGAGAAGAGAGAATAATCATGGTCCAAAGTTCATAGAATTCTAGTAACTAGAAATCCACCTCTGTGAGGCTTTGAGCACATGATACGCAGGAATAAAGGGGTATATTAAACATTAAAGGTATCGCTGTCCTGTTGTTGATGAAGACCCAAATGGGAACACCTCAGTAAAGTCCTGAATAAGGGTATTAGAGTTTGCCAATTGCATTTCCACTCTATTCATTGAGTTTCACTCTGTCAAATGAACAAAAGAGTTTTTGGAAAAGTAATTTATATTACAAGTGGTTGCTGTTAATAAGAAAATAACTTTAAGTATGTAGACAGAGGTCATGGTATGTCAGTCCCCCTTCCCTGACTAATGCTACAATTGACTTATTTAATCCAATTTTACAGATAAGGAAATTGAGAGGCTCAGTATAAGTGAAATAGGACTCAAACCTGTCAGACTTGCAAGCCTGTGCCTTCAAATAATCATTAAAAAAAAAGCCTAGCATCCATGTTCAAGTATGAAGAACTGAAAAGCATTATAAGGATTCTATTAAATGATAGAATTGGTATTGGACTGTGTTATGTCCTGCTTGATATCACTGACAATACTCATGCTGCAGTAGATTTTTCAGATGCCTTAATGTAAGGCTGCTACTTTATGCTAATTCCCAAACTAATAAAAATATTCAAAAGGAAATCAGAAAGTCATTTTAAAAAAAGAATAAGTTGCAATATGTCATTATGCCATCAAAGACATTCTGACATTCTCTACATTGATGATGGAAGCTGTCTATTCTATATAATAAAAGAGAAACAGGCAAATTTGACTGTACCTTCGCTCCTGATTGGCTATGCTACCAGCCAATCAGGAGCGGGGGCGGGGCCAAGTGGTATGAGCGCCTGGCCTGGGGATGGAGATGAAACAGCAGTGGTGGTGAGTACACAGCCCCCAGGTGCTGTGAGGGGAAGCGGGGGCAGCAGGGAGCACCCAGCCCCCAGGCTGTGTGAGCTGAAATGGTGGTGAGCACCCAGCCCCTGGTGCCGGGTGATCACAAGCAGCCGGAGCTGAGCTGAGTAGAGCGATGGCTGGGTGCTTTCAGTTGAACAGGCTGGGGGTAAGCCATCAGTTGGACATCCCCTGAGGGCTCCCAGTATGTGAAAGGGAGCAGGTTGGGTTGAGGGACCACGAATTTCGTGCACCGGGCCCCTAGTATAAACAGAATAATATATGTGGTCAAAATTTAGAAAAATCTAGATGATTTTGTCACCCATTAATATATCTTGAAAATCAAACTTTTCAGCAATAATTATGGAGATGCAGAGCATTTGCTAAGGGTTAAAGGCCTTCCAGGGGCTAGGGACAAAGGACCATTTGCCCCAGTTGCTCTAATCCTTTAGAAATAAGGGCTCATTTCCAGATTCATTTTGTACTAATAAATTATCCTTAGGGGCTAGAAGGATTAAAGCTCTCACAAAGAACACATGAAGATTTTTTAACTGGTAGGCAAATATGCAGTATATGTTCAGAAATATTAATGTATGGTACTACACACTAACCTTCATATCAGATACTCACCATTTCAGAGTTTGAAGTTGCCTCTAAAGATAAATGATCAAATCTTCATTTCGTACCTCCTACCCACTCTGTCCACCGCCAATATCACTCGAATCTATTTTCTGTATAGTATCTTTTCATGAAGTTTTCCACCCTCTGTAGTCCCACTCCAGTAACCAACATTTGATACTTGAGGGTGAGAGGTAGGTAAGAAAAAACTGGTGTTTCATCTTGAGACTTTTGAATAAGACATAGGAACTCAAATGTACCCTAGGGATTGTACTGGCAGCAACCTCATGCATTTAATAGACAAGTGTCCTCTCAAACCAATACTGTGCCTTTTCTTGTCACTGTGTGTTTTTCCTGCCCATCCTAACACTACCTATCAATCATGATTCACTCTTAACCTCCAAAAAGTTTCCCTTAGCCTCCAAGAAGCTTTTAATGAGTATCCCAAAACCACTATATGCCTTATATGCCTTCTCAGAACTTCTATAATATTCCAAGTCTAATCTTCCACAAAAATATATTACATTTTTTAGATTAAGAATTATTTATATTGTGTTTAATAGTCTTATCTTTTTCCTTCTTTCTTCTCTTGTAACCCTCAGTATGTAGGCAACATCATACAGAGTTAAGAGAATCTTCAATACACACTTAAAGTTGGAAATAGCAATTAAGAAAATCTTCAATATATACTTAAAGTTGGAAATAGCAATTTGATGGGGAACAACCCATTCAGTAACCTCACCTAAAAACCTTCATAGCACTATCAACATAAGAAACATTTATACCTGTGAAGAATTTTTGTGAGTTTATTTGAGCCAAAACTGTCAACAACTGGTTTTTATGGTTGGAATAATTGGGATTTGTAGTATTGTCCATAATAATTGTGTTGAATTATTTAATGACAAAGGCATATGAGATTACAACCACTTCTTCCCTAGCCCTTCTAGAAATAAATTCCTCAGAGTAGGATTCAATGATAGCATGAATGAAGCATATCTGAGAGTCTGGACTAATTTTATCTCTCCAAGTATTTATGCATAACAACTCCCTAAAAGGGACAACAGGTTTGAAATCTTACCCAACTCTCTTCAAGCAAATCTGCTATACAAAAAATATTTTTGACAGTTTTAATCTAATACGTATTTTAACATTTAAAACAACTCATTGGAGGAAAAGGCTTTTTGTATGTTTTCAACTTCTATATTATTTATTTTAGTGATTATATTAATATTCCATTCCCATTATTTCTGGTGTTTGCTTAATGTCATCAATGGTAGAGATAAATTGAACATCATAATCATGTGACTAGATATGGCAAATCTTTTTAGAGAGTATTTTTATGCTTCTCTTTCAACTCAGAAGTTATGAAATTTGTGGGAATATTATTCCCATAGCCAATCATATATACAACAGTTGGTTCCATGAATCAATGAAATTACTTAATTTTAAACGAGTTTAAAAATGCATTTAAACGAGTCTCAAAAATGAAATGTAGGGACTTTATCGCCACAAATTCAAAAACTTGCCTTTTTCCATTAAACAACTATGATGGAATAAGTAAACAATTGAAGAACAAAAGCAGGAATAAAAGAATAATCTTCATTTTGAATCATAAAAATAACCCTAAAAAGCAATTTTAATCAAATGCTTGTGTTTCTTTTGTCTTATTTCTAAGGATATCACACTTAGAATCTTCTTGGGATTTGCCAGTTTCTTTTCTCTCACAAAACAAAACAAACCAGGCACCTATCATCTATGCTTTATTTTTGAGGAAGATTGAGAATATAGTATGAATATTTCTTTTACATAGATAGTTCATTATGAAAGACAACATTTTGCTGCATTTGTTCAAATTAAATGTGTTTTCTGAAAACAGCATTATTACCTCCCGGTGCTAGCTTCTCAAGGTGTTTTTAGTTGCATGTAACTCAGTAGCATGCACGATCATTGTCCAGCCGGCCAACGCTGGCATTTTGTTTTTCAAAGAACAATACATGCTCTGACAATCTTTATACTGACCTGCTCATCTAATGGAATATGAAAATATATGCCTGTATCTTTTTGCAAGTTTCCTGTTGCTGTTTCTGTTCTGGAGAAACCGTCCTGACTTAACTACCAAATTGGCAACCCTACTAGCTCAGAAATGCTCCCCCGGGGTGATTTGCTTTAAATTGGCATTGCTGGTAAATGCTTTCAAAAACTATACAATTATAGCCAGATGAACACATCCTCATACAATTTCAGGATTAATATTAGTCTCCTAACAACCTAGAAACCAAGATCATAATTACCGACTGCCATTTCCCCGCATTGTCCAGGTAACGGGCCCTCAATATATGACCAATTTGAAACCTGGAATCTTAGGGGAAAGCATCAGGTCTGCTGTTGGGAAATTGAATTCAAGTGCAGTCCTGCTCCCTGAACACTCATATTCTTCTTTCCTCTTTGTGCTATTTGTTGGTCTCTATTGTGCAGAGCTATCGTTTGTGCACACATTCTGTGTTAGATTTTCTACCCGATTGAGCTTGAAAAACCAAAGCTTAAGTACTAAATGTTTCCCTAAGGCCTGAAAGGACTTAAAAGGACATAGGTGCAAAAAAGAAAAGAAAGGAAAACAGGGAGAGAAAACACGGCTTGTTAAGTTGTTGCAATAATCTCATGCTGAGAATAAAGACCTTCAGAGTTAAGAGAATGAAAAACATTCTTCTAAATAGATTGCTTGCTTTTGTTGCACAGGTGGCAAGGCCTGGAAATATAAGATACGGGCAACAGCAGGGCAGCCTGCTAGCATTTCATTAAGCTTAGAGAACAGCAGAATTTTGGAGTGGTTTCTTCCCACTTTACAAGAGACACAGACTTCTTGACAACCTGGACTTCGGAGTGCTAGCTTGCTGATATGTTTTCTACCAGGAAATACTCTGGGGAAAGAGTAACTCTCCCTATATTTTGTAGAATTTACCTCTTCCCCCTTTATTAAAACAAAGCCTTTTCCCATGGAACATGGATCTGTGATCATCATTGTTTTGGACTTTCCACTAGATACAACTTCAAAGAAAATGCTAGCTCTGGACATTGCCACTTAAAATTATGCAAGGGTAATGTGCCATGACATTGGGCAAACATTTTGATCCAGGAACTAAATCACCACTTCAATAAATGAACAATAAACTGAAAAGCTTCTTTACAGAAAAAAAAAAGAATTAAAAGATGCATGGAATCAGAGAAAATATTTGCAAACCTTATATCTGATATGAGATTAATTTCCAAAATATATAAGAAACACATGCAACACAATAGCAATAAGTAATCCTATATAATAAAAAGGTAATATGCAAAATGTCCTCTCAGGAGTTTGATTAACCAGGAGTTAGACCGCCGGAGAGTTTGACCACCTGCTATGGTGTGTACTGACCACCAGGAGGCAGCAGAGAAAAAAGGAAGGCCCTGGCCAGCACCTGGCAGCCAAGTAAGGAAGGCCCCAGCTGGCAGCTGGAAGGACTCCATCAGCCCTGATCGCAGGCCAGGTCTGGGGATCCTCTAATAGATAGATAGATAGATAGATAGATAGATAGATAGATAGATAGATAGATAAAACAAATAATAAACCAATTAAAAATGGGCAAAGAATTTGAATGGACATTTCTCCAAAGATGTATAAATGGCTAAAAGGTATGCGGAAAGATGTTCAACATCATTAGTTACCAGGGAAATACAAATCAAAATTATAATGAGACATAACCTGATACCTGTTAGGATGTCGCTATTTTCAAGAAATAAAAGATAACAAATTTGAATCCTATATATTGATGGTGGTAATGTAAAATGGTGTGGGAACTATAGAAAACAGTATGAAGGTTTCTCAAAAAATTAAAAACAGACCTACCATATGATCCAGTAATTCCATTTGGAAGTATATGTCCAAAAGAATTGAAATCCGAGTCTCAAAGAAATATCTGCACTTCCATGTTCATTGAAGTTCTGGTAGGACCCTTAAGTCACACACCCAAATGTCCATCAACAGATGGATAGATAAATAAAATGTGGCATATGCATACAATGGTATGTTATTCAGCCTTAAAAGGATGAACATGGATGACAACATGGGTGAACCTGGAGGACATTATGCTAAGTGAAATAAGCCTGTCACAGAAAGACAAAGACTACATGATTCTCTTTATAGGAGGTATCTAAAAATAGTCAAACTCATCAAAGTAGCAATTACAATAGTGGTTGCCAGGAGCTAGGAGGTAGAGAAAATGGGGAGCTATTGTTTAATGGGTATAAAATTTCAGTTATGCAAGTTGAATAAGTTCTTCATGTATGCTGTACAACATGGTACCCATAGTTAGCAATATAGCAGTGCACTTCAAAATTTGCTAAGAGGGTAGATCTTATGTTAAATGTCATTTCCACAAAAACAAAAACAAAGGGACACAAGGAAACTTTAGGAGGTGTTGAATATGTCTATTACCTTGATTGTGCTGATGGTATCACATATGTCCAAACTGATCACAACATATACATTAAATCCGTGCAATTCTTTGTATATTAGTTATATCTCAATAAAACTCTTGAAAATAAATGAACAATAAAACAAAAATGAAAGAATAATATCGTTGAATGTGAAGAGTGGAGGGAAATTTAAATAAATACCTAAGAGTTTGCTGCTTTTATCTGTCTTCAACACAATGTCAAAAATAACATGAGTTGGCCATAATTCATAACTTATAACTCCTACCCCTAACTTAAAGAGTTTTAGTAGAATCCTTAAGTCATGCAACACTGATTTTAATTTGGTGGTTATATCCAATCAGATTAAATATTTGTGTTCCCATGTCAATTTATTCTTGATACAGCCACTTTGGGAGTTCAGCTCAAACGTCATGGATGAGAAAAAAAGTGTGGTTCAGAGAAAATGAATGGATTTCTTTAAACAGATATTTTAAAGGTCCGGTGGGAATGAAGACATAATTTCTGGTTAGTTGTTAAATTCACATTCTTTGATATTAACTGTCTTATACGGCTCTATAAGCTGTCAGAAAATAATAATTCAAGATAATTCAGAAGCAAAATATGAGAAATATTTTCAACTTTATACATCTCCAAAAATGATTAAATATTTGCTTTAGAATACAATGATAGTTTAGGTCATAAAGCAGAAGATTGTGAGTTGAAGATATACCAGTGTAACTGTCCCAGATAACCCCTTCAAGGAAATCTAAGGTCCTGATTCAAGTTAAAATATCTGAAGTTGGTCCCATTTAGCGTCTGTCTCTTATTCTGTTTTTCATTTACTTTCTCAAAGTTAGGATTTACTATGTGCAAAGCACAAATAGCCCTAAGTCTTTTCTTGCACTAAGTAGCCCAAGTAGATTATGGTAATAGTTAGACAGCTCTGTAAATATACTTTTAAAAAAATTGAATTGCACGCACAAAATGGGTGAATTTTATGGTTTATAATTAAATCTCAATAAATGTTATCCTTTTCAGTTATGAGTATAGGGTGGAAGACTTCAGAGAGATATTATTGCATAGTAGAAGAACATAGACCCTGGAGTGAAATAGATTTAACTTAAATCTTGTTTCAATTTGATGGTCTGATGCAATTATTAATTTCAATGAGTCTTAGATTTCCAGAGGTAAAATGAAAAGAAAATAAATACCATTCAGAAAAATTGTAAGATAAAAGGAAGCAATATATTGATGAGTGCCTACTAGAACATTCTATATAATAAGAGAGGAATATGCTAATTATCCATTATGCCCTGAGACATAACGACCAACCCTGTAATGACTGGATCACAGATCAGCAGGAAGGTGGGGCAGTGAGCTACAAGCACCGGGTGGAGAGCTCCGGGGGGTAGGGGGAGGCAGGGCAGCAAACAATGGGGAAAATGGGGGGAGCAATAAGGGGTGGGCAGCAAGCTATGAGGGGATTTGCAGGGGGAGCTCCAGGAGTGCAGGGCAGGGGGTGAAGAGCTCCAGGAGGATGAGGCAGAGGGCAGAAAGCTCCAGGAGGGTCGGGTAGAGGGCAGAGACCTCCAGGGGGCGAGGCAGTGGGCGGAGAGCTCCAGGAGGGCAGAGAAGTGAGCAGAGAGATCCAGGATGGCAGGGCAGCAAGCTAGGAGCAATGGAGAGCTACCAGCAGAGGTGGACAGGTAGCCATCTGAGGCAAGTGCCAGCAAACTACTGGCGCATGGATTCATGCACAGGGCTACTAGTAAGATATAAAGTTTAAAAGTACTTATTTTAAGAGATGATAATGTTCTTTCTGCAGTGGCGCTATAAAAAGATGGAAATGTCAGATGGTCTGACATTTTGTTTACTCTGCCATACTGCTGGCCCGTGCCAATAGCAGCTTTGGTCTTCATGAGGCAGTATACCGTACCATCCTTTAATTATTCATGTCACCCAAGCCAATAGTTCCAATAGATTAGTATCTCTTTCTCTCTCACTCTTAAAGGGATGCTTATAGCAATGCCCTTGCTTGTTCTTCTGGTTGTTGCTACATAGCTTCCTAAAGTTGATTCAAGGATAGGAGTCTATGTAACAACATCCTTTGAGAATCAACCTTGTGCCCAGCCACTTCCAGGCATTTTCCATTGTACAGTCTAGGTCTACCGAGTTTTATTAAAATGAGCTCTGTACATTAAAGGTAGCTCTCAGAGGTAGCACTGGGTACAACCACAATGCCCTGACAAAACAAATGTTTGTATTTCCTGGAAGCTTACCAGCAGATGTTTCTTTCTGTGGCTTACAGGAGACCAGGAGTAAATCATGTCTTCCAAATGACTCTAAGAACAGGTATGCAAAGAAAAACTGAAGTATCTTGATGTGCCTTTATTATTAATATACACAGTAAATATTAAAAATGCAAATAGTTTATGATCCAAGAGTTATGGCACTGTTCAAAGAAAGCCCTTAACCAGCTTAAGTAATGATATTACTTCCCATACTTCTGCTTTCCATGCCTTGAGAAAACCCAACCAGAAACTCCAGCTAGCAACCCTGGTTGATCTACCAACCAAAGACCAGCCAACAAATTGCCACGCCACCAAGCTGAAGCTACAGTGAGCAGAAATAAGCTGTCCCTGTCAAGTCTTGCTCAAATTGAAGATTTATCTGCAAAATAAATAATTATTGTTTGAAGCTGAGTTTTGGGGTGTTTAATTATGTGGCAATAGATGCCTGAAATAGAACTAAATACTGATCCTTGTTTCTCTGCCTAATTTCTTCTCATTCTTAAAGATACAACTCAAATGTTATCTCAATTAAGAGTATACAGCCTTCCCCAATCTACTGAGACAAAATCAATTACTTTTTTCTGTGCTTCTCCAAACCTTAGTACATATACCATTGGAGTAATTAATGTCCACCTCCCAAAAGCATCATAAATCCCTTGTGATCAAAATGTGTAGTAACCTTTGTATCCTGGTGACTAAAATAATTGAGTTACTTGAACATTCAATGTGGTAATTTCTATACTGTGCTAATATTTAATTTTAATTTATTTTTAGTACAACAAACATTTATTGAGCACTGTGTGCCAGGAAATAGCTATCTATACATATAAAACCCTAATATGCAAATAGACCAAACAGCAGAACAACTGAACAACTAAACAACCAGTTGCTATACATGCACTGACCACCAGAGGGCACATGTAGAACATAGCAGGCATCATCAGCAGGTGGCAGAGCATGGAACATAGGTGACATCAGCCACACTGGAATGGTGGAGCAGGTGAGTGGGGGCACCAGACAAGATGGGGCTCCAATCGCTGTCATCAGGGCAAGCTTCTGGTGGTTACTGAAAATTCTTTGCTCTCGCATGCTGTGGTTCCACCCAGTGCTCGCACTTGCTGCCAGCACCTGGTACAGGCCCCGATCGCTCAGCACCATCAGCAAGGGCGAGCGGTGGCTGCCAGCACCAGCCCCACTCGCACATTCAGCTGCACCAGAGTCACTGCTTGCATCCACTACTGGTGCAAAGCTTGGTGCTGATTGCTCGGCACCATCAGCAGGTACGAGCAGTGGCTGCCATTGGACTGTCAGTTTCACCCAATCCCCGCAGGCCATGCCGAGCGACACCACCAATGAACAAATCCATGCACTAGGCCTCTAATATTATACGATAGATTTGTATTGTAAATAAGCTATAGTCTCTTGCTCTCAATAAGCAAATGTGTCACTCAATTATCCTTAATCACCTTCTCTGGGCTACATGGCACAGATTTCTGGGATGTCAACCAAATGCATGCTTAAGGGTTCAAATAGATTCATAGATTTTATTAGAGGAAAATATTGGTTCTTTTTGCTGGCCCCCCTGATTTCCAAGAAGAGCAGATGGTGACCGGACAAATATTTTGGCAAAAAGCAAAAGCAACAAAACTTCTGTTGGACTCTTAAAGGTTTCACAAGAACAAGAGTCTGCTTCCTGAATATCTAGTATCCAAAGTCTTCAATCAGCAACATGTAATATTCAAAACCTAAGGCTCATATCTCAGAAATAAACCATAAATAGCCTATGATCCAAAATTTGCTTTTTCATACATCTGATATTTGAGAAAGACAGATTAATGTACATGTTAAGCTTTTGTTGTTTTCAATTCTCTATGCTCTGAGTTAAATGTGTGGTCCTGAAAGTACTGACTCAAATATCAAAGACATAACATACATTAATTAATATTCAATATTATGTCATCATGTTTATAAAAGGGGAAAATATAACCATTTTGATAAAGTTGCACTTTTATAATAATCAGTATGCACCAGATATATATATAGATATATATATATATATATATATATAGATATATAGATATATATAGATATATATATATATATATATATATAAAAGCCTAATATGCTAAGTGTTCACTATGATATGAACTGACTGACCACCAAGGGACAGATACTCCGACTGGTAGGTTAGCTTGCTGCTGGGGTCCGGCTGATCAGGACTGGGTGAGATGAGGCCATGCACTCCCTGGAGCCTGCCCATGGTCCCTCTCTTGGTCCCTCCCCAGCCACTGGCCCCAGTCTACCCCAATTGGGACTGAGTGAGACGGCCCTGATCAGCCCTGATTGCCCACCTATGCACGAATTTGTGCATTGAGCCTCTAGTTTTGACCCAGTGCGCAAAATTGCACAAGTCCCAGAATCCTTTTCTGCATGTGCCTCCCCAGGCACAAACCCCCACCCTCCTGCCCAGAAAGAGTCCTGTGGCCATTGCTCGTGCTGCTGCTGTGGGAGGCAAGACCCAGAAACCAGCCCATGTCTCTGGTCAAGTCTCTGCCCACCTATACACACCTGCTGTGGACACAGTCTCCTGCTGATCGGTCATTACAGCGTGAGGGCATCATGACCATTAGCATATTAGCTCTTTATTACAGTATATAGGATACTGTTAGCTCCTTGAGTAAGGGACTTTGTCTTATGTTTCTATAAACTATAATGCCTGATCATGTAGTAGGTGCTCAATAAACCAAAAATTAATTAACTTGGACTAGTAAATTTATAAGGAGCAATAATTTTACTTTTAATTCAATGTCAGTAAAAATGCTGTCCATGCTCAGAAAATTGTCTTTCCTCTTATCTGACAAACAGCACTAGCTTTTCCAACAGTTTTCACTTTTTGTCTTAGCTGTCAGAAAATTCTACACTGCATTTTGTGTTCCACCATAACTTTTGCTGGAATTTCAAGAGCACAGAAGGAGGAGAAATATTACAGATCATTCTTATTTATTCATCAAAGCACACATAGATAAACATTGTTAGCCTGACTCCTATTGCCAAATGTACTTGAATACAATAAAATTAAATTTCAACTAAAATAATTTATACTTCCCTGTAACATT
The DNA here is from genome assembly GCA_027563665.1 of Antrozous pallidus. Lineage (NCBI taxonomy): Eukaryota > Metazoa > Chordata > Mammalia > Chiroptera > Vespertilionidae > Antrozous > Antrozous pallidus. The sequence goes on from CM050522.1 coordinate 18,742,623, forward strand.
CTTTTTCCCCTTTCCCATAATTTCAGGCCAATGAGGTTTCTGTCAAATGTATATTCCAATTTAGTCTGGCCATAGAAATATAGTTTAGAACAAAACTAAGGAATATGAAAAGCCAATGTAGTAATATTTATAGGAAGAAAGTGTTGATTCAAAATGTAAAAATCTCTTTTGAGGACCCATGGACTATATGAATGAAGTTGTATATTTGCATGGCTCACCTGTGCTCCACATCTTAGGGACATGGGATGGGTTCTAACAGAATGGGTTCCCTAACACAATTTAAAAGCTTGACAACAATAGTTTTTTTGTAGAGTACTAGCATGCTCTTTTTCCAAGGTAGAAAGAACAGTTCTAATATTAATAAGTAAGACTATGGTGTCCAAAGGCAGACCTATGGCAGTGCTGGTCTTCACAATAGTCTCACAAAGGCATAAGGCTCCAAATAATTCTGCTGTTAGCAGCTGTATATAACTCAGTGCTTGTGGTGGCTCACGGATAAGGAATGATAATCTCCTCTCCCTTATAAAAGGGGTAAATCTGAGTTTGTTTGCACAGACTAAGGTTACAGAGAAAGCCTGAAGTATAGAGGGCTCATAAGCTTATTTGGTTACAGATATGATCTTTAACTTTCTCTAGCCAGAGAAGCCGAAAATAAACATTTCATAACTTCTAATGTGTGGTTAGCAAATATAGCTGGCCCATGGTCATGTCCCTGCAGCTGGAGTCTTGGACAGAGTCAGCTTAGCTGAATGCCTGGGTCCCTTGGCTGCCTACTTAGAGCCTTCCCTATAGTTTCAAAAGAACAGGGACCTTTTTATCCGCTTAGCTCAGTTGCTATAAACACTTGCTTTATGTTAAATGACTTCTCAGGTCCATCCAATCCGATTTGCACATCATTAGTCTGTGTAGAATGAAATGGATGCCTTTGGATATTTAATTTTGTGAAATACTGAGATCTTTGTATGGGAAAAGCCCTTCACATAAAATATTACATCAGGGTTGGCTAACATTCCTGTTTCATGAATCACTGGTACCTTCAAGTTGTCCTTGAAATGTCAGACTCACTCTAGACACTTCCAGACATGTACAGTACGTCTTTTTTGTTTTGTTTATTTATGTTTTGACTTGGATTCCAACTGTGCCATGAAAGAATGTGTAAAATTTAGCATCAGAGCAAATGCCCTTGGTGTAAATCAAAAATGGAAAAGAAAAGCAGCATTACATACCCAAGAGGAAAATTCTAGACTAAATGACAGAAAAATTTATCATAGGTCCATGCTTCACCCTGATTTAACATAGTTATTCAGTGACCATCACGCACCTTTTCTACTTCTCCCTAGTAATGGACATGTTAATGTTAAAAGCCTCTATCTTCGTGTGCATTCAAACTATACTACAAAGTCATTGTGATCAAAACAGCCTGCTACTGGAACAACAGGCATATAGATCAGTAGAACAGAACAGAGACTCCAGTAATTGACCACAACATATGGTCAATTAATATTTGACAAAAGAGGCAAGAGCATACAATGGTGTAAAGGCAGTCTCTCCAACAAATAGTGTTGGGGAAATTTGATAGGTACATGTGAAAAAATGTAACTACACTGCCAACTTACACCATACACAAGAATAAACTTAAAATGGATAAAAGATTTAAATGTAAGTTGCAAAACCATAAAAATCCTAGAAGGAAACATGGGCAGTAAAAACTCAAACATATCATGCAGCAGAATTTTAACAGATAACATCATGTAGGACAAGAGAAACAAAGAAAAAATAAACGAATGGGACTCCATCAAACTAAAAAGCTTCTGCACAGCAAAAGAAACCACCATCAAAATGAACAGGAAACCCACTGGATGGGAGGACATATTTGCCAATGATAGATCTGTTAAGGGGTTAATTTCCAAAGTATATAAAGAACTCATACAACTCAACACCAGGAAGACAAACAATTCAATTAACAAATGGTTAAAGGGCCTAAATAGACCCTTCCCCCACGAGGGCATACAGACTGTCAATAGACATATGATAAAAATGCTCAATGCACTAATAATCATAGAGATGAAAATTAAAACTGCAATGAAATGTCACCTCACATGTGTCAGAATGGCTACCATCCTATCTAATAAAAGAGAAACATACAAATTGATCATACAAATAACCCAACCAAAATGGCAGCAGCCATGGAGCTGGAGTGAGCAGGAGGCTTGGGTTTCCCCAGCAATGGTGGAAGCCAAGTTTCCCCTGCCCTGGCCTATTCTGGCCTGTGCTCAAGGCTATAAATTTACATTATAGAAGATAAATAAATCCCAGATACCTGCTTCCAGCCTATGCTTGGGTTGCCAGAGGGTGTGGCTGGACTGCAAACTACCACAGGACCCTCACCACACCCAGTGGAACCCCTACCATGATCCAGAACACTCTTCAGAGCAAATCAGCCAGCCCCCACCCATGCATCAGGCCTCTATCCTATCTAATAAAAGAGTAATATGCAAATTGACTGTCACTCCAACATGCAAGATGGCTGGCTGCCCCATGTGTTCAAAGATGACTGCCCCCATGTGGACACAAGATGGCTGCCACAAGATGGTCAGCAAGGGAGGGCAATTGTGGGTGATCAGGCCAACAGAGAAGGGCAGTTGGGAGGGACCAGGCCTGCAAGGGAGAGCAGCTAGAGGTGAACAAGACTGCAGGGAAGGGCAGTTGCTGGGGACCCAAATCAGCAGGGGAGGGCAGTTGGGGGGTACCAGGCCTGCAGGGGAGGGCAGTTAGAGGCAATTGGGCTGACAGAGGAGCAGTTAGGCATCAATCAAGTTGGCAGGGAGTGGTTAGGGGGTGATCAGGCTGGCAGGAAGAAGTGGTTAGGAGCAATCAGGAAGGCTGGCAGGTGAGCAGTTGGGAGCCCACAGTCCTGGATTGTGAGAGGGATGTCTGACTGCCCATTTAGGCTGAATCCTACTGGGATGAGGGCTAAATGGGCAGTCGGACATCCCTCGAGAGGTCCCAGATTGGAGAGGGTGCAGGCTGGGCTGAGGGACACACACCCTGTGCACGAAATTCAATGAATAAAAAAACCTCCAGTCAATGAATAAAAAAACAAGTGCTGGCAACTATGTGGAGGAAAGAGAACACTAGTACACCACTGGTGAAAATGCAGACTGATGTAACCACTACAGAAAACAGATGGAATTTTCCTCAAAAAATTAAAAATGGAACTGCCTTGACCCAGCAATCCCACTTCTGCAAATATATCCTAAGAATCCCAAAACACCAATCAGAAAGAATATTTGCACCCCTGTGTTCATAGAAAAGTTATTTACAATAATTAAGATCTGCAAACAGTCCAAGTACCCATCAGTAGATGAGTGGATAAAAAAGATGTGGTACATTTACACAATGGAATACTGTGCTACATGGGTGTATAAAGAAGAACCTATTACCCTTTGTGACAGCATGACTAAACCTGGAGAGTATTATGCTAAGTGGAATAAGCCAGTCAGAGAAAGATAAGTACCATATGATCACACTTATATATGGAATCTAATGCCCAGAAGCATTGATGTATGAAACTGATAGATCTCAGAGGAGAGAAGGGGGGGGAGGAGAGAGAGACTGGAAGAGATTAACGTATAACTTATATGTATACATGCATAGCTCATGTACACAGACAATAGTGAGTGGGTTGGGAACCGGGTGAAGGAGGACAATGGGAGGATAAATGGTCATGTGGACCAAAGGGGCTGCATGCTGACCTGACAAGCTCAGGGGACGCCTGCATGGCAGTCTTGCAAACTCAGAGAGCTAAAGGAACCACAAAGGATGGTCTGAAATTAAACTTTAACTAAACGCAATTATGGTGGACAGTTACATCCTAGGCCAGTATCTTCACTGACAAGGTCAACCTTTACCTTATTTGAGCCTATCTGTCTTTTTGCATCTATGATAACATACCCTAGAAATGTCTGGGTAACTTGTAACTTCCCTTTTCTGGAGCCCCTGGAGCACAACCAAATGTGCTGGGTGCCAGGACATATACCACAAGTTCCTTCATTATCATATTAATAGTTCCTGCAGCCACCATTTGATTTTTTATCCAATCCCAGGGGTTTCCCTCATTTTGCTTTATCCCACCTCCTTGATCATGTAACCCACCTATGTCCCTCCTTTGATTGCAATGTATAAGTACAAATGTAACCTGCCATTCTCCAAAGCATTATCTCAATTTGTTGAGGTTCTGCTTCCCACCATATGTCGACATTTTGGCTCAAATAAACTTACGAAAATTGTTTAGAGGTTTCAATGTGTGGTTTTTTTTTTACATCAACAGGGGACATCTGTAATACTGTTGACAATAAAAAAATAAATTAAAAAAAGATAAGCAAAAAGCTACAAGTACTTGTAAAATTTGCATTTTGAATTTTGACAGTGTAAATGTAATAACTGCTTATAATTATAAATAGGACAGACAATCACTTTCATAAACTAGATTTTAATTAGGCCAATCCACCATTGATGTTTTAGAGGCATTACCACTGTGAGCGCATGTTGAGGCGGCTGTGATGTGTCCTGGGCTTTTCTGTGATGCTGCTCCATTCACCTGCTGCTCTGGGGCCTGCCTTTCACCACGATGGATGTCACTGAGGTAATGAATTGCTCCTGCAGCAGCTACACTATGGGGAAGAAGCTTGACAGATCAAACAGTATCACTATCATCTCTTGGGAATACCCTAATATCATTTTTCTCATGAACTTTCCTTGCTGCTATAAGATTACAGCCCTGGGGCCAAACACATCTCACCAAATCTCAGTTTCCTATCACTTTGCCTGCAGTGCCTCTAGTAACAGATTTTACCTGAGAAATTTCAGAGGCTGCAGTTGCTTTCAAAAGATGACCTATTTTGCACCAGTAGCAATTTCACAGACTTTGGGTTTTCACTTTTTCTTGGGACTGGGTTTTTGCTATGATTAAAGAAAAGGGAGGTACTTTGATATATATTGGATGTATTTTATGGTAAGAGTTTAAGGTATATGTGTGTCTCATTTGAACTCTAAAATAGTCCTGAAATAAGAGGCTAGCATTATCATTGCTTTTTGAATACAGAAACTGAATCTCCCAGGGGCCTTATTACCTGCTTTCTTTCTCAAAATATTTTTTTAATTACTGAAAATGTGACAATAAGGGTAACCATCATCTTATTGAAAATGACCACTACTGTGACTATTTTTAATCCAAAACATTGTTGAAAAGCAAAAAGTGGAAGATATTCCCAGATGATAAAAAGTTGATGGGATTATGTTTCAGAAAATCAAAACTGAGGAAAGCACAATTAAAAACACATAGAGGTGAAAATTACTGCAGAAGGAGGAGCGATGGAGAGGTCTCCGGAGCCAGAATCAGTAGTGCAGGAGGTCACATTTGGCCCAGGAGAGAGCAGCAGGTGAGTCTCTGGAGAACTGCAGGGGCAGTGGCATTGGCACCCAAGTGAAAGCCAGGATTATGAGCACTGAGACAAAGGAGGTGGGACATTGCTCCAAGTAGCCCGAACCCACAAGGTAGCTAGTAGTAAAAACCAACAGCATGTTACACACCTTTCCCACCGTCTGGAAGTGTCTGGAAGTGGCCTAAATAGAAATGTTGTGCATAGACAGGTGAATGGGAAATTTTAAATATAGGAATGACTGCATAACTAAGGTTCACTAAGCTCAACTCTGAAGAGACATAAAATAATGATAAATTCAATAGGACTGCAGCCAAACTCATAGGACTTTTATGAAACTAGACAAAGCTACTGAGGAGGGACAATTGAGATAATAAATATCAAAACATAATATAAAGTTATGAAAATGCGTGATGTACGTTAGCACAGCCATAGACAAGTAGATCCATGGAAGAAACTGGAGAGCCCAGAAAAAAAGCAGTGTGTGTGTGTGTGTTTGCTCGCGCGCTCGCGTGCGCAAGAAAGAGAAACAGAGAGTTTTCGCATGTGTGTACGTGCACTACTGTGGAAGAAAAAAGGAAAATTTAAATTAATAAAAAAGTTTGGATTGTTTTTTAAAAGTGTAATTAGCCCTTTAAATCAAAATTAGCCCTAGAGCATCAGCCTGCGACTGAAGATTCCTGGTTCGATTCTGGTCGAGAACACATGCCCCAGTTGTAGGCTCAATCCCCATTGGGGAGCATGCAGTAGGCAACTAATTAATGGTTCTCTCATCATTGATGTTTCTCTCTCTCTCTTTCTTCTTTCTTCTCAAAATCAATAAAAATATGTATTTTAAATTAATTAATTAATTGGCAATTTAATGAACACCATACACAAAATGAATTACAGAATGATTAAGAAGGTAATGTACATAACAAAACTATTAAAATATTGCAAAATAGAATGTCTTCTTAATCTTGAAAATTGAGAAAGGGCTTCCCACAAACTAAAAAGATAACACTTCAACTATATAAAATCTTACAACTTTGGCAAAGATTATTATCAACAATAATAATAAACAACTCTGAAAAAATATTTGCAAGAAGTTAGTAATACAGGTAGTTAAGTAGGTTAGTGATACAGGTAGTAATTACCATCTGTACTAATAAAAGGGTAATATGCTAATTAGACTGGGAGACTTTCTGGAGACCTTCTGGGCATCCTTCAGACAAAGCTATGATGGCAGGGCCAAGGCAGAGGCAGTTAGGGACAATCAAGCCAGGAGGGGAGGGCAGTTGGGAGTGATCAGGCCAGAGGGGGGGGGGCAGTTGGAGGTGAGCAGGCTGGCGGGGGGGAAGTTGGGGTCAAGAAAACTGGCAGTGGGGGGCAGTTAGGAGTATTCAGAAGGGATGTTGGGAGTGAGCAGGCTGGCAGGAGGCAGTTGGGGGCAAGCAGGCTGGTGGGGAGGGGTAGTTAGGGCAAGCCGGCTAGCAGGCAGAGTGGTTAGGGGCAATCAGGCAGGAAGGCAGGTGAGCAGTTAGGAGACAGTGGTCATGGGTTGCAAGAGGGATGTCTCAGATTGGAGAGGGTGCAGGTCAGGCTGAGGGACAACTCTCCCCACCCCATGCACGAATTTCATGCACCGGGCCACTAGTTGTATATAAAGATCTTCCATGTTATTAACAAAACAGGAAATTGTCCTATACTGGATAAAAAAATACAAGGAAGAAATCCACTGAAAGAAAAGTTGTATACTAAATATATACACACACACACACACACACACACACACATATATATATATATATATATATATATATATATATATATGTAATCATGCTAAACATTAATAGTACTCAGTGCAATTGAAATGAAAACAATATCACTATGTAAATTTTACTCCTCAGGTTAAATAAACTTTTTAAAAATTTGATAATATCTATCTTGGGGAAGGTGTGGAGAAACAGGTACTTTCATACTCATTAGTGAAAGTTTGAGGTCATAAAAAAATTTTAGAGAGTACTTTTGTGAACATATATTAAAATTAACATTTCTGTATACCACATGTATGACTTTTACTTCTATATATCTAGTATATAGAAATGTATACTTTCCCAAAGATTCGTGAATATAAAAGTTCATTGCTAAATATTTAAAAGCAAATAAATCAAATTAATCTATTTTCTGCCAGAGAATAACTAAATAAATCATGGCATGTCAGCTCTATGGAATATATTACACTTAGTAAATAATGATTTATATCTATATAGACTTATACTCAAGAGTTACCAAGATAAATTCTTAAATCACTAATCCACTTCAGAATAATGTGTGCAGTAAGATCTACTTTATATTTTTCAAATTCATGTATGTGAGTGTTTGTGTAAGAAAAAAAGTGTGAAAAATGCAAGAGATAGAGGATTATTTTGAAATAAGCTTGTAGTGGTAGAGACGTGGCAACATTTAAGAAGGAAAATGCCTTCAACATGGAATATAGCAAATTTTTAAATATCACCTCATCTACAAACTAAGGTACATAAACTCCTATAAACCTAAAGTAAGGAATACCAGCTAATAAAAAGTATCTAATTGTATAGGCTTCATTATCAAAATATGTTTCCTCTCCATCCCTCATGGAAATTTCAAAAATTAAATAAAATAAAGAAATTACAACCTTTGTATTATTCCATTTAAAACATAACATTTGTAGTAATTCAATTATATGGAATCACTATTTTTACTTTCAAAACCAAGAAAGCAAAATATTAAAGTAAAAAATAAAACATTGGTTTGGAGAGGAAATAAAAGATTCTAAAAGTATAGCCACAGAATTGTCTTTTTTAAATTTTTACCACTGCTTTTTACTAAACCTTAAATCATTTTAGCACTCTCTCATGGATAAAATTCTAATTTCATTTCATTTACTTGAATGTTTGAGACCAAATGAATTTGAAGTATGAATAACAAAAGTAATTACTCTAAACTTTCTATTTTGGCTAGGAAAACCATATTTGGCAAGATTCTCCAATATAATTTAGTTTATACTTGGCAAGATTTCCCACCATAATCTAGGATATAGCTAAATGATGCTTTTGGCATTTTTCTGGAGACAATCTATTCCCAGTGTTATAAAATAACATTAAAAATGAGGTAGATTTGCATCTATCTTTATAAATTAAAGATGGGGTTATCTTTTTAAATTGTAAGTCTTCAGAATGAAAAATAATTAAAGATAAATTCTTATATGATTTTATATCAGTCCTCAATTTTAAATGATAACTGGAAACAAATCAACTGAGAACATCATTCTCTTCCATTACAAAATCTCTTTAAGATTTTTATTCTTTAGCTTTAATTAGAATTCAGAAAATCTGCTTTTATTTGTGTGTATTAGCTTTAAGAATCTTCACAATACTGATAGAATTGGAAGATATATGGGAACTTAAATAGAATTTGTCAACTTGTTTCCCTTGAATTTTGGTTTTTGAGCCCCTGGTAAAGGATAAAATTCATTTCAATACCATTCACTGAAGATTAGAACATGGAAGCTACCATGAATGGACCAAAGGCAAGCACAGGTTTGTGTGTAGAAGACAGAAGTGAGAGGGTTCTAAACTTAAATGAAAGCTATGGAGTAGGAGTTTGGAATAAGGCTAATTGATATTTGAAAAGATATGGACAAAGCTCACTACATACAGACTACATAATTCAGTTATGGGTCTGAATTGTTTGTTTGTTTGTTTGTCTGTTTGTTTGTTTATTGTCTGTTTGAATCCTCTCCCAAGGATATTTTTTTCCTATGCAATTTTAGAGAGTGTAGGGAGGGAAGAGAGAGATAGACAGAGAGAGAGAAAGAGAAACATCTACATTTGAGAGACACACTGATTGGGGCCAGGAATCCATACTGCAATGAGGTATTTGCCGTTGATCAGGAATTGGACCTGCAACCTTTCGGTCCTCAAGCCAATGCTCTACCTACTGAGCCAAAGCATCCAGGGCTGGGTCTGAAGTTTTAATGGTTATTTTGTAAGAATATGTTCTAAATGTGATTTTATAGTGGTTAAGTAATGGTACCCAATCATTATTTAGATTCTGAATTACACATATTCTTTTCCTTTGTAGGTCTCTCTCCTCTACTAGCCTGAGTTCCATGAGAAGTAGATAGGTTTTAGAATTTTCTGAATCCTCAAGACCTAGTACAATGACTACTGAAATAACCGCTAAACTTGAGTAAATTAAATTAATGTATTAATGCATCAAACAATCAATTAGAAAGTGATTCAATATACCCCTTCTAAATTCTAAACAAATATTCTAACTTTATATAATTTGGTAGATAAACCAATACTCATTAAGATATTAAGGGCCTAGCATTTATTTGGTCTTATGTTTAACTACATGTTGGAGAATATTTTTAAAGTGTGACCAATGATTCGTATTCTCAAGAAGCCACAATCTACCCAAGTGAGAAGATGAGGGTAACACTTTGAAACAACAATAAATATAAGCAGACAGCATGTGACTAAGAGTGTGTAAAGATCCAGAATCGGGAAGGTACGTGGCACAGTAGCCTATGAGCCTAGCATAGACAGCCAACCTGCAGATGTGTGAGCTACATAAGTGATATTGTTGTAAATCATTGAGATTTTGAGATACTTAGCAATGGTTAATCTGAGCACATTCAATATCCAATATGAACTTTACTTCCAAAACTCCCTTATACTCCCACGCTAAGCTACCTTCATCCCATACCTGAACTCCTGCCACCACCTGGCCGTTGGTTGCCTCACATCTGGGTTCCTCTCTTGTTTTTTGTCACACTGCATCCAGAATGGTCTTTCCAAATGAGAAACTAAATATAATTCTATCCGTTTAAAATCTTTCAATAGCTTCCCATTGAATTTAGGATAAAGCCTCAAAATTTTAATGGGCTACAGAGCCCTACATGTTGGGCCGCTTGCCTTGTGTCCAGTCTGATCACAAGATCTGCTTTTCACTCATCACTTTGAAGTCACGCAGGTTTTTGTGGATTTTTTTTTCAGTTTTAAGAATACATGATGTGTCTCTCTTTTTCAAGACCTTTGCAGACTTTACTTGAAATGCTCATCTCTGAACCTCATTTTTTTAACCGTGATTAACTCCTATATATCTCTCAAATTTAACTAAAATGTCACTTAAGAAGCCTTCTCTGTGCTCCCATAGCATCCTGTATTTTTCCTTTCTGTTACTTATTATAGTTAGTCATTATGTATTTATTAGTGTGATTTTCATTAATTAATATCAGTCTTTTCCAAATATGAATGTCAGGGATCATGTGTCTCTTGTTGACTACTGTATATTCATGTTCCTAGTACATTCTGGATTATTGTAGGTGCTCAATAAATATTTGTTTAATTAATTCTGACATCTAATGGGCTTGTTCAAGTTCTTTTCCATACCATAGAGTGAAACCAAACTATCTGAAACTTAAAAAAATAAAAAACTGCCTCCCGTCCTTGTTGCATTGAAATTGGAACAAATGTATTTATAATGGAAGATGTATACTTACATTATTTAGAAACTACAGTACTTTTCTGCCTTCTTTCTACTTACTGTCCAAAGGAGAGTACTTGACAAATGATATCTGTTCCCTGTGAAGAATCTAGATTAATAATATTTCAAATTTTAACCCACAACAGATTTGGGGGGGGGGGGTAAATAAATATATAAAGAGACAGATGGATAGAGTGAAAGATCAATAGATTGATCTATTGATAGAGACCGACAGGCAAATAGATACACAGTATATTCAGCTTGGCTGGTTCATATATCTATGAGTACACTGGAAGTCAGCTGATCTGGGTTGGACATGCAAGTTCACTTAAGGCTAGTGCTGGTATACTATCATTTCTTCCTTATTCTATTGGCCAAAGCCAATCACATGGAGGAACTCAAAGTCAAGTGCCAGAGAAACATACCCTGAAGACCATATCCCAAGGTTTTGAACAAATATGCAATGTACCAACAAGAGACAGGAAATAGAAATATCGAAGCAGAATATATATATATATATATATATATATATATATATATCCAACCAATTAGATACAGAAGTAGTCAAACTAAGATGAATATTTTTCATCACATTTGTAAAGAACTTTTTCCCTATATCATTATATTTTGTACTAATCTGCAAATATTATGCATGACATTCTGTGTCAACTATCATATTTGTTTACACTTCGGTATAAGTAAATTTATACTGAGCACTCTTACTATAGTGTTTAGCTACAAATAGGTTAGCCATTTTTATATAATTGAGTTTTAAGTCATATAAATAAAACCAACTCCAAATATTACTATTCCTTAACTTCATGTCATTATATTTCATCCTAAATTATATATATTACATATAAACTAGAGGCCTGATGCATGAAATTCGTGCATGGGGGTGGGGTTCCCTCAGCCCAGCCTGCACCTTCTCCAATCCAGGACCACTGGAGGATGTCTGACTGCCTGTTTAGACTCAATAAACCTGCCTCTCGCTGCCAGCCTGGTCACCCCCCAACTACTCTTTTCTGCCAGCCTGGTCACAACTAAATACCCCTCCTCACTAACCTGGTCACCCAACACAGCCTGCTGTTCAGTCATTTTCTCATCCCTCACTAACTCCCCTGCCAGACTGGTCACCCCATGCAGCCTACTTATTCAACCTACACTATATCTGTAAGTCTGGGATGTGCAAAAGTAGTCTTTCTTAACTGTTTTCGGTTTTAATAACCACATTTAGAATTTATTATATTTCCATCCCAAGTTATTAACATGCTTAATATAAAATAAGGAACACTGAACAACCTGCACTAAATCACTTGCAATAGGAGACATACGAGATTGAGTCATGGAAGTTTTATCAATTGGAAAATACATGGCATATTTAAATGATAAGTAGAGGCAAAGCTGAAGGAAGCAAATGCATAGGTTATTTAAGTATTTTGACCTGTGGGAATGTCAATTAAAGTTTAGAGGAAACTAAATGACTCTAATTAATACCTGTACACAGCTTTTGGCCTTCAGGCTCACCTGCCCAATGATGCATAATAATTAGAAAATATTTTATTACCAGTTGGACATCAAAGGATTAAGCATGTGTGAAAGAGCTTTTCAAACTGTAAAGTTATGAAACAGGATAACTGTTATTTCCATTAGTATCAAATGATGCACCAAGTAGACAGGCTGTTTGAAACCTCACCGATAACTATTTAATGACTGATAAACTTTGAGGACTGAGTACACTGAAACTAAGGGGATGTGTAGATTGTTCTTTTCACTAATCATAAAAACAGAAGTCAAATTTAAGATTTTACTGAGTTATTTTTTCTAGTTTAGAAATATATTAATATTAATTGTGATATTAATGTCATTGACTTACTTTTAACTATAAATTTTTCATGTAATTAATATTAAGAAACAGTATACTTCCATATAATTTTACATAGGTTTAAGGAGGAGAAAAAGTTCAAATCAGTCCCATATATTAATCATGTTTATTCTCATTTACATATTTAAAAGCAAAATGAAACAATTAATGATCAAAATTTTAAATATTGCCTGCAACCAGACAAATATGGGAGCCACAGATTTGAATGAATGGTCTATCAGATTCCTTAATTCAATATGCCTCCTCAACATAAAGTAGGAATTTAGAGATTTTAGATATGTGTGTGTGTGTGTGTATCCTGTACATATCTATATTTTTTATTTACAAAATTACTGTTTGCTACAATTTAAATTATATATAAATATGTTCCATAACAGTTGTGAGGCCTTTGAAAGATGTAAAAGAGATGTGAGACTGTAAGCTGCCTTCTGTCTTTACATCTCTAGCATTAGTCCATTCAAGAGTAGACCAATAATTGACTGCAATATTTGGATTTTTTAATTGAAATGTTGTCCCATGTTACCTGATGACCAAAGTATACTATTCCATACTCAGAAGTTAAATATGATCTATTGACTTGCTTGCCAAAGTGCTTGTGATGGGCTTGCTCCATCAATCATCAATCCATCCAGTCATTCATATACCTTCTATGTACCAGGCATTTTGCTAGGAGCTAGGAATACAGGATGAAATAAGTCATATTACCTACTTTCAAAAGCCTATATCCCAGTGGGAAGGTGTACCTGTATATTATTAACAATTAAGCAATAGAATAATTGTTTTAATGGAGAATAGTTATTACCTGTATTTGTCTAAGAGAAGAGAGAAATTACTGGATCTGTAAATGGATGGATGCATTTTCAGGAGTATGCCAGGTATTTAAGAAATAATATAATAGTGTAGCTATTTGAAGGAAACAGCACATGGTTCTGTATGGCTGGAAAGTCAAGTACAAAGATTATAGTATATGGAAAGCTGACAGGTCAGAGAGTCAGAAGCCAGATGACTGTTTAATTTACTGAAATGTTAAAAGTAAAAAATAACTCATCTATAGAATACACTGGGTACTTGAGATAACATGTTGACATAACAAAAGCATCTTGCTAGAACATTGTAGATAAATATGGGGCCACAAACTGTAAAAAAATATTCAATAAAAGCTATGGAAACTAGAATTATTTTTCTGTCAGAAATATAAGGAATTTCTGCTACGTACAATGCAGATTGAACAAGAGAGAATAAAATATTGAGGTCAAAGGCAAAGAAAGAAAAGAAATGCTACTTAATCTCACCTTATTTTTTTTCTTTATTTTTTTATTCAGTTTATTAATTACATTGTTTCCCCTTTTTTTTCCCCCTATATCTTCCCTCCACCCTGTACCTATCCCACCCTCCATCCTCACCTTCCCCTCCCCAATGTCCTCTCCCATTGTTGCATGATTCTTGTCCAATCTCTTCCTGTACTTCCAACAACACCCTTCTCCCCAAGAATTGTCAGTCCATTCCCTCTCCATGTCCATGTTTCTGTTATAGTCACCAGTTTATCCTGTTCATCAGCCTATCAGTTCACTTGATTTTTATGTTCATTTGTTGAAAGATGTGTATTTGTTGTTCATAATTTATATTTTTACCTTTTTCTTCTTCCTCTTCTTAAAGAATATCTTTCAGCATTTCATATAATACTGGTTTGGTGGTGATGAACTCCTTTAGCTTTTTCTTATCTGCGAAGCACTTTATCTGATCCTCAATTCTGAATGATAGCTGTGCTGGATAGAGTAATCTTGGTTGTAGATTCTTGCTCTTCATTATTTTGAATATTTCTTGCCACTCGCGTCTGGCCTGCATCGTTTCTGTTGAGAAATCCGCTGACAGTCGTATGGGTGCTCCCCTGTAGGTAACCAACTGCTTTTCTCTTGCAGCTTTTAATATTCTCTCTTTATCTTTTGCTCTTGGCATTTTAATTATGATATGTCTTGGTGTGGTCCTCTTTAGATTCCTATATTTTGGGGTTCTGTGTACTTCTTGGGCTTTTAAGTAAGTTTCTTTCACCAGGTGGGGAAAGTTTTCAGTCACTATTTCTTCCAGTAGGTTTTCATTAACTTGCTCTCTCTCTTTTTCTGGTACCCCAATAATTCGGATGTTGGCTTGCTTGAGGTTGTCCCAGAGGCCCCTTACGCTATCTTCAATTATCTGAATTCTTTTTGTTTCTTGCTTTTCCAGCTGAGTGGATTTTGCTTCTTTGTATTTCAAATCTTTGACTTGGTTCTTGTGGCCCTCTGGACTGCTTTTAGGACTTTGTGTAATATTTTTTATTTCAGTCTGTGTATGCTTGATTTCTAGTTGGTCCTTTTTATCTGTGAGGGTCTGGTTCATATCCTCAGAGGTCTTGTACATTTCCCTGAGGGTCTCATTCATTTCCTTGTAAGTATCATTCATCTCCTTGTAAGTTTCATTCATTTGCTGGTTGGTCTTGTTTATTTCCTGGTAATTCTCATTAAGTTGATTGGCCTTTTTAGGAGCCTCTTGAAAAGCCTTATAACCGTGGTTTTGAACTCTATGTCTTGTCGTCTTTTCTCCTCCATTTCTTTCACACCTGATTTCTTTCCATGTTTCTGCATGGTGGCTGCTTTATGTGGTGGATATCCTCAAAGGGACAGTGGCTCAGTCTCCCCAGTTATCTGAGGTGGGTACACTTACTGCAATCCTTTACGGGTTGTATTCAGTATTTTTGAATTTAAACCCAGCTTTTTGTTGTTAGCCCTAGGAGGGTTTGGCCTCCAGGCCAATTGCCTGTGAAGGGAGACTGTGTTCAGTTTGGATGGGTGGAGTCTCTGGGCTGCGCGGCAGCAGTGTCGGCGGCGGCAGCTGGGTCCTATGCAGTGCTCGCGCGCGCGGGTCTCTGTTGGATGGGGATGGCTGCAGACTCCTCCAAGAGAAAGCCGCTAGTCTCTTCCCCTTGCCAGACAACTCTGCCTTTCCCCAAATGTGCCTGCACACCAAAAGTCCAGCCCAGGGCTGTAAAATAGATGGTTTCCGGAACCAAGAGACAAGTTTCCCGGGGGCAAGTCACAGGTTTGCGCGACCCTTGGAACTAGGAGCCTCTGCCACGCCCCGCTTCCAGGGTGCGTCCCCCAGACCTCGGACCTCACCCGGTTCCGGGAAATCTGTGCAGGGGGACCTCTTCCCATACCCGGGATCTCGGACCTCACCCGGCTCGGGAAATCTGGGTAGTGGGATGCCTCCGCCCTTCCTCGTCAGAGAAATCCGGCCGGGGGTCGCTGCTCCAGCCCCAGCCTCCGCGCGCACGACCAGGGCGGCTCCTAACCTGTTTTCATCTGAAAGGCTGCGCTCCCGCCGGTCCCGAGTCTTAGTGTCCCACCTCCACTCCTATTAGTGGATTTTTCATGCAGCCAGCTTTCTGGCGATTCTGGGTGCTTGTCTGTTCCGCTGTTATGTTGTAGTTCCCAAATCGTTGCGCGGGGCAGAACAATAGGTGTTTGCTTATGCCGCCATCTTGGTGTTCCTGCTTAATCTCACTTTATAACCCTAGACTACAAGGAGTTGGAAGATGTCAGGCCAACCTCCATAAGGTGAATCTTGCTTCAGAGTCAGTGGCCAGGAGGCCAAAAGAGGGCTTAGAATGGCAAGTGTCTCCATCTACCAAAATGAAAAAAACAGAAGGAGAAAAAACAAATGAAATGTATGAAGAACTGCATTTCCAAGGAGGAAAATAAGAGTAAGAATCAGAGAAACTCGATGAACATCTAGAAACAGAAGAAAAATGTAAGGACAGTTGGGATTTATCCTCCCAATAATACTCAAGAAAATATTCCAGCTTCTGACATGAAAGCAGCTAGAAAGATAAACTGCTTTCTGAGATCAGAGATGGAGGCACAAAAACTAAAAACTGAACTGTAAAATTACGAACTATAGTGGAGATAATATGCAACACAAAAAATATGCAGGCAATGCAATTAAAAAATATAAGACAAAATCTAGAAAATTTTCCAAAACCCAAAAGTAATTAATTATACATAATAAAACCCTAATATGCAAATTGACCAAACAGCAGAAGGCCCAGTTGCTATGATGCACACTGACCACCAGGGGGCAGATGCTCAATGCAGGAGAAGCCCCCTGGTGGTCAGTGTGTTCCCACAGGGGGTGCACTGCTCAACCAGAAACCAGGCTCATGGCTGGTGAATGCAGTACTGGTGGCAGGAGCCTCTCCCTTCTGCAGTGGAAGCGGGTGGTAAGGAGCGAGGCATCCGAGACTGTGAGAGTGATGTCCGCCTGCCCTCTTAGGCCCTCTGAGGGCCTAAGCTGACAGGTGGATATCCCTTGAAAGGTCTCAGACTGCTAAAAGGTGCAGGCCAGGCTGAGGGACCTCCCCCCATGCACAAAATTTTATGTACCGAGCCTCTAATAGGTAAATAAATACAAAATAAATGATATTTAGACATATATGTGTACTGGAAACAACAGAGCATACAGATACTGAGTGATAGTTAAAGTATAATGGAAAATTTCTAAAAAGAAGCAAAACACGGCTCATCAGATTAAAAAGGGTTTTACTAAGTAAAAGTACTTCTTATCAAGTAAAAGCTCAAATCCTAGATGTACACTAATTGGGAACAAGTTTTTTTGTTGTTGTTGAAACTATTACAAATGTCCCCCAGCCCACCTCCACCCAGCCCCTGCTTGCTCCTCTGGACTTTATCATACTGAGGTCTATGTCCACGTGCACGTGGAGAGGACATGCGGCTGAGAGCACAGGCCACTGAGTGTGTGGCTGGTTTTCTAAAGTGGGAGGGAGACAGAAGCTCCTGACTACACTGAACTCCAGTCCCAGGTGAGACTCTGAGAAACCAGATTCATTTGGGGAGAAACTGAATTGTCTGGCAGTGGGCGAAACTCGAGGGTGGCTTTCTCTCAGAGGTGCTTGCAGCAATTACCAAAGGACACTGAGACCCAGGGGTCTCATAGGGAAGGGCTGACAGGAAGTCATGGCTCTCTGCTCACCCTGAGACTCTGCTCCATCCAAGATGAGCACAGAGGCTTTTGCAATTTTGCAACTCTTGTCTCATAAGGGTGTCTCCAACACAAAAGTTCTCCCAGTGTAAACACAACTTATCCTCACAACTAATTGGCCTGGAGGTCAACTCCTCCCAGTGATACCAACAACAATCAAGACTTAACTACAACAAGGTTGTGCACACAACCCACAAAGAGGTGCACCAAGAGTGTCCACCTCAGGTAACTGGGGAGGCTGAGCCACTGGGCCCTATAGAACACCTAGTACACAAAGCTACTCTACCAACTCAGGGAAGCAGTGAAAATGTGAAGACAAAGAAAAAGATCACAAATGAAAGAAATGGATATAGAGAAAAAAACTCTATATTCAGCAAATGACTGGATTTAGAGTTCAAAACTACAGTTATAAGGTTTTTCAAGAGGCTCCTAGAAAAGGCCGATAAATTTAGTGAGAGCCTCAAAGATATGAAAAAGGACCAACTAGAAATTAAATATATGCTGACTGACATAAATATATATATTATACACAAACCTAACAGCAGACTAGAGGGCCGCAAGAATCAAGTCAATAATTTGAAATACAAAGAAGCAGAAAATATTCAACTGGAAAAATAAAAATAAAAAAGAATCCAAAAATTTGAAGATGTGTAAGTAGCCTCTGGGACAATCTCAAGTGTACCAACATATGGGAGTGCCAGAAGAAGAGAGACAGCAAGATAATGAAAACCTATTTGAAGAAATAATGACCGAAAAATTCCCCCACCTAGTGAAAGAAATAGACTTACAAGTCCAGGGAGCACAGAGAACACCAAACAAAAGGAATCCAAAGAGGACCACACCAAGACACATCATAATTAAAATGCCAAGAGCAAAAGACAAAGAGAGAATATTAAAAACAGCAAGAGAAAAACAGTTAGTTACCTACAAGGGAGCACCCATATGACAGTTAGCTGATTTCTCAACAGAAACTATGCAGGCCAGATAGGAGTGGTAAGAAATATTTAAAGTGATAAATAGCAAGGACTTACAACCAAGATTACTCTACCCAGCAAAGCTATCATTCAGAATTTAAGGCGAGATAAAGAGCTTCACAGATAAGAAAAAGTTAAAGGAGTTTATCACCCCAAACCAGTATTATATGAAATGCTGAAAGGTATTCTTTAAGAAGAGGAAGAAAAAGAAAAAAGTTGATGAAAATTATGAATAACAAGTGTATAGCTATCAACAAGTGAATCTAAAAGTCAAGTGAATAAAAAAATCTGATGAACAGAATAAACTGGTGAATGTAATAGAATCAGGGGCACAGAAAAGGAGTGGACTGACAATTCTCGGGGGAAAGAGGTGCAGGAAGAGACTGGACAAAAATCGTACACCTATGGCTGAGGACAGTGTAGAGGAGGTAAGAGCAGAGGATGGGGTGGGAACCAGGTGGAGGGGCGCTATCGGGGGGGGGGGGGGAGAGAAACAATTGTAATAATCCTAACAATAAAGATTTATTAAATTTAAAAAAATAAAAATCTAAAAAAGGTTGATAGCAATAAAATAATCCAATCAAATAATCCATTAGAGTGTGATTAGTTTTATAATTGTAACAATTTTTTAAAGTCTATAAACTTCAAAATAAATATCAAAATAGTATCTAAAAATGAATCTTCAAAGAAATAACACTATCCTGGACCTAAATCCCAGTTAATATAAAAAAATTTAAGAAGGTAGATGAGGAATAATTGAATTATTACGTGCCAAAATTTTAACCATATCCAAAATAAATCATTAAATAATATTTTATTCTTGATATTTATAATTATAGAAAATATACTCAATTATATGTTCTATACTTTCAATTTTTTCTCACAATGAAAATATGTTGTTTACAACATTAAGAAAATAAAGTTGACTACAAATTTAAAGGAATTAAAAGAAAAGGAAATAATTACTCTTACTTTCTACACTAGCCAAGCGATAGCAATCTATTAGAACTGTTGTATATTTTCAGATTTTCTTCTTTGCTTCCATATCATCAAAGACCACATCAATAAATGTTAAAAGAATTCAGAATAATCACATAGTATTTGTCTAGTTGTCTTTCTCTCTGTGTTATAACTTATTCATGAGAGTGATTTCTGTACATAAATAAATAAAATATTTTATCAAGTTATGCATTACTGTATTTAAAGGACTACTCTGAAATACCATTATGTATTTTATAGAAACAAATGCTGCATCCAAAAAAAAAAAGATGCTAAAAAGGCAAAACTTACAAGTATACAAGAGTTCCAAAGGTTATAAACAACCCAATTAAAAATGGGCCGAGGACCTAAATAGACACTTCTCCAAAGTGAACACACAAATGGTCAACAAACATATGAAGAAAATCCTCAAAGTCACTAATCATCAGAGACATGCAAATTAAAACTAGAATGAGGTATCATCTCGCATGTCAAAATGGCTACTGTCAACAGATCAACAAATTACAAGTGCTGATGAGGATATGTAAAAAGGGAATCTTAGTACACTGTTGGTGGGCATGCAGAAGGGTATAACCACTATGGAAAGCAGTATGGAGTTCCCTCAAAAACTTAAAAATGGAACTGCCATTTTCCCCAGCCATCCCACTTCTCACTTCTATGAATATATTCTAAGAAACCTGAAACACCAATCAGAAAGAATATAGACATCCCAATTTCATAGCAGCAATTTTTACAATAGCTAAGATCTAGAAGCAGACCAAGTGCTCATCAATAGATGAGTGAGTAAAAAAGCTGTGATACAGCTACACAACTGAATACTACTCGGCAATAAAAAAGAAAGAACTCTTATCATTTGCAACAGCATGGATGGATCTGAAGAATAGTATGCTGAGTGAAATAAGCCAGTCAGAGAAAGATAAGTATTACATGATCTCACTCAGATGTAGAATCTAATGAACCAAATAAACTGATGATCAAAAATAGATGCAGAGACATAAAAAGCATCAGACTATTGAACCTCAGAGGGAAAACAGGGAATGGTGGTTGGGAAGAGATCAACCAATGAATTTGTAGGCATATATGCATAACTTGTTCACACAGACAATAGGGTGGTGGGAGTATGGGACCAGAGTAGGCTGGAAAAGGTTAATTGGGGAAAAGGTGGCCCTATGTAATACTTTCAACAATAAAGATTTTTTAAGAAAGATGTGGTACATTTACACAATGGAATATTATCTATGTTAATAATAGAGGAATATGCAAATATACATCATCACAATAATACTAACAACCGAATAGCAAGCTGCGTGGGGCAACCAGGCCAGCCGGGGGCAGGGGGGGGCAACTGGAGGTGACCAGGCCAGTGGGGAGGGGGCATTTGTGGGTAACCAGGCCAGCAGGGTCGGGGGCATTTGGGGGTGAGCAGGTCAGCAGGGGAGCAGTTAGGCGTCAATCAGGCCAGCAGTTGAGCAATTAGAGGGTGATCAGGCTGGTTAGGGGCAATCAGGCAGGCAGGCAGGTGAGTGTTTAGGAGCCAGCAGTGCCAGATTGTGAAAGGGAAGTCCGACTACCCCTGAGGCATTCCAGATTGGAGAGGGTGCAGGTTGGGCTGAGGGACCTCTAGTGCAATCATAAAAAAGAAGGATCTCTTATCCTTTCAGACGGCATGGAGTGACATGGAGAGTACTATGCTAAGTGAAATAAGCCAGCCAGAGAAAGACAAGTATCACATTAACTCGCTGATATGTGGAATCTAATGAACAAAATAAACTGACGAACAAAATAGATCCAGAGACATGGAAGCATGGAACAGATTGATGACTTTTTTTATATGTACTATACGCATAACTTATGGACAGACAATAGTGCAGTGAAGGCTTGGGAAGGAGGCAGGAGCAGGGTGTAGGGGGTCAATAGAGGGAGAAAGGGGACATCTATAATTCTTTCAACAATAAAGACAATATTTTTAAAAAGATGTTATATGGCTTTAAACAGGTAAGGCCTAATGAGAAAGCATGGTGGTGGAATTTAACATTTGATAGTTAAATTATCCATGGTAATTTCTACTACTTTACAGTGTATACACCTTGAGATCCTAATTCTCAGTTTGAAAAACAATTAGTTACTTAGGCAATGACACTCTCACTCTGGAAACTGGGATTCACTACCTACAGCAATGTCACCGCATAACTTGTGACATCCAAACCTTAATGCATTTTGTATCATAACCCTTCCCATGGATTCCACTTTCAAGTGTTTAGAATGTGAAATACAATGTTATACGCAAAACAGTTGTCTCCATCTGTTCATCATAGACCCATTTGTCTGTCTAAAGGTCATTTTTTAATAAAGGAATAAACTGCTGTTTAAAAGATATAAGCCACAGCTCTGAGGCTTAGTTTTCACCACTGTAAAGTTAAGATGTTGGATTAAATGACTTCTGAGTCCCTCGGAGCTCCAAATCCCATAATTCTACCATCTGGTCAGTCACCTCAAGTTATAGAGTTCAGTGAAGCACTTACAATGTCAACTAATTGAAAGGTATTCATGAATAGCTCAAGTAAAAAAGCATTTTAACAATTATATTTTAAGGAATATAAGCCTAGTTTTTAAAACCAGCAATAGTGGGATTTCCTATTCTCCTCTTTTTTCACAAAACAAGGCATATCTCAAGTTAAGTAAGCATACAGTTTCTTCAAGTAATATGTTTAAATTATAGCTGGCAGTTTGTCAAAATATCCAAATCTAAGGCAGCAAGAAAGAACTTGAGTTTTTTGCACAGACTTTAGGAAAATAATTATAACTATAAATACTATACCTTCAGGTTATTAACTTGGTTAGATCACAGTTACCAAGTTATCTTTGTAATAAATATGCCAAAACATGGCAACTCTCCATCAAGTAACATTATGCTATATTATATTGGTGTCAGGCATGTTTTAACTTAAATTTCAGAAATTTCAGAAGCATTTACAAAGTAATTCATTTATACTGCCATACTTAGAGATTCTATTACATTCATGATCATCTACTGTGCTCAGAAAAATGTATCTAATTTTTCCTTAAAGTAACATGTCAAATGCAGAGGAAATCTGACTCTCTGTAGCCCACCTCCACCACCTTGCTGACACCCACATTAACTCAATCACCCGAGCACCATATGTTGCAGCACAAGTGTTAATGAGATGTCAAGTTGTGCAGTTGAGACTTGTTACTTAGATGATCCCATGATAGACTCTCAGAAATGAAACTAATTAAAGCATACTGAGTGTGAATTTCACTAGGGACAAGGGGGAAAGAAAATTTTGCATATTGAGAACAAGTTAGATTTTATGTCCAGAGTTCTTGTAACCTATAGCTTGACCATACAAATTTACAATGCCTCACTGAGAATGAGATAAAAGGCAAAAACACTGTGCTTACCCAGAATACCTATAGGTGATGCTCTTCAATACTTGAATACTAGCAGTGTGCTCCCCTTATCATACAGCCCGGCTGGTGTTGCTCAGTGGTTGAGCATGGACCCATGAACCAGGAAGTCATGTTCAATTCCTATCAGGGCACACGCCTGAACTGCAGGCTCCATCCCCAGTAGGGGCAGTGCCGCAGGCAGCTGATCAATGATTCTCTCTCATCATTGATGTTTCTATCCTTCTCTCCCTCTCCCTTCCTCTCTCCGAAATTAATAAAAACATTTTTTAAAAGAATGTGCCTTTTATACAGCCCTTCTTACAAGCTACAAAGTAGAAAAGATTGAGGAAAAGAGAAATTATCCTCACTAATCACAGAGAATCAAGACCATTTGTTTTAAAGAAAAATTAGAAATTAACACCTGAAAAAATATAACATGCCAAAAGCTTAACAGACTGTACTTGTTTAACACATATCACTAACTTCAGTGTTAAATCAGATTCAAATGATAGACTTGTAGATTTCCAGTATACATAACTTTAGTTATTCCAAATAATATCTAATGAGAGATCCAGCATTAGGTATTAAGATGCTAATGATTATCTGTTCAGCCATTATCCACAATCATTGCATTTGCTATTGTAAAACCAAGATGGACATACTTGGATCATTTGAGGCCTGGTACAATCCAGATAGAAACCCTAAAGAGAATACACAGATGCCCGGGAATTTATTTGTATCACATTGCAATCTATCCTGCTTATCTCTTTTGTTCAAATAACCATTGGCAAAGGTTGGGTTCAAAAACAAATAACACAGAGTCTTTTAGACAAAATAAATTGTTTCCCACCAAAAGAAAATAAAAAAGATTAGAAACCTTACAACTCAGATGTCTTTGTGTTCTAGGAACACAGAGAATTAGTGGGTGCAATGAGAAAGCAAGATTGGAGTGATGGTCTCACAGACGTTTACATATTTCCAAATTCATCAGATTGTATATATAAAATTTCATATATTTATATATCAAGTGGCTCTCCATAAAGCTGTTTAGGGGAAAGTTTTTGGAAGATGTATTTATTTTATGGTATTCATTTTGAAAAACACGGAAATAATAAAAATAGACATGAAAAATGTCTTCTTGTTTGTCTAGAATCCATCACCATGACTTTCTCTCTTGGTGTTGCAGGAGGATAAAGAAATTGCAAAGACTAAGAGAAAAAAATAAATGTTTTTCAAGGTTCAATAAGATTAATAATATAATAAATTAATATTTGTATAGCATTTTACTTTTTACAAACAATTTTTGAAGATTGGGTAATATTGGGGATGAAATGGTCAAAAACAAACATACTCTGAGCAATGTTTAATAATTTTTGTATAATGTATTGTGAAATCCATTTTCCCCTGATGGAAGATAATTAATTATCAGGTTGGTTTCTGAACAAGAAGTCATTATTCTTGCTGAAAGGAGTAAGATATATAGACTGAAATGGGACAGCCAACATAAACAAGAAAATTAGGAGGAACAATGTTATTCCTTGTTAAAAACATAGTCAGCCATTATGCAGAACTTAATGGAAAAGCCGCATCTTCATCAAAGTTAAGCGATAAAGATTTGAACTTTTGCAGAATTTGAGAATAATCTGCAAAGAATATTATGATCTAGTCAGACAAAGAGGCACCAAATTCCATTGAAATTAGAAAACAAAAAGAATTATTATTACTTGGGAAAAGATGAACCCAAACCCAAAAATAAGCACTCCCTTAATCTCAAACACGAACTATTTCAGCTTCTTTGTGAAACAAAAGTAGAAAACATCAAAGCTCGACTTCATAGTTAGATAATGTATCTATATATAAGTTAACTGTGCCTTATATGTAGTTCCCATTGTGGAGTATGGTTTTTCTTAGACTCAACTGACTCTTTGTTATCTCCAGCAGATCTTGACTTGAAGAATTCCCTCAATTAGTTTTAGAGATGAATGTGAATTGGGTGGACTTTGGGAGATTCCTAACAGTTAAGATTTGGTGTCCTGGATGGGTAATGCATCCTTGACAAGATTTCATTCCCTCTGAATTTTTTAAATTAACACAAATACAATCACATTTGATATTCACAAAATTCATGTGAAATTGATGGGGCAGATATTAATTCTACTTTATGACAATGCTATTAAAGTCACTTATTTAAGCTCATACAGTTTGTAAGCATATTATACTGTATATATCATATAGATAGGAGCTATTGTATATTACATTATTATATTTTTATATTATAGTGCTCTATTTTATGTTATCTGCTACGAATCTACAACTGGTTCTAAATCTAAAACCCTTTGCTCTAGTCAGTGGCACACTGAAAGCCTAAAGCTTTCTCAGATAAAAATCATCTAAAAATTCTTCACTCTTTCATTAATTGTAAATCCCATAGCTCTCAATGTCAAGCCAAATTTGTATTGTTAGGACTTTTTTTGTTATTTTGAACTCCAACACTAAAATTTACTAATTTTTTTTCATTTCAGACAATATTTTACATAAAAATAAAACAAAATCATAGAATGATCAGTGCAATTTATGTGTTCAAATAACAGAATTCATCCATATGTTTTCCCCACTGATATATCAGAAAAAAACTTAGGTTAGGGATATACCAATATATACCCATCAAAACGGCTAAAATTTCCACAACTGATCATTTCGAGTGTTGATAATACCATGGAGTACCTACATTATGAAAATCACTTTGGAAAAATGGTCAGTGTCTACTAAAGCCAAACAAAGTAACTCATTCCTTTGCTGAGTATCTAACAGAATCAAATATATATGAACACAAAAAGACACATACAAGAAAGTACATAGCTTTACTCATAATAAAACCAAACTGAAAACAATCCAAATATTCAAGGGCAGCCCACAAGCCAAATCTAGCCTGTTAATGACTTTCTAAATTATTGGAAAACAGCTATACCTACTCATTTACACTTGTCCATGGGTGCTTTTATGATAAAATGTTGCAAAAAAAAATCATATAGCCCACAAAGTCTAGAATACTTACTCTTTAGCCATTTACAAATTAAAGTCTAGCGACTTCCAATCTACAGTATACTAGCAAACATTCATGTTAGGGGTATATTTACACAGTGAAATATTATACAGCAATAAAAATAAATAAACTACACTTCCATACTGCAATATCGATAAACCTCACCATATAATGTTAAGTTAAATAATTTATTTAAATTTCAGAAATGCTGAAAACTCAAGGAGCTTCCTGGGTGAAATCTGAAACTGGCCTTGATACACAGAGGGCAAGGAGAAATTGAAGAAAGACGCAGACCACTCCAAATTTGCATGTTTCCTGTTTAATAAGCAAGGAACAAACATGTGAGGCTTGTCTTGAGTCCCCACAGATGAACAGATCTCCATACATACCCTCCAGAATATCAACTGGGTTGAGTCATGTACACCATCCAGATAGTCTCAATAATAATTCCTTTCTCAAACTACCTCCCTTGCGAATGGATCCTACTGTGGGAATAGTGGGCATAATATGCATTCCAAGGAAAAGAAGCTTTTAATTGCCCAGAGCCAGCTCAAAGGTCATCTGGCAAGCATATTCTCTTGATGACCTTCTCCAATAAGAAACTAGCAAAACTTATCTTTGGTCACATTGGATACCTTTGGGGAAAGGAAGGTATTAGTGACTGAAAATATCATGAAGATGTTACTAATAATGGAAAGTTTCTAATTTAAGTGTTATTAGAAAGATATTTTTACAACCACTCATTGAGATGTCCATTTATTTTGTGTACTTTCTCAGTCTATATCATACTTTGCTGAAAAACTAAAAGGAAAAGGGTTACATGCTAATTTGGGGGAGGAAGAGAGGAGGGTCTAATTCAGCTACAATATGCAAAGAAGACCAATCTTGGAAATCTAGTGTGAGCAAAATGTTTATCTGGCAAAGATCTGGAAAGAAATATCCAAACACCAGGAATAGCTGGTATAAAGACTCTGAAATAAAGACAAAATGAGACTTCTCAAGTCAGAAAGATTAGAGTGGCTGTTGTGAATGATGCATTGAAGTGGCCAGGCCCAGATGGGAATGAGGTATTTTAGGTCACGGTGAGGACTGAATTTTATTCTGAACCAGAGGCCCAGTGCATGAAATTCATGCATGGAGCTGGGGTGTCCCTCAGCTCAGCCTGCACCCTCTTGCAATCTGGGACCCCTTGGGTAGGATCCCTAGGCTTGGCCAATAATCAGGGCCTATTAGGGCTTTCCTTTCCCCGGCTGCCCACAGTCAGCCCTGCACACCCACCACAGCACCGCTGGGTGGTGGCCTGGGCCTCCCTCTGTGAAGCAATTGATTGCAGGACCTCCAGATCAATTGTCTTGCAGAGGGAGGCCTCGCCCACCCACCAGCCAGGTGACCTGGGCCTCTCTCTACAGGATGATCATGGGGCAGTGGCGGGCCCCCCTGACCAATCACACTGCACCCACCTTGGCTGGCCTGGAGCCCCGCTGCGTGTCATAGCATGGTCATCCAGAAGGTCATCTGGACAGTCATTCTGCTGTTCAGTCTTGAGTTGATTTGCATATCATACTTTTATTATTATAGATTATTATTATAGATGGATTAGGATGACATTCTCCAGTTTACATTTAGAAATATCTTCTTAACTAGTGTAAATAAATGGATGAGGATAAGGTAGGTGGGGTGAAGGGAGCTGGGAGGAAAAGAGATCAACTGGTTGCATATGTACAGGTGAGAATGATAGTATCTTGGACTATAGGTTTAGGAGCACAGGTAATAAGAAGTGGCAGAATTTGGGATATATTGTGAAGGTATAGACAATAGGATTTGCTGAGAGATTAGGTATAGATTATATGGGGGAAGGAGAAAATCACAATTAACTCCTAGGATTTTGACTTGAGTAATTGAATGATAATGATGATACCTTTGGTGGAGCATATTAACAGACAGATACAGAGTAGAGCAAATGTAGGTTTGTAGTTGTGAGTACATAAAACAATTTATTCTGATATTATTTATTAATTATTGTATTGTTTGCCATACTAACAACTGTAAACCTACTTTGCTCACCCTGTATATTGATGATTAAGTTTGGGTGGCATATGTTTGAAATGACCCTTGAAGAAAAGTTTTCTTTATAATCCAAAAATTTTATCTTACATTATCAATCACAAGTTATTTAATAAGCCTTAGTCTCCTTATTAATGGATTTCCTTTGTGAATTGTTAACCAAACTATTAAGTCCCTGCCAGCACCAAGCTAAGCAATGGAAAATACTATAGTGACCATGCAGTAAGGTGATCATTACATCAACAAAAACCCAAAACTCAAACCAAAATATAATTTTCAGGAGACTATGTCTCAACAAATGCCATTGAGGTGAATTACCTAGCACTGTTAGTGAAAAATCTTGTGGATTCCAAATAAGCTGACCTGCCCTAACTTGCTGAATAATTACTCACATCCTAAAATCACAGGAAGGTAGAAGCTATTGCCAAATGAGCTTGAGAGATCCTTGAAGAATGATATCTATTAACTCAGTGCAGTTGTCTGGGTAAATTAAGAGTTTAGTTCATATTGTTCCCTGAAATATTTCTTGACCATTCACCCCAGTCCCTGACAGGGTGAGATGCTCTTTTTTATCTGATCCCCTAGTTTTCTCATTATAACATTTAATTCATTACCTGTTTACTTTCTATTCCACTGGACTGAAAGTCTTATGAAGGCAATACCTGTGTTTTATTTACCATCCAAACAGTGTCCAGAGAAGAGGATATTGGCTTCCAAGTATTAAATGTTTCTGTCCCTGCCATAGGGAACAGGAGCTCTAACAGCTTACCTAAGAAACACCTCCTCAAACTATCCAAGACAGCCATTTTATTCTGATTTTGTGCAAACTAAACAACCTTCAAATACTACTTCCCCTGAAGTTATTTCTATTAGAAAATAATTATCTGGTCATGTTGATTTGAAAATGCAATTTACATTTCTCATTGTTTTTTAAAAATTCATGTATTAATTAATCCCTGCAAGAAGGATTTATTTTGAAAGAATTATCCAGCCTGATTTCTGGTTTTGCAAGCAGTGTGTAGACCCTTTGGGAGGCAACCTGTTGAACTCTTCTGGTAATAACTTGACCTCATAGCATCTCATTCCATTCAAATTTCAACCCTGTGAATTCACATTTCGTGGTTGGTTTCATTACTGATTTACTAATGGATAGTAAAATGTTTCCTTCGTAATGGTTGGTTAAAAACAATTATTATTTTCCTTTAACTGTTATCTTTTAAAGGATTTGCTGCCTTAGTAATTTTATTATGTATTGGACCAAAATGTGTGCAATGAAATACATTCCAATCATATTATAAGATTTAAGGATAAAATTCTATTTCATATACCAATTCAATTTATACAAATCTGTTTTGGAAAACAAGCATTCCATAAAATGATTAATGCTTATAATACCTTGACTGATTTTTAAATTTGTGCTTATGTTTCTATTGTAATGTAATATTTATAATAAGATATAGTACTGACAGCCAAAACACAATTTTTTCCTTCGGCTGTGTTGCTTCACAAGTAAAGGGTTAGTGCTGATTAAACATCTCTCCTTTGATCTTGTTGTGTAGCCCACAGAAGTGTGCTATGTCTTAAAATAAGTCATAATACAACTGAGGATTTCTCCACAGCCATTGTCCCATGCTACCTTCTACCTTCTACCCATACCAGCCTCCATCTCTCCATCTCTCTATCTCTCCATATCTCTCTCTCTCTCTCTCTCTCTCTCTCTCTCTCACGCACGCACACACACACACACACACACACACACACACACACACACACACACACGCACACACAAACACCTCCTTTCCCAGTCTCTGACAATCTGTACAAAAGTACATCAGGCAATGGGCATGTTTTTAAACTTATAGACATATACTTCTCGCTCCCTGAATGTTTAACTAAAATAGGCTGTGATTACAAACTCCAGAATTATGATATTTTTATTGCCTTACAAAACTGCCTGGGCTAAAGGGAGTTGGGCATTTATTTCTACTGGATCATCTCTTGATGCCTTTTTCAGGAAGGAAATATTTGGAATGGATGTTAAGTCAGAAAGATTAACCTAAAATGATAGCAACAGTTCTTTCTCCTTTAAGCAAGCTAGTGAAAAGGATTCTGGCCAGAAATTTCTTAGGAGCTTTAAAACACACTAAAGAACTTGAATTTTCATTTCCCAACAAATTTTCTTGGACTTTATTTCTCTTAATCCATTTTGTCCATCACACATCTCCCAAATGACTGTTTTGAACGAGATTTTGGAACACTAACCAGCAGTGCCTACGAAGTGCAAGAGCTCCCTCTTGTGGGTCCTGGAAGTCACTTCTAAAACTTGAAGCTCCGGCCTCTGAAGGTCCACATTTTGGTGACTTTTAATGAAGTCTTCGTCTTCCCGAGAAGGTGTGGTGCCTTCCTTGTCCTACCCTCACCGATGGAGCAATCCCCATTTCAGGCTTTGCTTTGTTGTGTCAGGGACTCCCTTTTATAAACTTAGTCACAACCCTTTGCTCTAGGAAATTTGCATTTCACAAAGTACACGCACACATTATTTCGTTTGGCACAAGAACTCTGAAAATGTGGTATTATTATTCTGTTTCAGGTTTGGAGTCAACAGGAGACGAACAAACCTGAATCTCCTGGCACCAAACACAAGGTTCCTTCCATCTCACCCCACTCTCCTGCCCTTCCACAGTTGCAGTCTTGCAGTTCCTTCTCCCAAGATAAGATTCTTTCTAACGTTTCAAAGTCTCAGGTCACTGTCCCAAAGTCTCTTTTTTCAAAACGTTTATGCCAGACATATAATTGCAAAATTAAAACAATAACTTTGGCTTCAAAGCCAGATGTTTCTAACTCTTAAACTATGCACCAATTTATATCTCTCTCCACAGTGACAATATTTTCGGTAAGTATGAACTGCATTTGGGGATAAAGTGTTTGGAAGTCTCTCAAATATTCAAAATTTAAGGTTTCCATTCCTATATCCCTTTTTTGTGGTTGTTTGATTATGCAGAAACAATTAGTAAATTTGTGGGAAACTAGATTGAAATGTCATTTATCCAAGCAAAGTCATTGACTGAATCTTTATCAAATGATAATACCTGTTATAAGACAGGAAATGCATTCCAAGGCTTATTACAGAAAGATAAGTGAAATTTTACTTACGCCCGGATGCCCTAAATCCAGTTCATATCTGCTTACAACTAGAAAGCAGTGTTAAGTCTAAAAACCAACTCTTCCCTCTACTAACTATGTCCTTGGGTAAGTTACTTTATGTCTCTGAGACCTAGTTTTCTCACTTATAAAATTAAGGTAATAAAATTTACTTCATATGGTTATAGTAAGGATTAAATGACACAATGTACACACACAAAAATACTTAATACTATCTAGCATAGATTAGGTAGTCAAATAAAATTCTTAATAATGCTATTAATATTATTAATCCATGAGCGCCATAAATTCCTCAATTCTTGCTGCTTTTGTCCCGTTCCTGAAAACTAAACGTCTGAGGTCTAGTTTTGACCTCTCTTTGAACATATCCATTTTCCCTGGTGTCTGACTCTGTATTCTTCATCTCTGTTGTCTTTTAATCATGTATTTTTACCCTCCACAGTGATGACGAGGAGCACCCTGCGAACCTCCCTGCCAAGCTGACATCATTGCCTTGATCAATGGCCCTACCCCATCCTTTCTGGTTTAGCTGAAATTCCCAATCCTGAACCTATATGGATAGCCTTATGCTCCTTGGTCCTGTATAAAATCAGAACAAGAATATGGTCACCGTTTTTGAATCCTAAGTCACTGCTTGGTAAACAGCTGGTTTTCATACTTTTTAAATATCAACCATCCAACTAATAAGCCTGCTCAAGAGAAACTCAACAACACAAGGTGTCATTTAATCATTCACTTGTTTATTCATTCATTACTTATCTATTTAGGCACAACTGAAGATGAAAGAGCTGCCTACAACAAGAGGATGATCACCCTGACTTGCTTCCTCCTTATCACCACACTTGTGGGTCATGACAGCACAAGCAGGTAGAAGAGTAAGTGCCTAGAACTTAGAATGCATGTGAAAGACGGGAAATTTTCAAGGATATGAGAGCATGCTAAGGACTTACCTGATACTGAAGAAAAGATCAAACCTCGGACATAAACCAGGAACAAATAAGAGCTGAAATACAAGAAAATAGGGATGGAGCTGTGAAAATAAAAAAGGTGGCATAATAAACACTCATATAGGGATCATACAGAGATTTGGCGAGTGAGACCACACACTTTTTAATGAATAGGAAGGGATTTTCTAGATAAAAGCAAGTGGTAAGTATTTTCTCCTCCTATTACCTCCATTGTATTCTGGTTTAGATTAAATCACCCACAATCTTGAATAAATAGCTCTTCAGCAAGATCACAGAGATCTAGTTCTGCAATCACTTTCATTGCATCATTATTCACAAAGCCAAAAGATGAAAGCAACCCAAATGTCCACTGATGAATAAATGTGATAAATAAAAAGTGGTACATACATGGAATATTAGTTAGCCTTCAAAAAGAGAGAAATTTGTCACATGCTGTAATATAGATTAACCTTGAGAATTTAACACTAAGTGCAATAAGCCAGACTCAAAAAGATATGCATTGTATGATTCCACTTATATGCAGTTATCTTAAGTAGTTAAACTCATAAGAACAGAAGGTAGAATGATGGTTTCCAAGGGCTGGTGGCGAGGAGGAAATGGGGAATCCTTGTTAATTGGGTATAGAGTTTTAAAGGTAAATACATGAATATATTAACATGTGTTTGCATAACAATGTGAATATATTAACATAACCAAATTGTTTTAAAGTCCTTAACAATTTAAAAATGGTTAAGCCTGGACTAGCCAGTGTGGATCAGGGGTTGCATATTGACCTATGAGCCAGGAGGTCATGGTTCAATTCCTGGTCAGGGCACATGCCTGGACTGCAGGTTCAATCCCAGACTGGGATATGCAAGAGGCAGCTGATTGATGATTGATTCTCTCTCATCATTGATGTTTCTATCCCTTCCTCTCTGAAATAAAAAATATACCTATTTTTAGAAAGATGGTAAATTTTGTGTTTTTACCACATATTTTAAAAGATCTACATAAACCATCTTCAGCATTCTGTATGTGTGTTGTTGTTTTGTCTGACAGAAGAGTACATCACAGTGCTCAGCCACTATAACTATCCCAAACAATAGCAGCCTGTCTTAACACCTTTGTTGTAGGTGATGAAATGGCAAGAGAGTCCACCCATGGAGCGAGAAAAACTATCCCCTCTTTCTCTTTTATAGAGAAGAACTCACTGTAAATGGAAGACAGAGTGCTGGAGAACAAGTTACAAGGATGACAACCCTGTGCTATAGAAGGTTGCAGCCCTTGCTACTTATGATAACATGTGTGACCATTTTGTCAATGATAAAGATTATTCCTATCTAGTATTATATTCTCCAACAGGGTCCAAGCACCATTTTTTTTTTCAGTATGCCCAATAGAACATTTTAGGTATCCATTCTTCAAAAGCCTATCGCTGTTTGTCTTTCTCTGTGTCTCATTCACAAACACACACACGGAGGCACACACACACTATCTTATCCTAGAGATTAACATTTCACAAATCATGGAAAAATTTCTATTTGTCCATTGTGATTACATTGCAGATACCTTTGTAACTCTGGTACAGTGAATCTCAGTAATGGTTCTGCCATTTCTGTTGATGCTCCTGCCATTCATTCCAATTTCAGACATGCCTATATTCATTTTAAGTAATGAGACATATCCAATTTGCTCAACTTATGTGTCTCTTCTTGAGTCAAGATGACAAGCATAAATGTA
The DNA here is from genome assembly GCA_027563665.1 of Antrozous pallidus. NCBI lineage: Eukaryota > Metazoa > Chordata > Mammalia > Chiroptera > Vespertilionidae > Antrozous > Antrozous pallidus. The sequence continues at coordinate 18,776,834 of CM050522.1, forward strand.
AGTCATTATCAATATATATCACAAGTTGGAATCTTTGGAAATGCAAAGGCCATTTGTAAATTTATACTAATAAATATTTGTTCTGTTTTCAAAAAGCCTCAACTGTATATACTGATCATTTTTTACTCTCTTTTGAGACAAGTTCCATTTTGGATTAATAACCTTATAACATATGGTAGCTTCATATATTCTTAGAGGTAAGTAGCAAGTATTCTACAAAGCACTTTACAAACATTACTTTTTCATTGCTCACAATAAGCCTATGAGAAAGGTTTTGTCATTATTAACCCTGATTTGTGAGTGATATCATTAAGATTTAGAGAAATTAAATAGCTTGCCCAAAGTTACCTATTAAGTAGGAGAGCAAAGATTTTAACTCATCCAACCACATACTCATGCTTAATCAATTTTACTGCCCTTAAACCCAATACTCAGTCTTGCAGAAAACCCAGCTTCACTCATGATTTATTACCCCAAAATAACATATCACCTCAGTATATTTTAAAATGCTACAAGTCATTCATTCATTTGTTCACTCACTCATTCATTCCTGTTTTTACTCAATAAACATTATTCCAAGTATTAGGTATACAATTATGCACACACACACAAAATCCCTACTCTCATGGAACTTATAGTCTAGTCCAGTGGTCGGCAAACTCATTAGTCAACAGAGCCAAATATCAACAGTACAACGATTAAAATTTCTTTTGAGAGGCAAATTTTTTAAACTTAAACTTCTTCTAATGACACTTCTTCAAAATAGATTCACCCAGGCCCTGGTATTTTGTGGAAGAGCCACACTCTAGGGGCAAAAGAGCCGCATGTGACTCGTGAGCCATGGTTTGCCAACCACTGTGCTAGTATATGGTTGGGATTCTTTCTCTCTTAGTGCTGTACTTTTCATTTTCCCATTTCATGAGCTTAAAGATGCTCCATAACCAGCAAATGGGCTTTCACAAAACATGCAATTAGAAATAAAGTCAATATCTTTACAAAGGAAGATTTCTTTTCTCATAACAACAGAATTCTTTGAAGTCACAGTCTCCAAGCGGCAAAACCCAAAGAGTCATTACTTGCAAGTTCATGAGTCTTAAGGCTTCGGAATTGCCAACTAGGCAACTTCCATGGCCCATTTAATGTACAGGCTCAAAACTCTGAATTTACCCTTGCTTTATTTAATAGGGTTGATTAGCTTCGCAATAATGCCATACAGTTATTAGGTTTTGCTCTGAAAGAGTACCCATCTACTTACTGCCACTTACAAAGCCTTACTTTCCCTCTTATAGCCATTTTGGTTCATTTCAATGGGAAAGAACAGACAATATCTCACAGCATCATTTAACACCAACTCAGTCTTATAAGATCACCAAGGAACAAGCAACCCTCTCAGTTTGCAGTTAATGAATCAGAGTTTAGGAGGACAAATTGGCTCGCTGGGGCAAAATAGTTAATTAACTTTTAGTCAAAAATATTCATCCTCCTCTCCTGGCACAAGCAAGTCTCATATACTCTGTTTACTTACTCAAGTGTTTTTCTCTTCTTCTACATCCCTAGGCATCATTTGGAGCTCTTAATAAATCATCTCAGAGTACCTTTATAATTTTAATCCAATTTTTTATGTTTTCAGCCCCCAAGACAAAAAGAAATGCACCACTTCATCATTAATTTTGGTACGGTAAACACTGAAGTACAAATTCAATAAAAAAAAAAAACCTCCAACATTAAACCCTGTAACCTCCATGACTTTGGATGCTAATTGAATCAGACTTTGTGTTTCTTAAAGTAAACACATTAATTCCAAATGTTGGGCTAGCTCAGGCTGTTTAGCCTGTCAGGTAAGGCTGCAGACTAATATTGTAGCAGTAGCTGGCTTGTCCAATTAGTAAAGAGGTTTAATGGTTACTCTCCAAAACCTCTTGCCTCCGGTGCTTTATAGATGCACCATTTCCTTAAAACAACATTTTAAATATTAGCTAAAAAGAGAACTATGTCAACAGCTTTGATGAATATATACCAGGACAGCCATTACATTATATACTCCCTAACCACCCTTTCAGTGTCAACTTTTGCTAATTTTTTCCCCAATTAACATCTTTCTTCTAGAGAGAACACTCATATTTTCACTGAGAATGGCAATCTATTTGTTATCTTCTGTCATGGGCCTGTGTTTTCTAAAGGAAAACCGTCTGATACATCAATGCTTGCATTTAACTACTGCTGACACTACTGTAAATACTGCTGTTTACTTACTCAAGTGTTGTTCTATGCAGTATTGCCGCAAAGTTTACTTTTTTTTTTTTAGCTCTGTGCCAGATTTCTGAAACCTGAAGTCATCATCATTTTATGAGATTTTTTTTCCAAAAACAAATAACAGGTTCATGAATTAAGTAAGTGTTGGACCAGAAATGGTACTTGTTTTAGAAGTGACTTCTGTAGGTGTATATGAAAAGTCAGGTTCGTGCCTTTCCACAGACATGGAGGGATAGACAGAGTGTACTAAAGAAGGCAAGACTCAACTGAAAAATAAAGTATTTTCCAAAAGTTTATCTGTAAATTGACATAGTTTCCCATAAGCAAGTTAAACATATTTTAAATTTGTATAAATATTTAACTTAATTGATGTCAAACATATTTTTTCATGAAACTAATTCTGAACAAGATTGATACTGTTTAGTTTCACAAAGCTGTATTGAACAAGGCAACAGGTAAGATTCTAAGAGCAGGTGTATGAAGATGAGTAAGACAGGGTGCTGTCCTCGAGGATTTGCAAGGTAACGAGACAGAATGTACTTTTATGGGCAATTCATTTAAAACTTTTCCTTGGAAGTCTAAACATGCATCTTTCTTTAACAGTGGACTCCTCATGTCCCTCTACCTACTGCCTTGAGCAAAGATCCTATTGTATATAATTCAATGCAATGGGGTAAATGCAGAGCATGTTGGTGAAGCAAAAGGGTATGCATTCAAGATGGAGGGGGTGATGTGGGTATAAGTGGATAGGAAGGATTCCTGAAGGAGATGATTTTTCAGCTGCATTATGAAGGGTTTATTACATCACTGACTCATGAAAACTGGGATTCAGACCAGCAGCATCAACATGACCTGACAACTTGCTAGATTAGGCTCCATCTCGGAGTGACTAAATCAGAACCTCTGAGGCAGGGAGTCAACAATCTCAGGTTTAACAAGCCCTCAAGAAGAACCTGATGTACACTAAGGCTTGAAAGCCCCAGTATTAAGGCAAGTTTCCAGAACCTAGAGCCGGAGGAGGGGGCGAATGATTTTTTATGGCGTGAATTATGTAAGCACTCACTAGGAATAGTTGTAGTACATCTCCCAGCTGTTTTGAGTATTGGTTGCTAAGAACTGCACTCTTCTCAGAATTGTTCTCAATCTAAGAGAGTGATTCACCTGGGACTGCCTCGGAGGCTATGCCCTTTCCAAAAGTGGCCACAGTCAATGATGAACTGATAAGGAAATATGCAGGCCTTATTCCATGGTCAACTTCATGTTCCAGAGCTCTTCATAGGACCAGCTGAACCCACATCTTGTCCTGGCATCTTTTCCTGTCCTATTTTGCTTCCCTCACTCCCTTACAGCTTTCTCCTGAGAGAAGTCCTTCAGTAAACCACTGGCACAGATTCCCATCTCAAGCTGTTTCGAGGGAAGCCAACCTAGACTGCAGTACACAGCATCTGAATGCATGGAGAGCTGCAGGAGGTTTGCATTGATGGAACATACAGTGTAAGTGAGAGAGAATAGTGAGAAGAGAAGCTAAAAGGGTGAGAGAAGCCAATTTATGACATATTTTGGGCAAGAATCCATAAAAGTAGCAAAGTTCAAATAGAGAGAGAGCAAGAGCAAGAGAGAGAGAGAACTTTTACCTATAAAGCATTGGCATGGGTGGGAAGAAGAAAAAAATCACTCAGACTACCACCTTGGGAAGGAAAGTCCCTTCCATATTGACAACAAAAACTAATTTACATCCCACCTCTCACTAGACACCAGAATAAGAAGACTTCTAAATCCCAAACACAAAACTCAGAGGCTGTGTGATCATTTGGGATCTGGAAGGGAAAGAAAGACTGGCAAAGTGAAGAGTTCCAGTAAACCTCTAAGTGATTTTATTTTTAACATAAGGAAAAGACACTGGGATGAGAAAAAATGGTGGAGACCAAAGGAATGAGATTCAGTGAGGGAAATCATGTGCTTCCTTTTTCCTTCTCCTTCTTCTTCATTTTCTTTCCATGACTCAGGGGTGTGGAGTCCCGCTAGTAGAAAGTACTAAGGCTGCATTTCTAATCTATAGGAGTTCAATGTTCATAGACATTCTTTTTTAAAATATATTTTATTGATTTTTTACAGAGAGAAAGAGAGAGGGAGAAGGAGAGTGATAGTTAGAAACATTGATGAAAAAGAAACATTGATCAGCTGCCTCCTGCACATGCCCTACTGGGTATGTGCCCACAACCAAGGTACATGACCTTGACTGGAATCGAATCTGGGACCCTTCAGTCTGCAGGCCGACTCTATACACTGAGCCAAACCAGTTAGGGCTTCATACACATTCTTATCTCCTAAGAGCTTCTGCTTTCCCTTGCTCTCCAGTGATTGTTTCTAACCAGTGTTGACTGGACTCTTCCCAATTTGAGAGTCCAGTCAACAGTCCAAGCTTACTTCCTTCTCTTGTCACTCAAGTAAGCAGACATATATAGAGAGCATCTTGAGATGTTTTATTTTCCCGTTAGCACAATAATTTAAAAAAAAAAATAGCAACATGGAAATACACGAATTTTTTGGGTTTTGTGGGTTTTTTTGTTTTTGTTTTTGTTTTTTTACATTCTGAATGTGTGCCTCTCCCAGCATACATTCCCTCTTCTTGTAACACCAATCCTCAGTTCCCTTTTAGGGGTCCACACTGCCTCCATTCTCACTTCATTTGACCTGAAAAAGTCTCTACTATTAGTTTCACCAAAGAAGGGACCTCTTTCCCATTGCACTTTATCCTGAAGACATGACTGGCTGGAGAGTCTGTGACTATTGACTGTGCTGCACAGATAGAGAATCATAGTAGCCGGAGAGGTGGAGGAAAACACTGCTTGATCCCTGAACTTAGCTGTGTCTGAAGCCAAGTGTTCCTTGGATTTTTCAGTATTGTGAAATAACAAAGTCCCTTTTTCTGCTTTAAACCACTTTAAAACAGATTTGCTATCCCTTTCACTGGAGAATCCTAATATAAGATGCCTTATATTTTTCAGAAAGTAAATATGAATGAGGCTAATCTTTCTCTAGGCTTTACTTTTTGTTAAAGAACCTTTAGACGTCTTCACTTCATTCTTTCATTTACATACAGTATCCCCAAAAATGAGTTCCAAGGGAAATTAGTTTGGGGTGTTGTGCCATAAAAAACGTAAAAGGAAAGAGATATTCTATGGTATTTGACAACAGCATATTATACAATTATCCCAAATAAACTTACAAACTAATTCTTTGAATGTTCGGCAGCAACTTAAAAAAAGGATAGTAAAGAAATTAATCCCTTTCAGAAGGAATTAAGGCACTGGGAAGGCATCCGAGCATTCTATATTGGCCCTTCTTGCCCTTTCTGCCAAGAGGGACCTTCTTCTTACTATCCAAATACACACAGCTGATGCCTGAGTTTTCAGTTCCAGCTGTGGCTGAAGCCTGTGGGCAGCTGGCACCATGGGTCTGTATCTCGACCAATGGTGTGAGCTGGGCCCTCTCTGGAGAAGAAACCTGGGTCCCCCGAGATATGTGATCAGTACCGGGACCCCGCCAGCAGGCGAGGGGACCCCAAGGCAGGTACTGGACGTGGAGGCCACAGGGGGGCATACACTACAAAGGAGACAGAACTGAACCTCACATCACCCTGTTTGGCCCCGGAGGATGGCTGGTTAGCCAGAGACGGGTAAGATTCCTCAGGGAAGGAACAACCTAAGACAGGCACAGTCGCAGAGGGGCCAACAGGAGAGAACTAAAAGATCAACAGAGGTGGGGCACAGACCCTCATCCACAACCCTTGCAGGGGCTTGAATTCTCACCCCTCCTGAGGGAGGTCTCCTACCCCCACAGCTGCTTCGCCTCCCACACACAACTCATACCGGGACCCAGGTGGCAGACAGCGACTCAGCCAGCAATAGCTGCTTTATATCTAAATTCAGTCTATCACCAGGAATGCTCAGGACCTACTCAAAATTGCAAATATTCCTTTCCACTAGTATTTACAGGGTAAACTAAGATTTCTGCTTGAGTATTAAAATTGACAAGAAAATAGTAATCAAGTTTTCAGATTAATTTAAATTGGCCAAGTGAAATAAGTGAATACTCAAGAAAATTTTAGTGTACTGGACAGAAAGCTTATCCTAAAACATTAGCTAAAAAAACCTATTAGTAGTTCATCTCACTGTAAAATTGCCTAACATCCAAAGAACCTAAAGTAGTCATATTTGTGTGCAAAAATTAAAATTTAAAATTACCAAGACTGCAATATAAAATTTCCAAAGGCCCCCATTAATCAAAAAAGGGGAGGGGACAGTGGGGTAATATCATGTAAGGAAAAAAATATCGAGTAAGTAAAATACATCTAGAAAATGCTTACTCCAGTAAAGTAAATTCCATTTGTAAAACCAATTGCAGGACACCCATGAAAAAACACACATGGTGTCAAAATAAGCCAAAGGAAAATCATTTAGGCAAAAATTAAAAAAAAATCCCGTCTATTTTACATAGAGGATCCCTTTGTTAATTTTTGGTAGAGAATGTGTTTGTGTGTTTTCAGAGAACAACTCCAAGACCATGTGGGTTCCTGCGACTGTGAGGAACTGATGGATCTGTTCCAGTCACGAGAATGGTCCAGAGATGGGGGACACTGACGACACCTTGCCATGTTAGCAGTTGGCAGCTGTGCATGTCTGCAGGCAGCCCAGGACCAAACCAGAGAGGATGGATCTTGCATTGCCACGATGTGTCCACCATCTGGATACCATTGCTGACATGTACACATAAAGAATTATTTGACACTGAAACTGGGACTCAGAAAAGTTGGACATTGAAACTGAGACTGAAAGATTTTTTGTTCTTATACATTTATTTCTAGTATGCAGAGGCAAGATATTTTTGAAGAAAAGAAACAGGGGAGAGTGATTGATATAGAGGCAGGGTGGCCTTGAACAGGCTGTCAAGCTACAGGGGAAGGCTTGGGCGGATGGGAGGCGGATGAGGGGGGAGATCAACTGAAGGACTTGTATGCATGCATATGAGCATAACCAATGAATGAAAGACAATGGGGCAGGGAGGGGGGAGGGTGGGGATATGTGCTGGGGGGTAGGGGAGGCTGGGGGGAGGATAAGGGGGAGGAGGAAAGGAAAACATGTAGTACTATTAATTATAAGTTATACTGCAAAAAATCAATAAAAATATATTTTTAAAAAAGGAAAGAGATATTCTATGGTTACAAAAATGTGGAAATTTTTCCTTTCAACAAAGTAAAATTGGTTTCTTTACTACAGGACATCTCAGAGTCTTTAACATGTGATTAATGTGTTAAATCTCCAAGGGAGAGTCATACTATGCCTAACTGCAAATGCATTTGGCTGTGAAAATTTTATTTTCATTGAGCAATTATGGGATAAGATTACATAAAATATATTTCAGGAAATGGGGATTCAGCTAGAATTTCAGACTTTTTTTCTATTCCACACTGCTTACCGTTGAGTTATTTTGACTTTTCCACCTGAGCGTTTTGATTATTCCATCTGGTGACTCCTACCTCCTTCCATCTGGAAGGCTCCAAGAAGAACAGTTTGGAGAACAGAGTGAAAGAGAATGCTAACCAAAGAAACATGTACATATATATATTTCCCACTACCCCAACATGGAACAAGGTTTTGTCACCTTAGACAGATAATATGTTTTCAATGTAATATAAGTATTTTTATCATCATTGTTTCAAATGGTGTACATTTCTGGAACTTAAGGTGAGTGAATACATCCACAAAAACCTATGAAACACATTAACTTGGAAAAACACCTCTACTCAGATTATGAAAATTATCATGTCAGTGAATTATCTTGACAATATCTGAGCAGAAGAGATTTTGAAATCACTTATAAAGCTTTGGTTGAAATTCTTGAAATGGTTTTGATGGGATTTTAATGTTTAAAAGTCTGACAGCAACTTCTGAAAATGAAATACTCTTTGTCATCAAGCTATAGTTAAATTCATCTAAATAAATAGGTAATCTGTTCCTTTAGAAAAGGGATCAGATAACAAATGATTCTCTTTTACCACCTGACTCAGTGAAAAAAGGCCACAATATGAAAATGTGATTCCTCTGTGTGGTCTTTTGCATTTAATATATATATATATATATATATATATATATATATATATATATATATATATATATATAGAGAGAGAGAGAGAGAGAGAGAGAGAGAGAGAGAGAGAGAGAGAGAGAGAGAGACATGTCATCTAGAGCCTCTCTCTGAGCCTCAGACTTTCATGTTCTAATTGTGGATAACATGAAATTCAGACATTTTCTTTCAAGAGCTTCTCTGTCAAGACAATGGCTCCCCTAACAATTCCCTGATGCAGTTGGTTAGACCAGAACAGAGGTTGTTCTATTTTCTCCAGCATTTGGTACTCACAATAGACTGTCTATCCACTCCACAGCTCACACACACACAGACAAGCATACACAATCAACAGATACTCAGGAAAACAGAAATCACTGTAACACTTCAAAATACTAAGGATTTAATACGGGGAGGTGGTTGCAAATAGGTGTTGGATGATTGAAAGGAGCTCTGAGAAAGCAGTTACCACTCTAAGGCTAGAAGAAGAAGAGGAAGAGGCGGGGCTACAAAAACCTATAAGCTTGGACAGGAGCCTGTGGAGTTAGTGCACCATTGGCTGTGGCTAGTATCTCTCAGTGGGTCTGAAAACACTGGTGCTTAGAGTGCTTAAAGTAATTAGTGGTTAGAACCAACGTTTGCTGCTAGGGCACCCCACTGCCTCACCCTGTAGGAATAAGGTAGTAGGAAGAGAAGTCCCTTCACTCCGCCTCCCATTTTCCAGTCTCTCTCTAAGGCTTCTATTGGCAGATCCTAAAATAGAAACCCCTTGGCAAAGGAGTCTTAAAAATGTAGTTTGCAGAGACCCATGGTAGTATCATAAAGGCACATAGGACAGTTGACTTGGAGCTGAGAGAAAATAGGTAAGTAGCCAACCCTACATCAAACTTCCTGTCTCTTCCATAGCTAGCTCCAGCCTCTACTCTTCATTCTCCTGGCACAAATATAATCAAAAGAATAGAAATTAGTATCATTACAGCCTTCCCCAAGCCCCAAACATTAAATGACTTTACTGGGTCATAATGCTACTGTCATAGCCATGATTATTTCCCTTAAGATAAGGTGACTGACATTGGACAAGTTGAATAAACTCACTGACAGTTCTCTCTTCTGAGTTAACTACATCTATCTTGGAAGGGAAGATCAAGTATACAAGTTAAACAATGATTTTCAACCTTTTTCATCTCATGACACGTACACTAATTGCTAAAATTCTGTGGCACACCAAAAACATGTTGTTTTCCTGATCTGATAATAAAAGGTATAATTTTGATTCATTCATACTGTACAGCTATTGTTGTGTTGACTGTTATCATTTTTTTATTTGACAATCCAAGGACATAGAGGTCAGTGCCCTTGACTAAATAGTCAGGTATTGCATTTTTTTTTAAATCTTGCAACACACTGATTGAAAATTGCTTAAATAGATCATATGAATAAAGGGGCTTAGCACAGTGCTTATCCTGTGATAGACACACAATATTAGTTGACTTCCTTCTTTTCCTTCCTTATTCCTCATCCTTTCTTATGAAATGAAAGGATTTGTAACTTGTTACTGGAATTTCAGGCATAAGATCACTGGGAATTAAATGTTTACTTTTAGCTAAAGAGGTTTTACCAGTCCAGTAGTGAGATTCTCAAGAGTTCCAAGGAAGAGACACACAAATTGCTTATAAGGATGAATCTGTTGCAAGGATACCTGGGAAACAGAAAGGGGGGTCTTACAATACTTTCTTGCTCAGGGATGTGGGGCGGACTTCATAAGAAATCAGAAAAATCTGCCTAAATTTCCTAGGGACAAGAACTTTTGTGTAAGTGATCTGCCTTTCCTTTGCTTAATTGGCATTTGTATTTCCACAAATTTGTGGGTTTAAATGGTTCCTTTTGTCCCACTAGGTATTAAACAGTGCTGTTAAGCAGAGTTCACCCCAAGTCATCTCAAAGATTACTGGCCTTTCAGACTCAGGCTACCTGAAATTGATTTCAGCCCACACACCTTTCTTTGTACAATCACTGTGCTGAGGTATAAAGGTCCAGGCTGGTCTGTGAAAGGACTTCTCTGAATCCATTCACCTCAAAACAAAAGGCCATCCAGGCATTTCCTCTCAAAACAGAGCTCATTGACTTTTCCTTCTATCCTGATGTAAAGAAACATTTTCTACTTCTCCCTTATAAATACCCAGTCTCAGAACTCCTTGTCATTGAACAAGGACTTCATGAAGAACTCTGCGCAGAGGCCACCAATGTGAGATTTCTAGGATAGAAGATACCCTGTCTCTTGCCCATGTCATTATATGGTTCTCAGAAGTGAGGGAAAAAGGAAAGAAAAAACTATACCTACATCTCTGAACTAACAATTAAATAAAGGTGACATTAACAGAAAAAAAGAAAACCAAGATAGGGCTTGCTTGCTTGTGGTGAATTAACTGTAGGAAAATCAAAGAAGATGCTTGTGAGTGTCCAAACACATGATATAGAGGTAATGGCTTAAAATAAGAGAATGGATGAGAGTTTTATTTTTGGTACAATGATTTCTAAAGGTTTTGATATAATAGATTACTTTGAGCATCTAATGAGAGGTATACACACTTAGAAGAAAAACAAAGGTATAGATTTTCAGAACTCCGGCTCAAGTGGCACATCCCACTTCATCTTTAAAGTCTGAGCACTGGATCTGTACTGCATTAGAACTTAATTTTCCCTCCTCTTGTAGCTCACCTTCCTCACCCCAAACAAGCTAAGATTTTATGTGTGCCAAATAGCTTTTTGCCCAGAAATGCTTCTGAGGGATAATGAGAAACAAAGCAGGGCAATTCAATAATAAGAGTTTCTAACCACCGCCAGCAAGAAAATGACCCAAGGTGTCCATTTTCTCAATTACTGCAATGCTCATTTTCTCGTTGGATGGACAAGTGCCCCTGAGAAAACCTTGAGGCTAATTGTATATATACTGGCATATACAGTGTGTCCCAAGCCCAGAAGCAGCAGCTAGCAATTATCTTCCACTGATTGATGTGCAATCCTAAATTTACAAGCTTGATGGTCCAAAGAGGCTCCCTGCTATGTGAGATAATGAATAGAAAATTGTTGGAATAATTAGCCAAGTCAGACCTCATAGGTCTACCTTTAAAAATAAACAAACATGCCTGTCCTTCATCAGAATTGGAGATTGAAACATTGGATGTGGAGAAAGGATGGTATAGTCAAATATTCCTTTGTGCCATTTTTGCTTCATTCAGTTCACTGACCATACTCTGTGGTGAATACAATGCTGCACCTCTCAGGTACTCACTCCTTCAGGATACCAGGACTTATTGCTCTTACACCAGCCTCTAGAAGTATTACTATGACTGTAATCAGCCCTCTCCAGAATTTTCCCTCAGCTGAAGACAGCTGCCTTGCCCAAAGTCAGGTTATCCATCCAGGAAAGGATAGGGTAGCCCACATTTAATGATAGGCCAATCCCAGATTATAAAGGCCTGGCCCACCTTATCAGAACAAGATCCAAATCAGCAGGACCAACCCATTTTCTACGCTCCCTAAGAAGATGACTGATGCTTTGGGTGAGACCACATTGCATACCACCTTCTTCCTCTGCCCATTCCTAGTTCTTTCCCTGAGAACACTCCTAGTAATCGTCCTACATACTAATTGTTAACTGAGTCTGCTTCCCAGAAACTATAACTTGCAATAATGTCAAATCACACATTGGTGTCAGGATTACTATATAAAGAAATAACCTTGCCCTAACTGGTTTGGATCAATGGATAGAGTATCAGCCTGCGAACTCAAGGGTCCCTGGTTCGATTCCAATCAAAGGCATGTACCTTGGTTATGGGGATATCCCCAGTAGGGAGTTTATGAAATTTTAAAAAACTCCTGCAGTAATTTTTTTAAAAATTACTCTCCCTTCTTTATAGCAATTTATAGTTTCATATACTAGGTTCACTTACTGGGGTCCACCTGCATTAAAGTATATTTATATAACACTGGAACAGTGGACCATCCTTTATCATGGGTAATTCATTCAGTTTACCATTCTTGGTCTTTATAGTTATTATAAATCAGAGTGTTATTCACAGTAGGGGATATCCCCAGTGCAGGAGGCAGCTGATTCATGTTTCTCTCTCATCGATGTTTCTAACTCTCTATCCCTCTCCCTTCCTCTCTGTAAAAAATCAATAAAATATTTTTTAAAAGAAGAAAGAAATGACCTTGCCACAAGGAATAATCTATTTAATTTAGCCTAATGAATAGTTTTGTATGTTTTTCCTTGAGATTTTTTTCCCTTGAAAATTGTTTTATTGATGTTTGGTTTCGTTTAGTTTGGTCTTGTGAATCAAATATACATAACTAATGTCTAAGGTGGTTCTTCCAAATAATTTTACCTCCATTATAAATTTTCTCATTGTTTAAACTAAAAACACAAAAACAAACAAACAATACAGGCTTTTAAAAAATACCCCAAAAGAGAAACTCCTGATATGTAAGTCCATAATATTTTATGTTACACTTGAAGTACATAATTATGTGTACAGCTTGACTATAAGTTCAAATAGATCAGAGGAAGGCATAAAAGGACTCTATAGGTCACCTATAAAGGTGATATGTGATGTAAATGTTGTTATACATTGTCAATACAGTGAATAACACTCTGATTTATAATAACTATAAAGACCAAGAATGGTAAACTGAATGAATTACCCATGATAAAGGATGGTCCACTGTTCCAGTGTTATATAAATATACTTTAATGCAGGTGGACCCCAGTAAGTGAACCTAGTATATGAAACTATAAATTGCTATAAAGAAGGGAGAGTAATTTTTTAAAAAATTACTACAGGAGTTTTTTAAAATTTCATAAAAAATATGTCCCAAATTTTAAAATATATTTATACAGCATTCAACTTTTTATAAGCATATCTTACAGATATAGTTTAGCACTTGAAATCCCCTTTTGTCCTGATCTTCTATAAATATTATAAATTGTATCACTGTTTTTACTTTTAATATTGTGACTAGAGGCTTGATGCACGAAGATTTGTGCAAGAATAGGCTTTCCTTCCCTGGCTGCCAGCATCAACTTCCCTCCAGCATCCAGCACCCGGGCCTTCGCTCTGGCTGGAGCCGCCTTCCACCTTCACTCTGGCCCTGCTGCCCACCTGTAGCTCCCTTCACCCCCCCCCCCATCTCCTCCATCATAGCTGTTGTCCCATGCCATCCTGGCCACTCTGTGCCTGTGTGCTGCCCAGAGGCCTGGAGCAGCTGAGGCAAAGCAGAACACCTGTATCATTGCCATGGTGACAATACAAGTGACCTGGCCAGGCCACTGCCATCTTTGTCACATCAATTTGCATATTTCCTCCTTATTGGCTGTGAGTAATACCATCTTTCATGGTACTCCATGCTGTCATGGAGTGACAGTCAATTAGCATATTGTCTTTATTAGATAGGATATTGTAATTTGTGATAAATATATATTTGGTTTTGACCCTCTTTTCTGACATAAAACACCTAAAGCCCTTGGAATTTCTTAAGTGATGAGAGCAAAAAAGGTGTCTTGTTATGTTAATGAAGTGAATTTTTGGAAGCACCTAAGGAAGGGGTTGCTTCCCAGGAGAACCAGCCACTGAGCAAAGGGCCAGAACTTTCATTCTCACTCCCCTGACTTCCTAGGAGATAAAAGGGGGCTAGAGGTTAAATCAATCACCAATGACCAATAATTTCATCAATCATGCCCTTGTAATGAAGCTGCTATTAAAATCCAAAAGAATGGGGTTTGGAGTTTCCAGGTTGGTGAACATGTGCTGATTTGGGGAGAATGGTGTTCTCTGCGAGACTATGGAAGCTCAGAGCCCCTTTCCACATATCTTGCCCTATGCATTTTTTGTTCCTAAATTCAATCCTTTTGTAATAAACCAGTAATCTAGTAAGCAAAACATTTCTCTAAGCTCTAGCCAATTGATTGAACCCAAAGAAAAGGCCATGGGAACTACTGATTTATAGCCAATAGGTCAGAAGTACAGGTAACAACCTAGGCTGAGGAATAGTGTCTGAAATGGGGATTGGGGGAAGGAGAGAGACAGTCTTATAGGGCTAAAATCTTAACCTGTGGAATATAATGCTATTTCCAGTTAGATAGCATGAGAGTTGAATTGAGTTGTATTCTCAAGACACCCTTATGGTGTTGGAGAATGGCTTGGCAGTATGTGGAGAAGCAATCATCTCACCCCCTCAAACTTCTCCCCCCGCACCAACACATACACACATATTGGAATTGCGTCCAAGAAATTAAACGATAAACCTATACATAACACTCCCTCTTCTGCCTCTTACCAGCATTGTGACCTTACAAGGGTCATTTACTCGTTCAAAGCCTCAAGTTCCTCTTCTGTAAAATGGAGTTGGAAATAGCTAGCTGAGAGCTGTTGAGATGACTAATGAGAAATATATAAGAAAATGTCTCACAATCTTCAGTGGTTATTGTTTGTTTTCTGTAATGTAAAATGTGTGATAAAATTTTCCTTATAGAGATTTAAAAAAGAATATGTCCAAATGATGTAATGATTTAGAACACATTCAAATCCCTCGTAGCTTATATGGATATATATATTTGACCAAAACAGAGTATTTTTTAAAAATAAAACTTTTTACCCTTTTATAAGTCATGTTTCCTGATACAGAACAACTTATTATCTCTTTCCAAAATGGCCAAATATAAAAGATAAAGGAAACTGCTTTGAGATTAAGAATATCTACATGAGTCAGTTCTATCTAAATACATAGTGCTCTTTTTACATATTGCAGGGAAGGGGGGGAACTCATGAGAAGAGGCAACAGCCTCACTAAGCAACCCAAGCATTTTGTAATATAAGGATCTAGGCCTTGAATAATCCTTCTAGAAGAATCTCTGTACTGTGCTTAGTAAATAATTTTAACTACTGGGATCATTTGCTTTAACACTGAATTTGCTGAAAAGCCTCAGGCACAATTTTAACAGTGTCCCAACCACTGTAATTGGGCAATTAGTGCTTAATGATATAGAGGAAGGGTGCAGCTCTGTCCTACATTAAATTGAAAGGAAAGTATTGCTTTGAGCTGTTAAGACCATGGAGGCATGCATTTTCCACTGTCAGCATTGCAGGTTTTTGTTGTTGTGTTTTATCAACAAAATCATATTTAATCTAAGGATAGTCAGTCAACATTTAGAAGTAAAATGTACAAATGGGAGACACTCTGATATTAATGTCTATTGAAAAGTCTAGTTGAGTTCATAGCATATTTACGGGTTTAGTAAACTTTCTTTTACTTTTTCCTAGTCCTGTTTCATGCATGACACTAGGATTAAGTATGTTTTGGAATGCTATTGTTTTAACACTTTTCCAGTTTAGGACTTTTCTCCTTTATAGAGGCCAATATTTCTGTAAAAGAAACTTTCGGAAATGGTTTCTTGATTCAAATTTAATTACCACAACGCCTATATGGTGACATTTTGAAATATTCAGTTACACAGCCTTTCAGTGCCAATGCACTCTGAGGCACCAGGAACATAGAAATTACATATATGTATAGAGGGGGGAGGGGGGAGAGAGACTACAACAATTTATACAACTAGTTTATATGACATTAAGATTATTTTTGTACATTTTAAAATATATATTTTTATTGATTTCAGAAAGATGAAGGGAGAGGGAGAGAGAACATCAATGATGAGATAGAATCAATGATCAGCTTCCACCTGCATGACCCTCACTGGGGATCGAGCCCGAAACCTGGCACATGCGCAGACCAGGAATCAAACCATGACCTCCTAGTTCATGGGTTGACACTCAACTACTGAGCAACTCTGACTGGGCAAGGTGATTCTTTTGTAAGGTTGATGTGAAATGACCTTTCATGGATGAACTGTTCTTCTGAGAAGTGATATTAAACAGAAGCAGTAATTCATATAAAGATCATAAAATAAAAAACAAATAACTCATTTTCTTGTGAGAAATCTGTTTTAGAAGCAAAATTCAAACTAGTTCTGGCTTAAAATCTCCTCAGAACTAGTTAAAATAAAATTACTATTACCCACGGTGATAGTAAATCACAATAAATATTGTTAAATAGATGCATACCTTAAAAGTCATTTAATTTGCCAACCTAAATATATAGTAACAAAATAGTTTTTAATACATTTGAATACCATGCATCCAAATAAAGGCCAGGAGGCCCAGAGTGGAATCTCAGTTCCCATTTGCTAACTGTACATTTCAACAATTTGTAAGTCTCTGTTTCCTCACCCATGAGTTTGACATAGGAAAGCCTGCCCTTTACTCAAAATACAGAGTATTAATATGAAACCCTTTTATGAATGATAAATGCTATACAAATGTAGGGAAGTAAATTGGCTGTTATTCAGGATATCTTCTTGCCGCAACCTTCGCAGCGGGTTTCAGGATCTGAAGGAGGGGCTGATGCACAAATGAAAATGCTATATAAGAAATATGAATTTAGAAGGCATGGGGAGCCATGTGGAGACCTCTTTCTTAAAGAGGAATCCCTGAGACTGGGGGCCCTCTGCTTTTTATTCAGTTTTATATACACATCTTGCCCTCTAGCAATGCATACAGGAATATCAAAGATAAAGTTTGGTAAACATTAAAAGGATTATCAAGTTAGGGAATTGCCTTGAGCCACCACTATCTCAACAGATGAGGTGCTTAGCATCAGCCCTGCTAATGCCCAAGGTCCACTGGTTTTCCACTTTCCTTGGTGCACTCATGATAGTATTGCAGTGGGTGGCTTCCTGCATCTTCTTATAAAACCACATATATTTACTTTTTTCTTATATCTCTACAATGTTTTAATTATCATCATTTGTGTCGATAGTCGGTTGAGTACGTAAAGCAATCAAACCAAACGACGTTGCTTGAAAGTTAAAAATTGTGTAGAGAGAAACAAAGAATTTCTTTCTTTTTAAAATCCTTTTTTGCATTCTGCACAAAGAAAATGAATGAAACTTAAATATGAAGGAATTCCTTACAATTAAATCCACATTTTACACATTTATCTTACATGTTAGTGAAAATTCACCAACTATTATGAAATAGGACAAAGGATATAACAAAGAAACAAAAAAAATCTCGTAAAAATATATCCAAGCATGAAAAGTATTGTACTCTTGGTATCTCTTCAGATAAATGTATCCACATACTTATTCTTCAGTTGCCCTTTTTACATATTCTTTGGTTGCTCCAAAACTATATTCAGTAGTCATCCAGACAAGCTATAGATAAACCCCTCCGGAATTTAATTTTACCATTGGTCATCCAATGATTTTCTTTACAAATTTGCTTCCAAGGACCCTTTTTTTGTGTGTGAGCAGTCATTTGATTTATAAAAAGATGTAACAAAATTTTAAAGGACACAAAATATCATTTTCAAAACAACATCAGTATCGTTTTCAAAACACCACCAAAAAGTGAATGTATTTAGCTTTCTCAGCTCATAACAGCAAATGTGTGAGTGGAGCAATAACATATGTTTAGCATGTTTAATAAACCTGCAACAGAGAAAGTTGTTTGAAGGAAGCAGAGAAACTTTTCTTTTAAGTATTAGAACCGAGGGGCTCCATAATCATCTGGCATCCGCTCAATGTTGTACCTATGGTTAGAAATGTACATGATGGGAACTCCAGGGATCTCCTGATTCTTCGTTTAAGGTCCTGGTCAACTGTGGCCACAATATAACACTTGTGCTGAGTTACTCTCTGCACTAAGCAGTCATCTGCGTAGATTCCTTCGTGTGTGCAGGGTAATCGTTCAAATCTTGGATCCTTGGCGATCCTTAGAGCCACTCGATACTTCTGCCCCAGTTTCTCAGTTTCAGCCATTACACAGTCAGTTATACAAGGGATACACTTGGCATAGAGACAATCCATCATTGACTGCACTAAGTCCAGTTTGGCCTTAATGGAAAAGTTGATAAAGTTGGTATCAACCAGGATGTGGTAAGGTGGGCCTAGCTGTGTGTTATATTGAAAGAATAAGCAGGAGGGGTGTTGGGGGACTTCTCTTTCTTTGAGTGCACTGGGATCTTTCTTTTCTTTCTTTTTAGGTTTTAATCTGTCCTTTTCTTTAAGCCTCTGATCTCTGAGACTAAGCATTCGTTTCATGGTCGCATAATTCCTTGTTTTCTTTTGCTTCCCCATGTTCATGCCGCACTCTTGTTTCTTCTGGACCCAAGGACCCATTTTAACAATTCTGATCAGAAATATGGAAGGTAGAAAACCTGAGTTCTAATCCCAGCTCTGCTACTTAATTAGCTGTGTGCCTTGTATAATTCACCATTATACCGCAGGTTCCTCATCTTAGGGCTGAGAGCTGGAATCCACACACTAAGCAACCCACAAGCCTGGCCTCCACCATCAATGGGATGAAACCAAAACCCACCTATAGTAACTTTAAAATAGTACAAAAGTTTTCAGACACATAAGTCATCTTAGGAATGTACTCACCTGAAATTCTACTGAACCAAACTTCAGATGGTGCTGACTGTGCCTGATAAAGAAAAGGAACACGTTGAAATTTGAAAAATAAAACCAAGAAATTCGAGGTCTGGATCTATTTTAAGGTAAAAAGTAAAAACTAAATTCCTGAATTAGAGAACATGCCCTTAGCAACAGAAAAGTGTGCCAAATATGAAATACAGGACTCCCCACTCTAATCCAAATCTTTCATGTTGTTGTTCAGATAGAGATTTCAGATAGTTATTAACCAAATGGGAGCTAGAAGGGTATTCACAGAAATATATCCCATGCCTAGCTATATGCCTTTTTTTTTCTTAGCTATGTGCTTCTTGAACAAAATTCTAATGCCAATACCCAAGTCCCTACATAACCTTTTTTCTTTAATTAGGTTTTGTCAAAGTAATTTTGAATTAGAAGACTGCTTTTTTTCTCTCAAAATGTCTAGGAAAAGTAAGTATAAGTGCGTAAATTCCAGTGTAAAAGCCAATGTATTGATCATACCACCCCATGCGATGCAGACCCCTTTCAAACAGAAATATAATATAGTTTTATGTGATATCAGAACTCAAACTCAAGATTAAAAATTGAATTGTCCTTCACATGACTGTCTCTGGTAACTGAAAACCTAAAGCAGCAGTTCATTACCTAAAATCAAATCTATGGACTACAGGGGAGGAAGTATATCAAGAATGCTCCAAAATTGTATGTAAAATATTTGTAAATTTGAGCACTTTACTGGAGAGAATCTGTTTCTGTCATTAGACCCTCAAAATTATCCAAGGCAAACATATGATGACAGAAGATCATAGAAATGTACACTTGAAAACTATGTTATCCTATTAATCAACATCAACCTCAATATTTTAAATTTAAAAAGAATAAATAATATCTTCTTAAAAATAAAAACTAATAAAATATTTTTTAAAAGATGCTTCAAGACACAAGAGGTACCTTAGGCTGAACAAGAGAGAGGATTTCAGGTTTATCAAAGCTCCTGTCAAAACTGCATTTTTATGACTTTTATTCTATAAAGGACAAGTTGGCAAACAATCAGCAACAGTTGCTCTTCCCTATGTAAACATTTTTTAATTTGGCTTGGCTCTTTAATTTAAAGTGAAAAGTCATGCATTAAACTGAGTCAGCCAGTAGTTTTTCAGCCAGTGTATACATTCTGGGCTCTAATTCATAAGATTGTTCAACTAAGCTCTCACTTGTTGGCACACAAAAATAACTGTGAAGGTTTATATATATAAATATATATATTTTTATTGATTTTTCACAATCAATAAAAAGGAAGAGAGAGGGATAGAAAGTCAGAAACATCGATGAGAGAAAGAAACATTGATCAGCTGCCTCTTGCACACCCCCCACTGGGGATATGCCCGCAGCCACGGTACATGCTCTTGACATGCCCTTGACATGCCCTTGACCGGAATCGAACCTGGGACTCTTCAGTCCGCAGGCCAACGCTCTATCCACTGAGCCAAACTGGCTTTGGCATAAGTATGAAGGTTTTTTATACAGTACTGTTAGGATTGGAAGATTTTTTAAATGATTTCTCTGATTGATGCATACTGGCGTTTTAATGATATTTTTAAAATATAAGCTCCTGGCTTCCGAAGCAAAGAAAGCATGACTGTAGTGAAAATTTCAATTAATAAAACTGTCCTCATTGCTTCAGCTTAACACAGTAAAAACATTTGTGAACTAAAGTAAAAATAAAATTCTCTGGAACTGATTCAAATGAAGTCATTTTAGATTAGGAAAAATATTTCTCTCTTTTGAAGGCATTTTCTTTTTTGCCTCTATATGAAACTTTATAGAACCTCAAAATTAGTATCATAACTCAAACCAGTGAGTTTTAAAATATGTATTTTTTCAAATTAAAATAAGAAAAAACAGCTCTATGATTTAATGATGTTTGTCTTCAGAATGACAGAGTGCTATATCAATGGTAGTAATAACCAACATTGATGCAGAACTTTCGTTTGGGAAAATCCTTTTCCAAAATTTCATCTCTGCTAAATTTTTATTCATACAATAATATAATTTATCTTTCTCCTCCCCATTATTTTTTATCATGTAAACATCTTTCTAACTAGTCTCACCAATCATCAATCTATGTAATCTATGTTTCAAAATATTAATGGAGTGATCACCCCCCCTTAAAAAAAAAAAACATGTTCATGATGATGGACACATTTAAAATCTTTCAGCGTCCACTTATTAATTTTAGGACAAAATTTCAGTCTTTAATATTATTTAAAAAAACTTTTCTGCCTTCCAAATTCATCTTTCATTATTTCCTCAACACACCTTGCAAAATAATTGTATTTTAGTTCCCTAATTATATTACTTTGACTTTGCACACGCTAATCTTTCTGCTAAAACATTCTTCTCTAAATACAAAAATTAATAAAATTAATAAAATCATAAATTTACAATTCCTAGTAAAATAATTTATTCATGCAGTGGTCAACAATGGATATTAAAACCATTAAGCATAAGGTTGACCATATACTAACAGTAAGTCAATCAGGCATTATTTGTTTCCTGATGGAATGGAACATGAGATACTCATCATTGTCTATGAAAAATTGTCTATCAAAACCTCTCTAATTTTCAGACTATAGAAATAGACTAATAATGATATCATGAGAACTATTTCATCAGATTTAGATAGTCGATATCTTGGGCTGAGTTTTCCTCAGCACCTAATCCTCCCAGAAATATATGACTTTTGGGAGAAAAAGATGGTGACCAGCAAGAATGAAGGGAGGGAGAGCGTGTGAGAGAGTGAGGGAGCGATCAAGTAGTGTGTGGACCTGTGTGTATGTGTGTGTGTGTGTGTGTGTGTGTGTGTGTGTGTGTGTGTGAGCTAGGGACAGTTAGATCCTGCAGGTCTTTCAGGGCGCAGTCTTAGATGATGAAACCCCGCTGCCACTACGAATGCTCTCCAGGGCAGTCAGTGACGGCACGGAAACAACGACAACTTGAAGAGCAGAACTGCTTGAGATTAGGATCCTAGCCTCACTACCCCCCAATCTGGCCTCAGATGCAAACCAGGACCTTACAAGCCATTTGGGGCCAAGACTGTGACCACAGTTGCAGACCCATGGACACCAAGACTTGAGACATCCAGGTTGCAGACTTCTATGAGTCACAGAGCCTACCTCCTCCCTGCAGGCTCACTGCATCAGCATAGGAACTGCTAAACCCAATCCACGCAAGCAGGCATCCTGCCACACAAGGCACTATCTGACTTTGAGCCTAGGTTCATGGACATGGGGAGTCTGTTTCCCACAGTGTGCACTTGGGTGACCAGACCCCCACATCCACACAGGGCAGCTGTGCCACCTGACTTTGATGCTGGGCGAGCACATACGGAAGTCTGTTTCCCACAGTGAAGGAGTGAAACTCCCGCTGACACAGGACGGGTGTGCAACCTGACCCAAGCAGACTGGGGATCCTGATTCTCCATGCGTGCAAAAGGCAGCACTGAGCACCAGTGATTTGACTCTGTTTCTCATCACACACACACATGGGATCCCTGATTCCCAGTGCATGCACACTCAGAGCCAGACTCCAATTCTCAGTGGATGCGCATACAGGGACCCTGATTCTCAGCATGAGGTTACACCAAGCAACAGAGACCCTGATACTCAATTCTTGGCATGGGCATAGGGGGACTCTGACAACTGGAGTGCACTAAGGGACTCTGATTTCTGGAACATGCCAGTGGGGTTTCTTTTTCAGCGCTGTGCAGGTAAAGTCCCTGATTTTAGGTACACACACAAGGCCCCACTGAGCACCAGTGACTCTGATCCTGGGCGAGCATGGCTCCCACCAACCCACAGCAGCCACACATCTTGGTGTCCCTTCCGCTGTGTAAAAAAATCAATAAAATATATTTTTTTAAAAAAACATGTGCAAAGTTACTAATCATTCGAGAGATGCAAATCAAAACAATGAGGTGCCATCTCACCTCTGCCAGAATGGCCATCATCAACAAATCAACAAATGACAAGTGCTGGCAAGGATGCGGGAAAAAATGACCCCCCTTGCATTGCTGGTGGGAACGCAGACTGTTGCAGCCACTGTGGAGAACAGTACAGAGTTTCCTCAAAAAATTAAAAATGGAACTCCCATTTGACCCACTTCTAGGAATATATCCCAAGAAAATAGAAACACCAATCAAAAAGGACATATGCACCCCTATGTTCATAGCAGCACAATTTACAAGAGCTAAGATTTGGGAATAGCCTAAGTGCCCATCAGCAGATGAGTGGATTAAAAAACTGTGATACATTCACACAATGGAATACTACACTGTTCTCTGTAAAAAAGAAGAAATTCTTACCATTTAGAACAACATGGATGGAACTGGAGAGCATTATCCTAAGTGAAATAACCCAGTTAGTGAACAATAAATACTGTATGACCTCACTCATTTGTGGAATATAAAGAACATTATAAACTGTTGAACAAAAATAGATACAGAGGCAGAGAAGCCTCGAACAGACTGTCAAACTACAGCAGGAAGGCTGGAGAGTGTTGGCGTTGGATTGAGGGGTGAGGAAGGTGGGTAAGAGATCAACCAAAGGTTATTGGTATAAGCATAACCAATGAATGTAAGAAACTGGGGCGGGGGGGATTGGGGGATGAGGGTAAGTGCCAAGGGGTAGGGGAGGCTGCGGGGAGATCAATGGGGGGGGAGGGTTGGAGGGGAGGAGACATATCTCCTACTATTTGCAATACCTTAAAAAATAAAATAAAATATGAGAGAACTAAAAGAAAGAAATATATGACTTTTGAAAAAAATGTTAATTTAAATTGTTCCTGAAAAAAATTAAGAAATACAATTTTTTTCTTGAGAACCCTCACCTTATTTACTTATTATTTATCTGATGTAACTATTTGCTAATCTATCCTCAAAGCATTGATACCCTTAAGATCAGAACTATCCTCCACTATCAAATATACATATCAGCCATTTACAACTTCATGTGCAGCAAAGGCCATGTGCTACTTCTGGGGATTGCTTTATATGCTTCATCTTTACTGTAGGATATAAAGTTGCCCCCTCCCCATTAAAAGAATCCAAGACATGTCTAAAACACCTGCATCTGTTTTTCCTATAAGGACAAGAAGTCAGACTTATGTGGGTCTAATTAAAGACTCAAATTTGGAAGGAAAGAGAATGAAAATAGGTCCAAATTCAAGATAATGTATAATTTACAGTAAAAATTTTGTGTTTTACCCTAAAAGTCTTTGTATATTATTTTTCCTACAAAAAAAGAAATATGTGTTTATAAGAACATTTCTGGTCATTCCAGAGCTGAGCTAAAATAACAGTAAAAGAAAAAAATGGAAATAAGCATTAAAAGGATACTGTGGCCCTAATGGGCATGGCTCAGTGGTTAAAGGGTCAGCCTGCACACGGGAGGACCTCGGGTTCAATTGCTACACCTGGATTGCAGGTTCCAGCCCAACCCCAACTGGAACATGTTAGGGAGGCAACCAAATGATGTGTCTCTTCTCTCTCTCTCTCTCTCTCTCTCTCTCTCTCTCTCTCTCTCTCTCTCTCTCTCCCTTCTCCCCCCCTTCCTTCCACTCTCCCTAAAATCAATATAAAAAATGTCCTCACTCTTTAGACCTCCATTCTGCAATATGTAAAATCACTCTCTCTTAAGTTAATCAAGCATATATCAAGATACTTTTGTTTTGTGGGTACCACTACCCACTGTAAAAGGAATCCCAGGCAGGTAATGACTAGGTGAGCTTTCAAAATTGGTTTCTCATTCTAAATTTAATTTGACTTATCTAGTGTATTATCTATGTGTTTTCACTTCTGTTGAAACAGCCTGAGTCACTATTTTGATTTAAAATTTACAAAAGAAATGCTGTCTGCAAACACCTACCACTTGAGTCATTGATGTTTTTATAGCTGGATTCTTAAATAGACATGCAATTTGTAGCTTCCCAAAACTTGAGTCAGAGATGTTTTTATACCCCATTTTTTATACAAACAAAAGGAAAT
The DNA here is from genome assembly GCA_027563665.1 of Antrozous pallidus. NCBI lineage: Eukaryota > Metazoa > Chordata > Mammalia > Chiroptera > Vespertilionidae > Antrozous > Antrozous pallidus. The sequence continues at coordinate 18,801,766 of CM050522.1, forward strand.
TTTAGGGGTTTCCCCTTAACATTACACATACAATTTTAAAGCATGCACTATGAAAAACATTATGCTAGATTGAAATACAGGGTTAAATGAAACAATCTCTAACCTTAGGAGTGTGAGGTGTAGTTGGGGAGATAAAACTCATTAATTTTATTGAACATGTATCGTGTTAAGGTGATGAATGCTAATGAGAAACAGGCTAAGTTCCCTTGAGAAGCATTGGTGGTGGTGGTGGTGGTGGTGGTGGTGGTGGTGGTGGTGGGTGTATGTAAATAACCTAAATTTACAGTACAGTGTAGTAGTGTTAAAACAGAGTCACCCACAAGATGATCTGGGAGTGCAGTGGAGATGGGGGTGGGGAGGGAGAGTCATTCAGAGAGTTGCCCAGGTTAAATCTTAAAGGGTGATTGGGAGTTCAAAGTTTACCAGGTAAAATAATTCAGAATTAAGCAGGTTTTTAAAAATGTGTAAAAGCAATCCAGAAAGTAGAAACAGCACAGAAATGAGAGTTGAATGAAATAGCCAGATATCTGAAAGATAGAGTCTGATCATTGCCAGAGAAAAGGTACCACCAAGGACTACTACAATTTAAACCAGGTAGAAGTTACTTCTAACTAGAAGGATCTGGGAAAGATTTTCTTGAAATGTGATATTTGAGGATAGGTAAGACCATGTAAGCACAAATTAAGGGGGTGAGGGCAGCAATAGGAAGAGAATTTCAGAAAGAAATAACACAGTTAAATTCAGCAAATTACAACTACATCTTAGGCAAGGCAAAATATTCTCAGGCTCATATACCCATCCATTCCCACTTTATAGTAATAACAACAATAATAACAAATAATAATGATGAAATAGTATTAATTTGTGGGATTGGTTATGGACACAGTCAGTCTATCAACAGTGGTGTGGATAGTTAGCAGCTACCTGTGGTCCCTGCGGCTCAATCTCTCCAACCACCTCTGATTTTAGCCAAGCAGCAGTGAACAGCCCCATGGGAACCCAGACCCAACTCCCCATTAAGCATCTTCTCACTTCCTGCCTCAGGACCTTCACTGACTCTGTGCTGGGCAGCCCATAAGTGTCCTAAAGCCCTGGGATCAATCCTCAAATAAGTCAGGGTCAGATACAGAGTTATCTAGGAATTCAAGGAAGGTAGGAAGGAATTGCCTAAGCTGAACCTTTAAGGATCCCGAGAGTTTTTAGGGGAATTTGAGTCCTCATTCATCACAGCAGCATGTTTAATAACACACCCTCATATTGGATCTCCCTCATTCCTGTCTCACTCTCCTTACTCCCTCACTCTTGAAATCACTTCCCAAATAAACTACTTGTACAAGAGTTTTTGTTTTAGGCTCTGCTTTCTGGGAAGCCAAACCAAGACAAACTAATTCATACTTTTTAATTATAATGTATGGAAGTCTTAAGGCCCACTTTGCTTTGAAAAAATCTACTAGTAAACTAAAAATGCTGGTGAGCTAAATATGCCTCTCTTCAAATTGTAAGGTTAAGCAAACAATTTACAAGTCAAACTGAAAATGATTAAACTAACTGAACAGCAATTTTTAATTTAAGAAAAGCAATATTAATGGGAAATGAAATGTAAAACCAATTTTCAAACTATACTATGATAACTAACAATATGTACTTCTGAAATTTTTCAGTTACCTAGGAGCTTTGCAATTGCCAAGACAATGTGTCAGCCAGGTATGTTAACAGGAGAACTGTAAACCCTTACTGAACTTTATTAATGCACTGGTTGCTTACAAATATCAAATTTTAGAAATGCCTTAAGACCTCTCATAATAGTTCACTGGTAGATAAAGCAGTCACATGAAAAGAATAAGGACTAGGGAATTGTGCATTATTTACTGACTAAAGGACCAAAGGACAAATCTGGATTTTTGGATTAGCTCTCAACCCACAAACTGAGAGGGTAAAAAAAAATTTTTTTTCATTACATAAAGCTATCTATTGAGATGGGAATTTGTCCCAGTAGAATTTGAGTTATTATTATAAGTTTGAACACACAAAAAACAGAATGTGTAAGGAGCATTAATAACTTGCCTGTTTTGAGGAGGGAAAGTATTTTGAAATATAAAGATTCTTCTGAGGAACGAAGTTTTGTTTATTTGAAACTGTCAGTAGCCAAAAATAACCTCTGGGGCACGGGGGATTCCCCAGAAGGCTGCTGAACAAAGCAAAAGCTTTGTCAAGGGAAATGTAAGGCATGTTTGTAGGCGGAAATGACCCGTGAACTTCTCTCATTAACTAGAGATTTAATGCACAAAATTCATGCAAGAGTAGGCCTGCCTTCCCCCTGCTCCTGGCACCAGCTTCCCTCTGGCACCCAGGACCTGGGTTTCCTTTACAGCCCTGGCTTCATCAGGAAGGTCGTCTGGAAGCACATCTGGTCTAATTAGCATATTACACTTTTATTATTATAGATAGGTTTGGTTTCCTTCATTCAGTAAAGTGCACCCTGTATAAATCACCAAAAGAGTCATGTTCCTATTCTTTCTAGTGAGTATACTTTTTTGGTGGAGACAATATATAAACAAGTACACCTACCCAGAACTAGAAAATAGGATAGTTTCTATGAAGGACAAGTAAAAGGAGAAGAAGGGAAGAGACCAAATTTAGATTAAGGTCAAGGAAGCAACATGTATGCTGAATGAGTCCATAGGATTTCACCAGATGAAGAGAATACTCAAGCATTAATTTCACAAAGCAAAAAAAAAAAGAATGTAGTTAGTTCATGGAGGATTTTTTAAATTAGCGGGTATGAACATAATAAGTAAGGCCAAAGGGGCTCAAGAGGAAGCTGGAGAGGTGGGTTGAGACTAAAGATGTGGCTCCTTGAAGACCATACTGAAATGCTTGGACTTTAGAGTAAACTAGAGGCCCGTTGCACGAATTTCGTGCACTGGAGCGGGGGGAGGGGGGTTCCCCTCAGCCCAGCCTGCACTCTCTTCCAGTCTGGGACTCCTTGCTTCTTACCGCCCACCTGCTCACTGCTCCTTAATGCTTGGCTTGCTGCTTGCTCCTTAACGCTGCTACAAAGGCAGGAGAAGCTCTTGCCACCATCATTGTGCTCACCAGCCATAAGCCTGGCTTCTGGCTAAGCAGCGCTCCCCCGGTGGGAGTGCACTGACCAACTGGGGCAGTTCCTAAATTGAGTGTCTACCCGTGATGATCATTGTGCATCATAGGGACTGGTCATTCTGCTGTAACAGTCACTTAGGCTTTTATTATATAGCCTAGGGGCCCGGTGCATGAGATTTGTGCACTAGGGGTGGGTGGTCCCTCAGCTCAACCTGTCCCCTCTCACATACTGGGAGCCCCCAGAAGATGTCCTACTGATGGCTCACCACCAGCACCCAGCGATCTCCCTGTGATCGGGGCCAATCACTGGCTCCACCCTAGTCCTGGCCTTGGGCAGCAGCCATTTTGGTTGGGGTTAATTTGCATACCACTCCTGATTGGCTGGTGTGCATGGCAAAGGTATGGTCAATTTGCATATTACTCTTTTTTATATAAGATTAGTAAATGCAATGAGGATTGTAGAAACCATCTTGTCTAAACTTCAGCCAAATGCAAAAAAAAGGAACATCAATAGCTTCCCTGGCAAAGAGTTGATTGTATCCTTTCTTCTCGTGCCACAACTGTCATGGAATTTCATATTAAAACACAGCCAGTTTTTATTCTGGATATCATAACAGTACCGAATTAACGTTGTGATTTACCTTGACTTAATAGAACAGGGTTGTAATATGGATTCAGGGCAAGCCCAGAGATCTGTGGGCTGTGCTGAGCTCCTGGGGCTCAATGGGGATAGATCAAAGTGGCATGGCATAGTTCTATGGAGCAGTTGACACTTCAGAGGATAACGCAGCAGGGACCATGCCCAAGGTATGGAGCTAAGTGAGGGGGGTGGAGAGGGAAGGGTGTTAACCTTATTATTTGGTATCTACCAGGTTCTAGGCACTGTGGGAGTTTTCTTGTAACCTTCACAACCACGTTGTGAATTAAGTACACTCACTTCCATGTCTCAGATGAGGAAATGGAGAACTTTGTCTTATCTTTGCATCCCCCTAAAACATCTACGCAGAAAAAATACTAGTTGATGGTTTGACCAGACTTTCACCATTATGTATTCTAAAAAAAAATTTTTTTTTTAATTTAAAAAGCAGTGAGCTTATTAGATACCACTTGTGAATCAATTAGGCCAAGGGGATGATGTTTCTGATAACTGTGAAAGGTGGGGATTTGGCTGCAGAATCTGGCAAAGGTTTGTTTGTCCCCGCCCCCTCACCCACTCCTGGGGCATAGCAGTCCTGTCTTCAGGCAGAAGGAAAGTTCCCGCTGAAAGTGTGAAGGCCTGGAGGAAAGTAGACTCCCCACCCTTACCACATCCTGAGGTTTCTTTGAGTTTGCCTCTGAAGCGCACCGCCAGTAAACTGCCACTAGGTGTCATCAAAGTAAAACAATCACAGAGAACAAATTCTTCGGAAGCCTAAGAACTCACTTGACATTTTTTAAATTTCTTTATTGATTAAAGTGTTATATATGTGTCCTTATTCCCCCACCACCCCTCCATCCCCCCACTTATGCCCTCCCACCCCTGTTGTCTGTGTCCATTGGTTATGCTTTTTTGTTCAGGTTCTTTGAGTTCTGGGCTTTAAGGGACAGAGTAAGATTTATAAATTAAACATGAATACTTGACCTCTAGTGTTATGTTTTAAAAAAAAAAAAAGTCATTTAACTGTTCATTGAGAGGTTAAATGATGACCTGTACTCTGCTTCAGGAAGGCAGGCCAAGACTTCCTAGGGGCGTGGGAAACTGTTCCCATTACCACTGCACAGGAGCGAACACCTGGATGCCAGCTCACCATGGCTCCCAGCGACTGGGAGACTTCCAATGTACAGAAACTGTGCTCTGAGAGACTTCGAATGTACAGAAACTGTGCTCTGAGAGATTTCCAATGTACAGAAACTGTGCTCTGAGAGATTTCCAATGTACAGAAACTGGGCTCTGAGAGATTTCCAATGTACAGAAACTGTGCTCTGAGAGACTTCCAATGTACAGAAACTGAGCTCTGAGAGACTTCCAATGTACAGAAACTGTGCTCTGAGAGACTTCCAATGTACAGAAACTGTGCTCTGAGAGACTTCCAATGTACAGAAACTGTGCTCTGAGAGATTTCCAATGTACAGAAACTGTGCTCTGAGAGACTTTCAATGTACAGAAACTGGGCTCTGAGAGACTTCCAATGTACAGAAACTGTGCTCTGAGAGACTTCCAAAAACTGGGCTCTGAGAGATTTCCAATGTACAGAAACTGTGCTCTGAGAGATTTCCAATGTACAGAAACTGTGCTCTGAGAGATTTCCAATGTACAGAAACTGTGCTCTGAGAGACTTCGAATGTACAGAAACTGTGCTCTGAGAGACTTCCAATGTACAGAAACTGGGCTCTGAGAGATTTCCAATGTACAGAAACTGTGCTCTGAGAGATTTCCAATGTACAGAAACTGGGCTCTGAGAGATTTCCAATGTACAGAAACTGTGCTCTGAGAGATTTCCAATGTACAGAAACTGTGCTCTGAGAGATTTCCAATGTACAGAAACTGGGCTCTGAGAGACTTCCAATGTACAGAAACTGTGCTCTGAGAGATTTCCAATGTACAGAAACTGTGCTCTGAGAGACTTCGAATGTACAGAAACTGTGCTCTGAGAGACTTCCAATGTACAGAAACTGGGCTCTGAGAGATTTCCAATGTACAGAAACTGTGCTCTGAGAGATTTCCAATGTACAGAAACTGTGCTCTGAGAGATTTCCAATGTACAGAAACTGTGCTCTGAGAGACTTCCAATGTACAGAAACTGGGCTCTGAGAGACTTCCAATGTACAGAAACTCTGCTCTGAGAGATTTCCAATGTACAGAAACTGTGCTCTGAGAGATTTCCAATGTACAGAAACTGTGCTCTGAGAGACTTCCAATGTACAGAAACTGGGCTCTGAGAGACTTCCAATGTACAGAAACTGTGCTCTGAGAGACTTCCAATGTACAGAAACTGTGCTCTGAGAGACTTCCAATGTACAGAAACTGTGCTCTGAGAGACTTCCAATGTACAGAAACTGTGCTCTGAGAGACTTCCAATGTACAGAAACTGTGCTCTGAGAGATTTCCAATGTACAGAAACTGTGCTCTGAGAGACTTCCAATGTACAGAAACTGGGCTCTGAGAGACTTCCAATGTACAGAAACTGGGCTCTGAGAGACTTCCAATGTACAGAAACTGTGCTCTGAGAGATTTCCAATGTACAGAAACTGTGCTCTGGAAGATTCCTAACAAACACAGACCTTTGGGCTCTGCAGGCTCTGGGCCCCTTTCCTCCTCACCTTCCTTTATTCCCTTCTCTGCAGTTCTTTCCCTCACCTGTGCCTCTTCTGTCTTCCATTTTCTCCCTCTAGTAACCATTTTGACAGAGAATATCAGTTTCCTGGTTGTGAACTTTTATTCATTCAACTTAAATAAGTACTTGTACTGTCTGGTCTTAGAGAATCAAGAAGTGTTGGGGGGGGGGCGGGGGGAGCGCGTGCAGCCGAAACCAGTTTTCTCAGTGGATAGAGCATCGGAATGCGGACTGAAGGGTCCCGGGTTCGATTCCAGTCAAGGGCGTGTGCCTTGGCTGCGGGCATATCCCCAGTGGGGGGCGTGCAGGAGGCAGCTGATCGATGTTTCTCTCTCATCAATGTTTCTGGCTTTCTGTCCCTCTCCCTTCTGCTCTGTAAAAAAAATCAATAAAATATATTTTTTTAAAAAAAGAAGAGGAAGAGGGGGGGCGCAATAAGTAAAATCAGACTAAAAAATAAAAAAGAATATTAGAATACAGGTATCTATCTGCACCTGTCCAAAAAAAGCAAGAGGGAAAATTACTCCCCGCCCCCGGATAAGGGGATGATAAAAGCCACAGAGGTCTGCTTCCCTGCCAAATGTTGCATGTTTTAGGAATTTCTAACCTTCCCACAGCCAGGTGACTCACACACACCGGCTGACTCTTAGGCAGCTACAGAACACCTGAGAAGGCAAACCTAACCCAGAAAACAATCTCTCACTCCAGGTTAGTCTTTCAAAGAAGGTAGGGGAATTTTGAGCAATTATTTTCATTTTGTTCGCCCAATAATCACAGGCCAAAATCTAGATTTCAGACACTGTTGTGTCTAACGGTCATAAACAATTTCCTGTTGTGGACAGGGGCTTGCTTCTGCCTGGGGAGGGAAACTGGAATGAGTCAAAGATTACCTTATTTGGAGACTCTCAGGAAGAACTGAGATTCCCCTGACAGGGCTCCCTGACTGCTTGCAGAAGCTCACCTCCTCAAATCCTTCCTCTTTCCATCTATTCTCTACCCCTGAGGTTTTAGCTACTTTTTAGAGTTAGTATATCTGCAATCCTTTTTGCCCTTCTAATTCTCTAACATACAACTAACCACCCTATCTAATAAAAGAGTAATATGCAAATTGGCCATCACTCCGAGACACAAGATGGCCACCACAAGATGGCCTGCAGGGGAAGGCAGTCGTGGGCAGTTGGGGGTGACCAGGCTGGCAGAGGGGGGCAGTTGGGAGAGACCAGATCATCAAGGGAGGGCAGTTAGGGGGGACCCAGGCCTGCAGGAGAGAGCAGTTGGGGGGGACAAGGCCTGCAGGGGAGAGCATTTGAGGGGAACCAGGACAGCAGGGGAGGCAGTTGGGAGTGTCCAGGCCTGCAGTGGAGGCCAGTTGAAGGGAACCAGGACAGCAGGGGAGGACAACTGGTGGAAACCAGATCTGTAGAAGAGGGCAGTTGTGGGCGATCAGGCCAGCAGGGATGGCAGTTAGGACGACTGGACCAGCAGAGGAGGGCAGTTAGAGGCAATCAGGCCCAACGGGGAGCAGTTAGGTGTCGATCAGGCAGGAGTGGTTAGTGGGTGATCAACGTGTCAGGCAGAAGCAGTTTGGAACAATCAGGCAGAGGCAGGTGATTTCTGTTGAGAAATCAGCTGACAATCATATGGGTGCTCCCTTGTAGGCAATTAACTGTTTCTCTCTTGCTGCTTTTAATATTATCTCTTTGTCTTTTGCTCTTGGCAATTTAATTATGATGTGCTTTGGTATGGTCCTCTTGGATTCCTTTCATTTGGGGTTCTGTGTGCTTCCTGGACTTTTAAGTCTATATCTTTCACCAGGTGGGGGATGTTTTCTGTCATTATTTCTTCAAAGAGTTTTTCAATATATTGCACTCTCTCTTCTTCTGGCACCCCCATAATTTAGATGTTGGTACACTTGAGGTTGTCCCAAAGGCTCTTTACACTATCTTCAATATTTTGGATTCTTTTTGCTTTTTGCTTTTCTGGTTGAGCAATTTTTCTTCTTTGTATTTCAAATGTTTGACTTGATTCTTGCAGTCCTCTGGTCTGCTGTTAGGTCTCTGTATATTATTTTTTTATTTTAGTCAGCATACCACATAGAAATCTCTAAGACATATGCCAGGGACTGCACACTTTTGGGCAAACTGCATATTATTTAAATCATCATAACTACAGATCATAATGTTGTTACTCAATAATTATAACATTTTTATTTACAAAAACAATTAAACAATTAAGCAATTAAACCATTAAACAATTAAACAATTAAGCAATTAAAGTTCCTAGTACTTTTTTAACGTATGGTACTGCATAAAACATGTTCCTCTATGAAGAGGGACCAAACAAAATTTACATAAGTTTCTAGATTCGCTCCTTTTTCCATGGACGGCACAAACCCTGCAGGCTCTCGTAGGAAACTTTTTCTTTCCACTCGTTGGAATACATGTAGGTTTATGCTGCTTCATATCACCTGACAACCTTTTGGGTGGATCTTTACAAGGTGCTCTCCTTGCACCCCCAGAAGGGCTGTACGAAACACAATAAAACTTGTGAGCGGTACAAAATGTGTTAATTTCTATTTGATCCTTTTTCATGACCTCAAGGGTCTCGCTAAATTTATCTGACTTTTCTAGGAACCTCTTGAAAAACCTTATAACCATGGTTTTGAACTCTATATCCAGTAGTTTGTTTTCCCCCATTTCTTCCATTTGTGATCTTTTTCTTTGTTTCTGCATTTTCACTGCTTTCCTGAGTTGGTAGAGTAACTTTGTGTGCTAGGTGTCTTATAGGGCCCAATGGCTCAGCCTCCCCAGTTACCTGAGGTGGACATTCTTTGTGGACTGTATGCACAGCCTTGTTGTAGTTAAGTCTTGATTGTTGTTGGTATAACTGGGCGGAATTGACCTCCAGGCCAATTGGCTGTGAAGATCAGCTGTGTCTACGCTGGGAGAACTTCTGTGCTGGAGACACCCTTATGAGATAAGACTTGCAAAATTGCAAAAAGCTTCTGTGCTCAGGTTGGATGTGGCAGAGTCTCAGGGCAGTGCAGACAGCCTTGGCTTCCCATAAGCCCTGCCCTATGAGGCCCCTGAGTCTCAGTGTCTCTTGGTAATCGCTGCAAGCACCTCTGAGAGAAAGCCTCCCTCGAGTTTTGCCCACTGCCAGACAGTCCAGTTTCTCCCCAAATGAGTCTAGGTCCCAGATACTCACCCAGAACTGGATTTCAGCACAGTTGGGAGCTTCCGTCTCCCTCCAGCTTGAGAAATCCAGCCACACACTCAGCAATCAGTCCTCTCCATGTGTGTGCCTCTGGACTTCTGCCTTCCACAGCTCCCCTGAGTCTCAGTGTGCTTTTCTCTTTTTCTGACAGTCCAGATTCCCCCCAAATGAGTCTGGTTACCCAGAGTCTTGCCCAGAACTGGAGTTCAGTGCACTCAGGAGCTTTCATCTCCCTCCCGCTTGAGAAAGCCAGCCACACACTCAGCCATCAGTCCTTTCCACGCGCGAGACTCCATACCTCAGGTTTTTGCAGCTCCTCTGAGTTTCAATGTGCTTTTCTCTTTCCTTCTAGTTGTAGAATTTCCACTCAGCTAGCTTTCCTGAGGTCCTGGATGGTGTGTGTTTTGTCTTTTAGTTGTAGTTTTGAAATTGTTGTTGGAGGCAGCAGTTTAGGTGTTTACTTATGCTGCCATCTTGGTTTCTCTTTCTGTAATTTTCTTTTAAATGTCCTTTAAGACAAACAGTTTAACAAGTACTAATTTGTTTCATTAGGACTTTGGTAGGTGTCCAAGTTTCCCTTATAAGCCTTACAAAGCATTCAGCAAAATCCAACTTTATTGTCTGCCTCTCCGATTAGAACCTAAGTTCCTCAAGGGTAGGACTTGGTTTTATTCTTTGCTCCATCCCTACTACACAGGCTCATGCCTGATGTTCAGTGAATATTTGTTAAATGACTAAAATACACTTTCATGGGCAACTCTTATCCAAGAGTTACCCAGGAACACTTTGAAAGTGGTCATGAGATCCAGGTGATAACCAGTCTTCTGCTCCCAGCCTGACATCTGTGCCCTGCACCAGCCCATACCTCCATCTCCCCAGAAGGAGAGGCAGGAAAAATTATTTCCATTTATTTTCCCAGATGAGCATCAAGAGTCAATTGGGCACAATTTTTAAAAGTTCCAGCCAAGACCGGTTTGGCTCAGTGGTAGAGCGTTGGACTGCAGACTGAAGGGTCCGGGGTTCGATTCCGGTCAGGGGCATGTACCTTGGCTGCGGGCACATCCCCAGTAGGGGGCGTGCAAGAGGAGGCTGATCGATGTTTCTCTCTCATCGATGTTTCTGACTTTCTATCCCTCTCCCTTCTGCTCTGTAAAAAATCAATATATTTTTTTAAAAATTAAAAAATAAAAGTTCCATTGATTGTCATTATTCTAAATATGCATTGAATGGCCAGATTATTATGATCTCTGAACGCATAATAACAAAATAATCTGGCTAGTGTGTGTGTGTGTGTGTGTGTGTGTGTGTGTGTGTGTGTGTGTATGAGAATGGGTTTGAATAATAAAAGAAAAATATTTTCACATTATATTTTTTTCATTTTCTATTGCTTTGTTTTCTGATGTCATTGAAAAATAGTCCTTTAGCTTTTGTTACATTGCAAGGTGTCACTAGCTGAGCTCTTTAAAGAGTCTGGCTGGCAGATTAGTTAGGCAATTTTGTGAGGTTTTTGTTTTGTTTTGTTTTGTTTTCAGCTAAGCTGATTATTTTCAGCTTAATTGACAAATAAAAATTGTATATACTTAAAGTGTACAATTTGATGTATTGATATACATTGTGAAATCATTACCACAATAAAGTAATTAACATATTCACCTCAAAGAGTTACTTTTTTATTTTTTATGTGACCAGCTATGATCTACCCTCTTACCAAATTATAGGTAGAAAAGTATACAGTTGTTAACTGTTCTCACTACTCTATACATTATATCTCCAGAACTTACTCATATAACTGAATTCCTCTATCCCCTTTTCCCTTATCCCCAACTCCCAGCAACCACCATTCAACCTAGTGTTTCTATGAGTTCAACTATTTTAGATTCTACATAAAAGTGAGATCATGCAATATTTATCTTTCTGTGTCTGGCCTATTTCACTTACCATAATATCCTCCCAATTCACCCATATTGCTGCAATAGGATTTCCTTCTTTTGAAAGCTCGACTAACACTGCCTTTTATAATGCATGTAAATCTCTTAATTACCATGAAAGATTGAAACAACTATTTTCATGAGATACACTTATCATTAGAAAATATGTTAGTTATGCTGAGACTGGTTTGGCTCAGTGGATAGAGCGTCGGCCTGCGGACTGAAAGGTCCCAGGTTCGATTCCGGTCAAGGGCATGTACCTTGGTTGCAGACACAACCCCAGTAGGGGGTGTGCAGGAGGCGGCTGGTTGATGTTTCTCTCTCATCAATGTTTCTGACTTTCTATCCCTCTCCCTTCCTCTCTGTAAAAAATCAATAAAATATATATTTTTTAAAAAATATGTTAGTTATAAAATAAAATAAAAGGAAGCAATTGCTTTTCACCTGGATAAAACTACACACATAAAAATGCTATTGTCTCATATATCACAGTAAGTTAAGGACATGGAAATGTTACATTCAGTCAGATCCCCACTCTACACCTTAGACAAATGAGGGCAAAGGAGAATAACTGTCTTTCTTGGGTTCTTAGAGTCTTTGAGGGAAAGTATCCATCACCTAATCCTACTAATTTGTAACTGTACCATGATTACATAATGTGTCTTCCACATGATCCTGCGTTCATATATCATGACCTCCCCCTCTACATACCTTCCCCCTGAGTGGCCCCAGAAGACCTAGACCTGAAAGTGTGTAACACTCATTTACAGGAATTTTTATATACTAGTATTCCTAAAAAAGTGGTAACAAGATTTCAGAAATGACAGACTTTCCTAGGAAATCCTCAGCTAACAACTGCTATAAGTTATATTTTATTACAAAACAACATTGCCCCTGAGTACTTAGTCTTCATAATTTCTACCAGTTTTATCTGCTCTCAAGAAAATACTGGCATAAATATTTTTTAACTGCTTACCTATGTGGTCAGGAGAGGAAAGAGGACACCAAACTGGGTAATGAACATTTATTCTAACTGAAGATTTCTGAGTCCTGGCTTGACTTGTGTCTGTTTCTTATTTCTTTCCATAGATTTGTAGTCACACTGGGATATGACATGCAACATCACTGAGCACTGTGTGCCCTGCCCTCCTGACCAATCTAGAAGTGCCTCTGGGCACCTGAATTTAGGAAGCCTGTTTGAGAGTTTATTTGTTTACGGAGAAGAAATTTTCTCAGAAGCAGAAGACCTGCTGCTTTTGAGAGAGTCTTGCCTCTCAGCATGTTAGAAATATTCCGTTAGGGTTAGGAAACTAATTTCATTTTCAAAGTTTCACATTATTTTTGTAATATACCTTTTTGTCATGAGATTCCAGAGTCTATTTATATGCAAACATCTAAACTTTAGAACTTTACTTTGAGAACTTTTAGCCATGTCTCACTACAAACTGGCAAAAGATAACATTTGGTACCAGAATTTACCCCATTAGTCTAAGACCCTTACCTTCTCCACATCAAATCCATTCCTTTACCCATTTTAGTCCAAATATGGATACAACATAGTGAGAACAAAAGAACTTTGAAATAATTATCCTAGTAAGAGGAGAAGCCTATATCACATGACCATTATAGCAATACAGTTCACAAATTATTTCAACCTCTGATTTTACTGCAATCAAGTAAGTTTAGAGAAAAAAAATTCAGGTTCATGGGAATCGGAGCAATTTTCCTGTCTTATGGATTAATTGACTCACCCATCCACTTATCCATTCCTTCCCTTTGTTGTTGTTGTTGTTGTTAATCCTGAGGATATTTCCCCATTGGATTTTTTAGAGATAGTGGAAGGGAGGAGAAGAGACAGAAAAACACCAATGTACACGTCGATTAGTTGCCTCCTCTGCAACAAAGGTACATGCCCTTGACCAAAATCAAACCCGGACTCTTCAGTCCACAGGCTTACACTCTATTGACTGTGCCAAATCAGCTAGAGCTATTCCTTTCTGTTTATATTTAACTAAAGGCCTGATGCATGAAGACTTCTACAAGAATGGACCTTCCTTCCCCTGGCTGCTGGCACCACCTTCACTCTGGCCTGGAGCCACTTTTCCATCTTCCCACACTGCCCAGAGGTCTGGAGCTGCTAGAGTGGTGCAGAATGCCTGCATCATCACTATAGTGATGATGCAAGCACTTGTGTATGCAAATTAACCCACCATCATTGTTGGATTAATTTGCATACTCACTCCTGATTGGCTGATGGGCATCAAGGAGGTACAGTCAATTTGCATATTTCTCTTTTATTAGTGTAGATAAGCACTCACTGGGTATAATGCAGAGATGCATCTAGGTGCTAGAGAAACAGCTTTAAAGTTCTTCCCATATCACCACCCCATCACATGAAATTTACATTCTAACAGAGAAGAAAGGTAATAAATAGGTACACAAATGAATGTGAGTACTGTCCAGTTTTATGAAAAAAATACAGCAGAGCTGGGAGGGGTGATACTATGCATAAGCTGTCAGGCTAAGGGGCCTCTAAGAAGGTGACATTTGAACAGAGATCTGAAAGAAGTGAAGGAACAAGCCACAGCAACTTCGTATACAAAGGTGTTCCAAATGGAAGGAATGACAAGTGCAAAGAACTTGAAACAGGAATATGAAGGATGTGATAAAGAGGGGAAAAATACATTTGTTTCTATTTTCGTCCTATTTTTCCTGTATAATATTACATTTTTAACACAGGACTAATCCACACAACCAAAAAATACAGAGCACTTACTATGCCAATACCAGGCTGATGACCCTACAGATGCAGAGCCTGTTTAAAGAATTTAACAGTAGTTTCTACAAGATGAAAGAAAGCTTAGAATTTGAGGTCAGCCACTCAAGCAGAATCTCTGAAACTGGGTGAAAATGTACCCTTTTTTACATTGTGTAACCCACGTTTAATTTTTTTAAAATATTTTTTATTGATTATTTTACAGTGAGGGAAGGGAGAGGGATAGAGAGTTAGAAACATTGATGAGAGAGAAACATTGTTCAGCCACCTCCTGCACACCCCCTAATGGGGATGTGCCTGGAACCAAGGTACATGCCTTTGACCAGAATCGAACCTGGGACCCTTCAGACCGCAGACAGACGCTCTATCCACTGAGCCAAACCGGCTAGGGCCCCATGTTTAATTTTTTAAAGGACAGCAGAGATAGCACTTGCAAAACAGAAATGGACGTTTATCTTCCACAGTCTCAAGTATTCCAGTAGATCATAAATCAACTGGTCATTTTTCTATTTAATGATTTACCACCTTATCAAAGGCATCTCCTTGTTAGCTTTTTATGAGGCTTATCATCTAGAGCCAGTCTCCTAAATTAGAGGTTAATAAATGATTAGCTACATGTCTAGATGTGCAACAGCTGACGGAGGAGTAATAAAAGGTCCCTCCCCACCTGAGGATTCCACTGGATGACTTAGTCTGTGTCCACTGGCACAGTCTGCTAAGGATCTGGAAGTCATTCTGTTAATGTGTTCACTACAGCTGGGGAAAGCCTGGTCCAAGTGGCCTTGGGGAAGCTCATGACCTACTGCTCACACTGATCAAATTCAGAAGTCTCAGTCCTCTACCTCCCTAGACAGAGGCAGATATTGACATTTTAATTTTTATTCATAATTTTGAAAAGTTGTCTTTTCAAGTATGCTGTCATATTTCACACATCTTTATTCAAATTCCACTAATTTTGGAAGTATAAATTATGTTAACAATGGAGGCCAAATAGTTTTAGTTTGAAGCCCTGTTTCAGCATCTGTCACACCATAAATACCCAACTAACTTGAATTTTCTTTCTTCTTCAACTAATAATCAGTTTCTTTACCTGGAGAGATGAGAACATATGTATATATTTAATAACTGGAATGTCCCCTTAGGCTTACTGTTGTAATGTTTTAATTATTATACACAACAATAATATTGGTAATATTACCCACCATACCTCAGAGGTTTGGCTTGTTCTGTTTCCATAATCCACAACTCAATCAAACTTAGAGCATTACTTTGACATGAGGAAGTCTCTACTCTAAGGACAGAAAAAGAGTTGTTCCACCCTTTGTTTATTCTCTGTAAACTATCCCAACTAAACACCAGAACCGGGCTTCTGTGTGCACCAGGTCAAGCTGTAAATATGCACAGGCGGAAGAATTAAATTTGTGTGATATTCCCAGAGATGTGAACAAGAGTCAAATATTTATAACAATGGAAAGATCCTTCCGCAGGCATTTCTTACCCAATGTTGAACTTTTATCAAAGAATGTTTTTTCCAATGGGCTGTTTCAAATAAATGTTAACCATGCAGTGTCTCTTCTCTCCCTTCAGGATACACAAACCACAGAATTCCGATGAGTCACCCCAAAGTAGCCTATGAATATGCCAAGGGCGGAAGGGCATGCTGTTTAGTTCTTTAAAACTTCCTGCCAAATTGAAGAAACTGAGAACTGAACATACACAGATATTTGGGAACTAACTGTGAGTAATAATGAGAATTTAATCCCTTTTAGTATTCTGAGATAGCAACAGCTTGCCTAACAGTCCAGTTACATCCTGTTTGCTACACATGTGACTTCTTGAAAAAAATAAAAACATAATATTAATAGCACAGTGTTTCATTGTTAAGACTGCTATTATCCATGTCAATGGTTCCCATATATTTGCTGCCATTTCTTGAGAGAACTATAAATTAATGGCTTTATGAAACAAATAAATCATCATTAAGACTTTGAAATAAAAAAGCCAGGATTCAATGTTTAGAATTTTAAGGCTACATAAGCCCTTAAAAAGGAAAGGTAGTAAAGTATATTGATTAAAATCTTGGGTTTGAATCCAAGTCCTTACACCAGCTATGCCACCGTTAGCAGTTACTTATCCTCTCTACGTCATAATTTCCCCACATGTGAAATGAAGACAGTAATAATACTATGTGTTAGTTCTATAGGGTGAGAATTAAATAAAAGTATGTATATAAATAAAGAGTACTGCTAAGTAAATTATCTACTGCAGTCTCTTTTCACAAATAATTAATCTAAATACCAAAGCCACGAAGTGAGCTAAGAAAGGTCACACACTCATCTGTACAGTACCAAGACAAAGCATTATGAAGCCGAGGTTAAAAACAGGCTCTAAAGCCAATCAGCCCAAGTTCAAGCCCCAATGTTTCTACATGCTAGATGTATAACCTTGGAGGAGTCACTGAATTTTTCTGTGCCTCAATCTTCTTATCTACAATATGAAGATAATAATAGTACTTTCTCACAGGATTGTTGTGACAGCTTAAAAAGAATACATGTAACAGTGTCTGTTACATTAGTGAGTAACTAATTGATAAATACTACTACACCAAAATTGGGAAGTTCTGGTTCTGCCAAACACTAATTTTAAAGTAAATAAGTTTTGACAATGCCAGGCTTTTAGAAGCTATAGCCATAGACAACCTAAGCTTTAAAAAAGATAAACAAGTTAAAGGTTTATATGATGTAGTCTACAAGATGATCAGAATATTGGCCGATGTCTTTCAGTTCAAGGTGTCCTCGTCAACCATGTCTATGTGTCATATTTCCATTTCCTTATAGAAAATATTTCAAACAACAACTTCAACTGCTGAAGAGTCACTTTGATTGGAGTTTGAAAAGAATATTAACATCCAGCCACCCTTGGTGTTTGCAGGAGAAGCACAATGCAGTGGGAAGAGCAGTGACCCCCTTTCAGCCCAGGTTCTGCCACTCAACCAGAACAGTCACTCGACCTCTGCGTCACCATCTATAAAATGGGGACAACAAGCCGTGCCTGTCTAATTATAAATATTACATGGATACAGGCATGTGACACGCTTCCCAAAGTGTATGTACTATCCAGGTTCATGTTTTAAATACGGTTATAGCACCTTGATTGGCAAGTTTATTCAAAACTATTCTGAAATAGTTAAGAGTCAGAAATAAACTTTCCTTTTTTTGCTTATTGCATACTCAAATAACAGAGAGATTCTGATTTCAAGAGTAGTAGAAAAGAGAAATAGGATAAAAATCATCAAATCTCAGAAAAATAATTTAAAACTCGCCATTCTTAACATATGATTAAATGGCATGCAAGCCTATATATTTTTACATCTCTTGACAAGAATTTGCACAGAGCCCTACACACAGTAGGTACTGAAGACATATTTGTTAAAAGAATACATAAGACACAAATTAAAGATTTTAGGGTTTATTGTGTTCAGCCAGCCCTTAATCGACACCACTGTATCCCTATTCCCACCCAATTGGTATCTAATTTGAAAACTGTTGATATAGGCCCAGCCACTGATGCCTCTGAGAGTTATATGCCTACAACTGCTAGTATCTTAATAAAAAGGTTAAAAATGTGACAGTGGTCTAAAGAACTTCCCACAACCCATCATTTGTTTTTCAAATAACAGACTACACTTTACACTTTGCATTGTCTTACAGTTTTGCAAGAGATTTCAATCCCAAACTGAAACTAAGTGGTCAAAGAACTTTAGAAGCCATACTTCCTAGCTTCAGCAGATATCATTTCCAAAATTAAGAGAAAAATATCCACAAGGCCTTTATACATCATGTGTCTCTTAAAACATCATAAGAAACAGACAAATAGAAACGTTTTATGATTTGGTAGTAGAATGGGGCCTGGACAAGGAGGGCCCCTCACAGTTCCTCATACCTTCCAAGAGAAAGCTTGCTGAACAGAACTGTGCTTGAAGATTTCAGGAAGCACCACTACCCAGAAGACTCCCCCCTGATCATATCACAGCCAATGATCTGATGGAGTCGATTCAGAATTGCACACGTCTGCTGGCACAGCACTCAGTGCATCAGAGCCTCACCTGACACTGACTCATTACTGGATGTGACGCCAAAGCCTCATTGTGTCGGTCATATGTAACTTGCCACTTCCAGCCAAGCATTCCAAGCTCTTTCGGAAACAGTGCACCAACTTGCTTCCTCATTATGCCTTGAAACACTGGATTTTGAAGCTGCATAAACCCTTACAAAGGAAAGCTAGTGAAATATATTGATTAAAATCTTGGGTTTGAATCCCAGTCCTTACAACAGCTGTGACACCTTTAGTAGTTACAACACAAACTCCTGAATTCCTTGCCACCGTGAGTATTCCTGTCTCCTCTGTTGGCCCTCCACCTCCATTACAGCTGACCTCTGCATCAAACCTAAGGCAGAAGCTGGGAGGCTCCTCTTTGTGGCCTCTCAGTCAATATTTATTCAACTCAATTCAGTCACACCCAGTGATAACCGGCAGCCAGGATTACCAGATTTCCCAAATGCATCTGAAACTCATTGCTGTTACAGAAAAACCAATTTTCTCAAATGTTTTTCATTAAGCCTCAACAGAGATACCGTGTCTTACTCAGGTTTATAAAAAATTCCTTACAGAAAAACCAATTTTCTCAAATGTTTTTCATTAAGCCTCAACAGAGATACCATGTCTTACTCAGGTTTATAAAAAATTCAACATGTCTGTCACAGCAGCTTAAGGCCCTATGGCAGGAAATCTGAATCTGTAACAAAATTCTTCCAAAGTAGTAGATGGTTCACAGACATCAAAGCAAGAGTCAAGCCCATCATGAAATATGTATTGGACAAAAATCACACCGAATCAGCTCTTGTTTCTCGACATTTTAAATAGTGTGTGCTCCCGTCTTTCACAGTGGCTTCCATGTCTTATTAGCTCACGCATGTTCATCCTGTGCCTGCAAAGTGCTAACCACATACTGCATATTTTTCCCTTTTTTGTTTCAGAAATAAAGAATGCATAAAGATGAGATTGCAAGAGAGCAAGAAAGAAACCTATGGCCAGTCAACATTTACCCGATGAAGGTAAGCGTTTCAGTATTATTTTTTAGTGTATTAACATCTTAAATCTAAAAAAAAAAAAAAAGTCTATGAAGCACAATTCTGTGCACAATGGCAAAAAGACACAAATGTCATCTATCCCTTGAGATAAAAAGAATAAATGGAGGTTAAAAAAAAAAAAAGCTTCACACCAATTATTTTTTAAAAATACCAAAGTTGTTCAAGATAAAAATACTGGATATTTAGTAGGAGCAAACATACTAATTTACCAAAGACTGGCATATACAACACTTCTATAATTTGAGAGGCAAGGGGAGTGGGCCTAAACCATCAGTCAGACATCCCTTGAGGGCTCCTGGTCTGTGAGAGGGTGGGCTGAGGAACTCCCCCAAGTGCATGAATTTTCATGTACCAGGCCTCTAGTACCTACACAGATATACAAGCAAATAAAGTAGTTGGATCTCCAAGAATTTGGGAGGCTTGAATAAAATAGAAAAGAAATAACTATAGGGACAAAGCTAGGAAAAAGTGTTTTTAAGGCTCATACATGTTGAATGATTTAAATTAATAAAAGCACTCACCAGGGAGTGAGAAGATAGAGACAGAACTTTCCCTCTCTCTTCCTGGAGGAATACATGGCTCTTAATTATAGATTACTAGAGGCCTGGTGCGAGAAACTCATGCACGGAGGGCAGGGGGTGTCCCTCCACCCAGCCTGCACCCTCTCCAATCTGGGACCCCTCTCACAATTCAGGACTGCTGGCTCCCAACTGCTTGCTTGCCTGCCTTCCTGATTGCCCCTAACTGCTTCTGCCTGCCAGCCTGATCACCCCCTAACCACTCCCCTACCAGCCTGATTGATGCCTACCTGCTCCCCTGCCAGCCTAACTGCCCTCCCCTGCAGGCTTGGTTCCCCCCAACTGCTCTCCCCTGAAGGCCTGCTCCCCTCCCCTCAAAATGCCCTTCCCTGCAGGCCTGGTTGCCCCCAACCTTCCTCCTTTGCCAGCCTGGTCACCCCTAACTGCCCTCTCCTGCAGGCTTGATTACTCCCAAATGCCCTCCCTTGCAGGCCTGTTCCCTTTTAACTGTCCTCCTCTGCTGGCCATCTTGTGGTGGCCATCTTGTGTCCACATGGGGAGAGTCATCTTTGACCATTTGGGGGCAGCCCTATTGTGTGTTGGCGTGATGGTCAATCTGCATATTACTCTTTTATTAGATACGATAGAGGCCTGGTGCACAGGTGGGGGGGCCAGCTGGTTTGCCCTGAGGGGTGTCCCAGGTCAGGGTGGGGTTCCCTTGGGGTGTGGGGCCACCTGGGCGAGGGGCCTGTGGTGGTTTGCAGGCCTGCCATGCTCCTCCAAGTCCCCCCAGTGACCAAAGTGGAGGCCCTGGTATCTGGGATTTATGTATCTTCTACAATTTAAACTTTGTAGCCTGGAGCAGAGCCAAGCCTCCTGCTTGCTCAGTGGCCTCAGCCATTTCTCTTGGGATATTTACCTTCTATAATCGAAACTTTGTAGCCTTCAGCAGAGGCCAGGACAGGCCAGGGCAGGCAGAAAGCTTGGCTTCCTCCATCACCAGGGGCAACCCTAGCCTTCTCCTCTCTCCAACTCCATGGCTGCTGTCATTTCTGTTGGGATTATGTACCTTCTATAATTGAAACTTTATAGTATTGAGTGCAGGCCTGAGCTCACCAAGGTATGCAGAAAGCTTGGCTTTCTCCATTGCCCAGGAAACCCAAGCCTCCCTCCTGCTCTCTGTGGTGGCAGCCATCTTGGTTGGATGTTAATTTGCATATCACTCCTGATTGGCCAGTGGGCGTGGTGTAGCAGAGGTATGATAAATTTGCATATTACTCTTTTATTAGATAGGATAACTATAAATATTAATAATACATATTAAAAATTAATGGGTACAAATCCAAACTGGGTGAAAAAGTATATAGAAAGAGGAAAATACTGAGAAAGATTGAGTCTGGAAAGCCCTTTAGGGATAACCAGGGAAGGGAAGAGCAGTCTCAATGAAAATACAAGTCTGTGGAGCCATCCTTGGTCACACCAGAGGGAGCAGCACTCTGCTGGGTGCTCACGTAGCTCTTTGCCCATATATCAGCCGTAACAAGTATTCTTATGTGTCACGAATTTTATGGTTTAATCCTGCAATTTAATCACCTCCTAACAGGTGTTTAACTTATAGCAGGTACTTAATAAACAGTTGTTGACGGAAAAACGTCCAATGATATGGACTGACAATGACAGTCTTCTCCAGCAACTGAGGTGGGGTGGAGGGGAGGGCCGTAAGTTCAGCTCCAGTACATGCTTTATACAAAATCCCAGACCTGGCTCTAAATGTGAGACTACACTGGAGTAGCCCAAACAAGGAAATTCAGTAAGAATGATCTCTTAACTAAACTCTTATCTATTCTCTCTGCACCTGTAACCGCTTGACTTATAAATAGTTTGCCCTTTTGCTTCGCTTCATGGTCAGCTGCCCAATAGAAGAAAAAAAATGCCTCAGATCACGTTGCTGTTATGACTAAACTCCACAAAGAATAGTGCTGGAGCTTAAAGGGAAACCACCAGCAAAGCCCTCCAAACCAGGAGCAGGGAGCCCAGCAGCCCAATGTGGAATCAAAATGCAGGGATGAGAGGGAGGGTGTGGAGGACACTGAAAAGGATTTGGGCAATATGAAAGAAATGCTACAAGAAAAGAAAGTAACTGCCTAGTTCCAGAGAATTTTTATACTTATAACACAGAGGTTACAGTATCTCAGTATAAGTTTAAAATACACTGCCCCAGTTAATCAACTCAATGGTATGTTACACAGCCTCAAAAATTAGCATTTTGAAGATAATATAGTAGCATAAAAATCCACTTATTTATTGATCTGATTAACATGTATTAACTTTATCCTATGTGCTGACTCTACTTTAAGTGCAGGGTGTATGTGAGGAGACAAAGCAGACAAAAATATCTGCCAGAATGGACCTAATCTATAATAAAAGCATAATATGTTAATTAGAGCAGACATCCTTCTGGACGACCTTCTGGACGAAGCTGTGGTGGCAGGGGCTGAGGCAGAGGCGGCCGCCACCACCGCAGGCAGGGGCCGAGTCTTGCGTGAATTGCACGCATCGGCTCTCTAATATTCTAATATAATGCATATGATGCAATGCTGTCAAGGCCCAGAACAAAATCTAGGGCAATCATAAGGAAAGAACATGAGCTTTGAGGCTCTGGCAGACATAGTTTAAAATCCCAGTTCTACAATGTTGAGCAGGTTAAATGTTCTTACTAACTCTCTTTTCTACGTTTATAGTATGATTGTCAAGATCAAATAAGATAAAAAGTTAACCAGAACAAATTTGACAATATGGTTCCTCAGGTGTCCAAAGAAATCCTCCCAGTAGAGAATAACACATGCAGACACACACACAGACACACACACACACACACACACACACACACACACACACACCTTCTAAAGTAGTTTTTAAAAAACTAATGCATGGCTGAATATGCAAGAATGTCAAGGAAATTCTTAGAGGATAGAAACACTGAGAAAATAAATATGCAGAGAGGTAAGCAAGCGCTTGAGATAGAATTTGTCTTGTGGGCATGATGGATAGGGAAACCCAAGATCAGAGAACAAATGAGGTGTTTCTAATTCTCTATCCCTCTCCCTTTCTCTCTGTAAAAAAGCAATAAAATATATTTTTTAAAAGAATGATACACAGTGGGGCAAAAGTAGGTTTACAGTTGTTTGTATGGAAAATAATGCAATAATCAGTAAATAATAATATAGGAATAAATTCTGTTACAAATGCTCATAAATGTAAACATACTTTTGCCCAACCCTGTACTATAAAAACAAAAAAATGTTATGACTATTTAAAATTAATTCCTGTTTTATTTTTTAACTCTAAAAAATGGTCCTTAAATATAGTCCTTTGACAAATTTTGCTAAGTATATTTTTGTTTTGGCTTGTTTTCTAATAAACTTTTGTCACAAATTTAATAGTGAAAGAGGAAAGGAGCAAAGAGAGAAAGAATTATTTTGCAGTTTATCAACTATTTTGCAGTTTATCATCTATCTTACCCAAAAA
Organism: Antrozous pallidus; assembly: GCA_027563665.1. Taxonomy (NCBI): domain Eukaryota; kingdom Metazoa; phylum Chordata; class Mammalia; order Chiroptera; family Vespertilionidae; genus Antrozous; species Antrozous pallidus. The sequence goes on from CM050522.1 coordinate 18,825,298, forward strand.
GAAAAAGAAAAAAAAAACTATTTGAGTGTCTTCACTTTCTCTTAGTTATTTCCAAATCACTCAACTAAGAAAGAATGTGTACTGGAAACTAGACAAATTTTCACCTCTTGAGGAAGTAAATTACTTATATTTACAAACTGACATTTAAAATATAATTTAGTTTTCAGATGTTTCTCCACAGGAGGCTGAACCTTGATATTCTATAATTCATTTAACAGGGCTGCTTCATCACATTCTGTTTTAGGTCTCTTTCCAAAATACAAAAATGGAAATCAAATACTTTCCCTTCAGGTTGATACTCTACTCACTTTAGCTCCCTCTTGGGCCTTTTCTGTGGCATTCAATCCTAGTCCTTGAATTTCTACGTGTTTGTGTCTCAGGTTCAGTAACTCAGCTGACCCAGCACACCCCCACCAGGACTTCAAAAGAAGCCATGCCCTGCAGCCCTTGTTCCAGCTGGAGGATCGTTCTGAGTCCCTCCCTGTTTACTCTTGAAATGGCCGGGCCTCCTTTCATGTCCAGGTCTCAGATTCTGGCACAGTGTCCCAACTCTGATATCAGCATCTCACCCTCCGGATCTGGGGCTGTCCCTGAAATTGGTCTGTCAATCCTGGCCGTGCCTCTGCTCTCACAGCTAATTTTGCTCTGCCTTGGGTGAGAAATCTCCCTGTCTAGGACATCTGCCACCTCTTCTCATCTAATGCTCAGCCAGACCTGGAAGGATCTATAACATCAGCCACAGTTGAAACAGGACTTTTAAAAGGCCCACGATGATATCACTGACCCCTTCCTGTAACTCAAATAACATCCACCTGCTTGTTACACTTTCAAACCTACTTCCGTGAAGTGACATATCTGATGTAACACAAAAGTGGCCTCTTCTGGAAGTTTTCTTGAAGGATGGGGATATATAGTGAACTACACCTCACAATCCAGAGAAAAAGTACCCCAAAATGTTTTTACTCAACTTTCTCCTCCAAATCTTCACATCTTATAGCAGTAGCCCTCTCGTTATCCCTCTCCCTTAATTTCCAGCTTATTGCTGCTCTATAAATTCCAAGTCAGCTATAAAAGGGGGAAAAATGAGGAAGATCTCTTTGAACTCTATGTGAAGCAATTTCCCAAAGATATTGTGAAGTGACTAACAGTACAACGTGTAAAAGCAGATATAGCATGCCACCTTTTGTGTAACCAAGGACAGGGAATTAAGAAACCCAAGAACTGTATCTGCATAGCTTTACACAAAGGAACAAGACAGGAGAAACCTAAAAACAGTGAATTTGGTTACCTACAAAGGGTGAGGGGAGCAGGGTGGAAGGGACATTTTTCTGAGAATTCCTATTTTTATAATTTTGACCTGAAACATATTAACATTCTACATACTCAAAGAATAACCATAAATCAAAAAGGGATAAGGGGGGATATAAACTAAAACTGAAAGCAAACTGTAACAAATGAACCCAATGTTATTTTTAAAAGAAAAACATAACATTACAGGCAGGGGATGGCAACAACTACTCCAACCAACTAAGGAGAGCAGTACTGAACTCTCAGCTTTGGGAAAGGCCTAAAGCAGGGGTAGAGAACAGCGAACACATCCAGAACTCTTTTTGACAGGCTTGCTTTTTAGTGGCATAACAAAGAAATTCTGAAATTATTTTACACCTACCATAGGCGTTAGCAAATAAAGAAATTGAGAGCCACAGTTTTCTTACTGTGAAGGAAGGGACAAACTAACATGGTACAGAGAAAGCCAAAACCCTGTGAGGGTAGATCTGAATTGGTAGTACGAGTATGGACTCAAGATTTCTGATATTTTTGTTTATATTAATAATATATATAATGTAGTATAGATAGTATTATATTCTATCATATTATACATATGTTATACTATTATATTATGCATATACTATATATTATATACTACTGGAGGCCCAGTGCACAAAATTCATGCACAGGGGGTGTCCCTCAGTCCGGCCTGTACCCTCTCCAATCTGGGACCCCTTGAGGGATGTCTGACCACCGGTTTAGGCCCGATCCTGGTGGGATCGGGCCTAAATGGGTGGTCAGACATCCCTCTGATAGCTGGCTCCCAACTGATCACCTGTCTCTGCCTGATTGCCCCTAACCACTTCTGCCTACCAGCCTGATCACCCCCTAACCACTCCCTTGCAAGCCTGATCAACGCCTAACTGCTCCCCAGCCAGCCCGATTGCCCCTACCTGCCCTCCCCTGCCAGTCTGGTTGCCCCTAACTGTCCTCCACTGCAGGCCTGGTCACCCCCAAGTGCCCTCCCCTGCAGACCTGGTCCCTCCAACTATACTCCACTCCAGGACTGGTCCCCCCAACTGCGCCCAACTGCAGACCTGGTCCTGTCCCAAACGGTCCCCCACTACAGGCCTGGTCCTTCCCAACTGCCTTTCCTACAGGTCTGGTCCCCCCAACTGCTCTCCCCTGCTGACCTCGTCTCCCCAACTGCCCTCCTGTGCTAACCCGGTCACCCCTAACTGCCCTGCCTGCTTGCCTGATTGCCCACAACTGCCCTCCCCTGCAGACCTGGTCCCTCCCAACTACCCTCCCCTGTAGGCCTGGGTCTCCCCCACTTCCCTCCTCTTCTGGCCTGGTCACTCCTAACTGCCCACAACTGCCCTCCCCTGCAGGCCATCTTGGGGTGGCCATCTTGTGTTCACATGGGCACAGACATCTTTGGCCACAAGAGGTGGCCATCTTGTGTCTCGGAGTGATGGTGAATTTGCATATTACTCTTTTATTAGATAGGACTAAAGGCCCAATGCACAAAATTCATGCACAGGGGAGTGTGTCCCTCAACCCACTTTCTCTAATCTGGGATCCCTCTCACAATCCAGGTCTGTGGGCTCCCAGCTGCTCACCTGCCTGCCTTCCTGATTGCTCCTAACAGCTTCTGCCTGCCAGCCTGATCAACCCCTAACCACTCCCCTGCCAGCCTAATTGATGCCTAACTATTCCTCTGCCAGCCTGATTGCCCCTGCAGGCTCGGTCACCCCTAACTGACCTCCCCTGCAGGCCTGGTCATCCCTAACTGCCCTTTCCTGTAGGTCTGGTCATCCCTAACTACCCTCCCCTGCAGGTCTGGTCACTCCTAACTGCCTTCCCCTGCAGGCTTGATCATCCCCAACTGCCCTCCTTTGCAGCCCTGGTCCCTCCCAGCTGCCCTCCCATGCTGGCCATCTTGTGGTGGCCATCTTGTGTCAACATAGAGGCAGCCATCTTGTGTGTTGGAGTGATGGTCAATTTGCATATTATTCTTTTATTAGCTAGGAGAAAGGCCTGGTGTACAGGTGGGATCTAGCTGATTTTTCCTGAAAAGTGTCCAGAATCAGGAGGGCTCCCTTGGGGTATAGGTTGGCCTGGGCAAGGGGCCTGTGGTGATTTGCTGGTGGCCACACACCCTCCCTCCACCCAAGTAGAGGCCCTGGTATCTGGGATTTATTTATTTCCTATAATTGAAACTTTGTAGCCTTGAGCAGAGGCCAGGGCTGGCCAGGGTGGAAAGCTTGGCTTCCTCTGTTGCTGGAGGAACCCAAGCCTCCTGCTCACTCTGTTGACACAGCCATCTTGGTTGGGTTAATTTGCATACTTGCTCCTGATTGGCTGGTGTGCGTGGCTTGTGGGCATAGGGGAGGTATGGTCATTTTCTGTGTTTCTCTTTTATTAGTGTAGATCACACATCCTGTATAATAAAACACTAAAATGCAAATCAACTGAATAGGGAATGACTGGTTACAATGACATGCACTGACCACCAGAGGACAGACACTCAACACAGGAGCTGCCCTATGGTGGTCAGTGTGCTCCCACAAGGGGAGTGCTGCTCAGCCAGAAGCCAGGCTCACAGCTGGCAAACACAGTGGCAGTGGCGAGAGCCTCTCCTGCCTTGCTGCAGGCAGGTAGTAAGGAGTCCTGGACTGGGAGAGGGATGTCTGACTGCAGGCTTAGGCCTGACCCCCAGGGGACCCCCCCCCTCCCTGAGTGCACAAATTTGGCCTCTAGTATATTATATACATACTAGTAGCCCTGCGCACAAATTCGTACCAGTAGTTTGCCAGTAGCTCGCTGCTGCCCTCCAGTAGCTCTCTGCCCACTATCCGGTCCTCCTGTAGCTTCATCCCCAACCCTCCTCATAGCTTGCTGCCCTACCCCCTCCTATAGCTCTCCACCGCCTGCTTGTAGCCAGTAGCTCACTGCCGCCCTCCTGTAGCTCTCTACCCACTGCCCTACCCTCCTGTAGCTCCCTCCACTTTCCGCCCCCCTTCATAGCTTGGTGCCCTGCCCCCTCCTGTAGCTCTCCACTGCCTGCTTATAGCCTGCTGCCCCACCCTCCTGCTGATCCGTGATCTGGTTATTATGCTTCATGGTGTAATGACCATATGCATATTATATCTTTATTATATAGGATATCGTACTATAGAGTACATGCACGTATATACATATATATGTATACATACATATAGCATGGATATATATGCGTATGTGTACACATATGTCTATATACCTGCACATATGTTCTAGTTTAATTCACAGAAAGGCTTAAAGGCAAATGGCAAATTTTTTATAGTAGCAATAAATACACTTAGTGCCCAGAACTTAATCTCTAATACCGTTCTCCAATAAAAGGAACCAGAAATCCTAATTTCCTTGACACCAGACTTCATTCAATTGCTTAAACTAAAACTTTTTAATTCACTTTTTAAAATGAAGTTACCATTGATTAAAGATTTCCAAATGTTCTCCATGTTCTTTTGAAAGGCATATGAGAACCCTCAACCTTTAATATTTTTAAATCAAGTCAAATTCCTAGAGTACTTTTGCAAATAACCTGTTAAAATGTCTTTAAAATACTATTTTATAATTCAAAACAGAAGTGAGCTGTTGTTTACTGAATTTACTGGGTTTTGTGAGCTGAATTTACTGGGTTTTGGAATAAGAAAAATGTCAGTGTGCTTAGAGACATACCTACTTATGTCACCAAAGAAACTATTTAGGAAGTTAACTTGCAAGTAGAGTAGCCTTGATGTGGAGAATACATCTAACTTTTGCTTCACCAGATTTTTCCTAGATTAGGTAGAAGATTTTCAGGAAGATCTATGGGCTCAACCAAAGGTTTGTTGATAATGTTTTTCCTGCCCTCCTCCTTGAGAATAACTAAGTGAATATGTTTTTAATCCAAGAAAGTTGCCATATGAGAAGGTTCTATTTGTGAACCTTTTGTTCACCCATGCAACCTCCTGCTTTGCATCCTATCTCACTTGATTTAACATTTTAGCACCAAACTTACCGTTTCTTTGCCAACCATGGCAGCCTTAGTATGCCCGTAGATTTTGAAGAGTAGCTTATCATAACAGGAAAGCAGTATATAGTTTTACGGAATTCTTGTAATGAGGTATGACTGTGGGGTTCCTTCCTGGGACTTAAGTATTTGGTATTTAGCACCATTAGCCCATCAGCAAATGACTCACCCTGCTCCTTTCGGATAAGATCTATGAAGAAAGCAGTCCCGAGGGAGAAAACCTCTTAACTGGGAGCCAAAGCAGCAGCCCAGTCAGTTACATCTACACTCAAGCTAAGGTCTGAATGCCAGCTTGCCAAGGAGTCAGCAAGCGTGGGTGTCCTGTATTCCCCAAACAGGAAAGAGCCGGTTTCATTCAGGTAGACTAGTTCATTCTTCAGAGATCAAAAGTGAGGTGATAAAAAAAAAAATGATCGAGACAAAACAGTGGCATACATAGGATTAAAACTTTGTGGTCTGGATTCTAGAAATTCCTCTGGGACAGAATCTGTGTGATGGTGATTTTTTTTTATGGAAGTTGTGAAATTCCCTGTTTGTGAAAACCATTACAGGTGAAAACAGACCTGTGTCGTAAAGAAAACGAAGTGAAAATATCTTTTTAAAGCAGAGCCTGTCAACCCTGAAGGAACCCGGGCTGTGGTCTGCTTCAGTGATTTTTACAAAGGGCTTTTGTTGTTTGTTTTCATTGTAGTTTGGGTGTTTGGAGGGTTGGGGGTGATAGCTTTGTTTTTGGTTATTTGTTTAGATTGTTGTTTTCATTCCTAGGATGTTTTCTGTAACTGGAACTGAAAGCCAGGCACCAAGTGCTTTCTTTAAGAAGCAAAGACGTTACTTAATGAAGTGACGAAACACACATACTTCCTCAATCCATCCCTACTCTGCTGCAAAGGGAGGAAGAGGGAAGGGAGCGAAGTGGGGGAAGTCGGGGAGGGGCCCATCCCCGCGCCCCTTGCCCGGAGTCCTGTCGGGGAGCTCAGCCCTGAGAGGCAGGCGAGTTCCGCCGAACCTGGCGGAGAGGAGACAGGCAGCCACAAAGCTCGAGACCCCCCCGGGCTTCCAGGGGCTCCAGGAGACCCGGAGGAACCGCTCGGTGGACCGGGCGGGAGGGGAAGCAGAGCGAGGCGGGGGCTCATTCCTGGAGGGAGCACCTGTACAGTGAGTGCATGCAGAATGCAGAATGCAGGGAGGTGCAAAAGCAATGGAGGATCTGGTCCCTGAGGGAATGGAGTTCACAGAGGAGTTGGGGGGCAGAGGGGAGCGGGGAGCGGGTGTGAGTGAGTGAGTTTGTTGGAAAAGAGTCCCCAGAAACAAATCTTAGCAGAATGTTGTTGACAGGTTCCAGGTTCCAGAACTGGCTGCTCTATATGGAAACCCTGCTGGACTGACAGGACACAGTGCAATCTTCAAAGGTGTTTTTATTTTGTTTTTCTGCAGAAGGTGTCTGTGTATTACTAGGGTTTGAGAACTAGCAGTCCGGCTGCATCACAATTGTTTGTGGAAGAAGGATGAATTAAAATGCTTGCCTCTTAATATTAATCCTTAGTCTGGAGACCAAGGGAAGCTAACTGGATGCTCTGATATGGGAAGTGACTGTATCTGAATAGTTATGTTACAGGAAACAATCATAAACTGAGAGGGTCATTAAAGAACCCATCAGACCCAGTGCCCTTCTTCCCCAAGTTAAATATTTAAACCAGTCAAAACAGACACTTATTTATCTTAAAGTTAATACTTTCCCAGATCTATTAATGACTCATTAATCATTTATTTAATACAACAAATTTTTATTGACCACCATGTTCAAAGCTATGTAGGAGATACAAAAGCAGACTACAAAAAGGGTCCCCTAACAGTCTGCTGAGGAAAGATAATAAAAGACAGCCCATTTACTTGTAAATCAATGTACCATATGTGCTAAAGTGGACATAAAAGTGCACTAGGTGATAATTAGTATTAAAAAAATCAGAAAAGAAAGGGTTATATCTTATATGGCATGGAAATAAAAAGACTGGAAAATGTCCTGTCTGTGCTTCCTAGCACAACATACTGTTAACATTAAATCAATAGGAATACAGAATTAAGTGTTTTTTAAAATAAGTCAACATGAAACAAAAATTAAATATATATGTATTCTTTCAAATTGTGATGGACTTTCTAAATGAAATCTTTGAAAGAAATAATAAAAGATTGATAAGCTTGACAGTAAAAATTTAAAACTTCTTTAGGAAAAAAAATAAATGAAATTAGAAGAAAAACTAGGAAAACATTTAACAACATAGACGCAAAAAAAGGTTTATATCTTTACTATAAACAAAATTTTTACAAACCTATTAGATGAGCCCTGAAATAGAAAGTTGGTCAAAATAAATGCTAGGTAAAGAATTGTATTTAAAGGTGTAAACATTTGAAAAAGAATATTCAAAAAAAGATTTAAAAATAATTTCTTCTCACAAAAAGTTAAAGGACAATAAAAATGAAACACAATATTTCATACATAAATTTATCAGAGCCCTAACTAGTTTGGCTCAGTGGATGGAGTGTTGGCCTGCGGACTAATGGGTCCCGGGTTTGATTCCGGTCAAGGGCATGTACCTTGGTTGTGGGCACATCTCCAGTAGGAGGTGTAAAGGAGGCAGCTGATCGATGTTTCTCTCCCATCAATGTTTCTGACTCTTTATCCCTCTCCCTTCCTCTCTGTAAAAAAATCAATAAAATATATTTTAAAAATTTATCAGAAAAGTTACATGCTAATATTTTATACTAATGAAGTTGAATTAAAATAAGTACTCATCTTCTGGAAACTGAATTGGAAAACAACTTATAAATTGACTTTCTAAACTATGCAATTTAAAACTAATGATTTTTGCAACTTAATCCTAGAGACAATAATTATTTTTATATAGTAGATCACAAGTCTATCATCACCATCATTATCATCATCATTGTATCTCCCAATAATTGCATTTTATAATTTCCAATGACTTCGCACACCTATTTTTTCTTAACTATAGTAAATAGGACATATTGTTTAAAAACATGTGAGACAACCAAGTAAATTTAAGTATGGGCTGAATATTAGATCATATTAAAGTTATTAATTTTGTGAGCTGTGATGTAATTTGTACAATAAAACATTATTTCAATTAGCAATGCATAATGAAGTATTTATAGATGCAATGACACAATGTCTGAAATTTGTTTAAATACTCAAACCAATATATATAGAGAGAGGGGACTAAATAAAACAAGATTGTCAAAATATTGAAGATAGATGATCGGTTTAGAAGAATTTGTTATAGTTTTTCTCTGCTTTTGTATATGCTTTAGATTTTTCACAATAAAAACTGGAAGGAGATTTGACTTGGGATGGTAAACACAACACAGAGGTGATGTATTGTAGAATTATATACCTAACACCTGTATAGTTTCATTAACCAATGTCACCCCAATAATTTTTTTAAAAGAGTAAATTCAAACGAAAAATGTAGCATTTTAGTACAGGGTATCCCAAAAACATGTCCACACACTTTAACAGCTGATAGTTTAATTGATGTTTCTTTCTTTTCAGCCAAACTAAGCTTTGAACAAAGGAAATTCATCCTGAAATGCTACTGGAACTTTGGAAACAATTGAAAGACCAACACTGCCTTTGTAATTATTCAAAGTGTGTATTTTTGGGGACAGGGTACCCCCCAAAAAAAATATATACACACACTTTAACAGCTGATAGCTCACTTAATTTTCACCTCTTTTCAGGCTTAACTGATTTGAAATAATGGGTGAAACCAGACTAAGTTTTGAACAAGGAAAATTTACCCACTAGACTTTTTTATGGGTATACATAAAAGATAAAGTTTACAGTATAGAACTGGAAACAGTTGAATTGAGGTCAAATATCCAATGAAATCATTATTGTTGTTTGCAATTCCATTGCTTCAAATATCAGCAGTGCCTGGACCACAATGTTCATCAATTTGAAAACAGGCATTTTATTCATTTCTATAGATTTGTTTAAATTTTGAAAATGAACTATATGCTAATAAACACTGACTTTATAATTATTCAACGTGTGTATATATATTTTGGGACACCTGTAGTTTTGTGGGGGGATTATTTTCAGAAAGGACACATTAGAGTAGTTTAAAAGGTAACTTTACATTTAATAAAAATATGTACAACTATTTACATAAATAAATAGAAGGAAATAACTTAAAAAGTGTTTAATTTGTTAATGGAATAGTTTTGGCAGCTACTGATTAATGTATTTTACAGGTAGAAAAACATTACCCTAGAGAAATCAGAAAGACAGTGGAATTTTTCTAAGGCAGAATTTTTCTCAGTACAAAGAGTACTCTTTGTCGTATTAAGGTGTAAAATATCACTAACTTCTGAGTTATCTCCCTTCCTCTGATTTTTCACACAATCTCCTCCTTTTCTATTAGCAGTGGATGTCACCACAGGAATACTAGAAGTGGGTCAAAAGCCATGGTGAAAATCATTTTTAAATCTCACTAAGGCTATTTTTGATTATACTTAAAAGCATGTTTTAAAGAAAAAATTTATTGAATAAGGCCATGTTCCCATCAGTTATAGATTAAAATAAAAAAAAATTATTTGTATAACTGGCGTCGATGTCAATTTGCAAAAAAACGTAGTATCCAAAAACTGCTCCCACCATGCCATAACCTATAACATGGTCCTTGTTGCCACAGTTGGGGACAAAGATTGAGAGGACAGTTAACATGCAATACTTGTCTTTTGTTATTTCAATTTTGGTCCTTTCTTCTACTATGGATTTGAGATAGCTGTAGCACAGAAATATATTATTATAGAAAAAGAAAACCTCTTGCATATGAAAATCTCTCATCACTTCCTAACAGATATGAGGCTTGTGTTTATATATGGCAAGTCTTGTCTAGGTTAGTAGTCTGCCCTGTCCCAGAATCTTAAGCTTATACCTGTCTGTTTTAGTGGTGGACTTGCCATGTGTGATTTGCAAACACAATGGGATTTGAGGCCAACAGACTCCTTTGATTCTTTCATATCCTCATGATCCTTACTCAGCTCTGAACTCTTGGCTCTTTGACCTAGCCTCCATCTTTGCCTGTATATTTATAGATCTTGACATTTATAAGTTCTTTCCCTACTGTTTGTACCTTCAATTCCTTCAGCAGACCTGATTTATGTTGCTCCAGTTACTCCCCACTGCTTTAACCTTGACTTCAATTAATTCTACATGTTCCCTTCGCCCACAGCCTTTCAGCTTTCCTGTTTCCCTGCCCTCCGCAGCCACTGCAACCGCAACCCAGCAGAGGTCCACATGGGCATCTGATGCTCCATACAGAGCTTTGCTATCTCATCTACCAGCTATAAATGTGTGATTCTTATAACATCACTTTGACAAAGATTTATAAAATAAATGCTGATAAATGTATTTTCTGGGGTGTTACTATCATCTTGGCCAAAAGGAAAGGATATGGGCTTCGTTTACATTTCTCCAGGTAAGAAGCACCTTTAGAATTTGGTGTATTCTGCAAGTGTGGATTTCCCTTGCACCCACTCAGTTCAGATACTGCTTCTTAGTAACAAGAAAAAATGAGTAAAACTTAAACTTGAGGCTAAAACCAAAAGCTTATTTAAGTCAATAATCTCTAACTTTGCTAAACCAAATTTCAAACCCTGTTTTAACTACTTACTTATTCCACAAAATGTGTTCTCTTTGTGACCTAGCTACCAGGGTAACAGAAAAGCCTCAAGGAAAGATTGTGTTTTGAGTGAGGTAGATGTGGGTTCAAATTGGATATAACTCCTGCTGTGTAACTTTAGACCAGTTTCTTAAGCTGCCTGAACTTCTAGTTTTTTAACTATAAAATCCTATCTAATAAAAGAGAAATGTGCAAATTGACCATACCTCCACTATGCCCACAAGCCACACCCATCAGCCAATCAGGAGTGAGTATGCAAATTAACTCAACAAATATGATGGCGACCACAGAACTGGAGCCAGTAGGAGGCTTGGGTTACCCCCAGTGATAGAGAAAGCCATGCTTTCCACCCGCCTTGGCCTCCACTCAAGGCTACAAAGTCTCAATTATAGAAGATAAATAAATCCCAACAAAAATGGTGGCAGCCACAGAGCTGGAGAGAGCAGGAGGCTTAGATTGCCCCTGGCGATGGAGGAAGCCAGGCTTCTCACCTACCCTGGCCTGCCCTGGCCTTTGCACAAGGATACAAAGTTTCAATTATAGAAGATAAATCACAGATACCAGGGCCTCCACTTGAGTCACCTGGGGACGTGGCTGGCCTGCAAACGACCACAGGCCCCTTACCCAGGCCACCCCACACCTCATAGGAAGCCCCGTCCTGATCTGGGACACGCTTCAGGGCAAACCAGCTGGCCCACACCTGTCCACCAGGCCTCTATCCTATCTAATAAAAGAGAAATATGCAAATTGACCATCACTGCAACGCACAAGATGGCTGCCCCCATGTGGACACTAGATGACTGCCACAAGATGGCCAGCATGAGAGGACAGTTGGGGGCAATCAAGCCTGCAGTGGAGGGCAGTTAGGGGTGACCAGGCCGGCAGAGGAGAAATGTTCGGTGTGACAGGGCTGCAGGGAAGGGTAGTTGGGGGGACCCAGGCCTTCAGGAGAGACAGTTAGAGGTGACCAGGTCTGCAGGGGAGGGCTGGTAGAGGTGACCAGGCCTTCAGGGGAGGGCAGTTTTAGGTGACCAGGTCTGCAGGGGAGGGCAGTTACGGGTAATTATGCCAGCAGGGGAGCAGTTAAGTATCAATTAGGCTGGCAGGCAGAAGTGGTTAGGGGCAATCAGGAAGGCAGGCAGGCAAGCAATTGGGAGCCAGCAGTCCTGGATTATGAGAGGAATGTCCCAGACTGGAGAGGGTGCAGGCTGGGCTGAGAAACACATACCCCTATGCACAAATTTCATGCACTAGCCTCTAGTGAAGATAATAATACCTATTAATAGACTGGCTATAATAATTAAATGAGGTAATGAATATACAGTAAATTCTCATTAAATAATAGTTATTTTTTTAATTTCTGTCATACCATAAAGAAAAAAAATCTAGGTTTACCTCATTTGAGCCAAGAATCTCCTTCAAATGGCAATCACTCTATACCCTAGAGGCAAAATACAGAAAATGACAGAAAAGAGAATGAAGTTTACATGAGAAAAGAATAAAAGTATGGGCAGAATAAGGAGGACCAGAGAAAGCTGTTTATATTGAATGACATAGAGATTCTATGTTTCTAAACAACATAATCCACATTTTAAAGAAATTTATTAGAAATATGTGGGATGTAGCTAACAAAATCAAAGGAAACTTGAATAAGATTTATGCAGGACAAGGAAGGAAGCAGATCAGGAGGAACCAAGATGGTGGCATAGGTAAATACCTATCTTGCTGCCCCACACAGCAATTTCAAAACTACAACTTAATGACAGAGCAAACATCATCCAGAATCACAGGAAAGCTGGCTGAGTGAAAATTCCACAAATAAAAGTAAAGATAGGACACTGTGACTCAGAGGAGTGGCAGAGGGCAGCATTGAAGATACGCGCGGTGTCAGAGGTTTGAAGCCGTGCGCATATGTGAGCAGAAAGGGCGGGCGGCTGCAAATGCGGCTGGCTTTCTTGAATGGAGAGGTAGGAAAAGGCGTCCACTGCACTGATTTCCCAGTTTCGGACAAAATCCGGGGAACCCACACTCATACAGGGTGAAACTGGACAGTAGGGAAGCACGCTGAAATTCAGGCGCTGCAAAGGTCTGCAAGCTTGTGGAGAGTGTGTATAAACTCAAGAACAACAGAGGTGCACGAGCGGGAAGAGAGGACTTGTGACTTGCTCTCTCGTTCGGGAAACCACTGGACTGCATTGTTTCACAACTGTGGGTGAGACTTTGGGTGTGCAGACTCATTTGGAGAGAGGCTGAATTGTCCGGCTATGGGTAGAGCTTGGCGGCAGCTTTCTCTCAGAGGTGCTTGCAGCTATTACCACGTGCACAGAGACGGAGCTGATGCTGCCTGCTCAGCCCAGAGACTCCACCAATCCAACCTGAGCACAGCTGACCCTCACAGCCAATTGGCCTGGAGGTCAAACCCTCCTAGTGCTAACAACAATAATCTAGGCTTAACTTCACCAAGACTGTGCAACCCATAAAGGACTGCAGCAAGAGTATCCACCTCAGGTAACTGGGGAGGCTGAGCCACTGTCCCTTAGAGGACATCTACCACACAAAGCTAATCGACCAATTCAGGAAAACAGCCACCATGCAGAGACATGGAAAGAAATCAGATGTGAAAGAAATGGAAGAAAAAAAACGACTGGATATAGAGCTCAAAACCACAGTTATAAGGTTTTTCAAGAGGCTCCTAGAAAAGGCTGATGAACTTAATGAGACCTACAAGGAAATGAACAAGACCTACGAGGAAATGAACAAGACCTACGAGGAAATGAATGAGACTTACAAGGATATGAATGAGACTATCAAGGATATGAAAAAGGACTACCTAGAAATTAAGCATAGACTGAGAGAAATAAAAAATATTATACAAAGACCTAAAAGCAGTCTAGAGGACTGTAAGAATTAAGTCAAAGATTTGAAATACAAAGAGGCAAAATCCATTCAGCCGGAAAAGCAAGAAACCAAAAGAATCCAAAAAATTGAAGATAGTGTAAGGGGCCTCTGGGACAACCTCAAGCATATCAACATCCGAATTATAGGGGTGCCAGAAAAAGAGAGAGACCAAGACAATGAAAACCTATTTGAAGAAATAGTGAAAACTTCCCACACATGGTGAAAGAACTAAACTTAGGAGTCCAAGAAGCACACTGAACCCCAATATATAGGAGCCCTAAGAGGACCACATCAAGGCACATCATAATTGAAATGCCAAGAGCAAAAGACAAAGAGAGAATATTAAAAGCAGCAAGAGAAAAACAGATGGTTACCTATAAGGGAGCACCCATACGATTGTCAGCGGATTTCTCAACAGAAATGATGTAGGCCAGACGGGAATACCAAGAAATATTCAAAATGATGAATAGCAAGAATCTACAACCAAGATTACTCTATCCAGCAAAGCTATCATGCAGAATTGAGGGTCAGATAAAGTGCTTCGCAGATAAGAAAAGGCTAAAGGAGTTCATCACCACCAAACCAATATTATACAAAATGCTGAAAGATATTCTTTAAGAAGAGGAAGAAGAAAAAGATAAAAGTGTAAATTATGAACAACAAATACACTTCTATCAACAAATGAATCTAAAAATCAAGTGAATTAATAAGCTGATGAACAGGATAAACTGGTGAATGTAACAGAATCACTGACATAGAGAGGGAATGGACTGACAACTCTTGGGGAGAATGGGGGTGTGGGAAGTGCAGCAAGAGACTGGACAAAAATCATGCAACTATGGGAGAGGACAGTGGGGAGGGGGAGGTGAAGGCGGAGGGTGGGATGGGTACCAGGTGGAGGGGAACTATAAGGGGAAAAAAAGGGAACAATGTAATTAATAAACTGAACAATAAAGATGAATGAATAAATAAATAAATAAATAAATAAATAAATAAATAAATAATCTGATGAGCAGGATAAACTGGTGAATATAATAGACTCATGGGCATAGAGAGGGAATGAACTGACAATTCTTGGGGAGAAAAGGGGTGTGGGAGATGCAGCAAGAGACTGGACAAAAATTATGCACCTATGGGAGAGGACAGTGGAGGGGAAGTGAGGGTGGAAGGTGGGATGGGTACCGGGTGGAGGGGAGCTGTAGGGGGGGGAAAAGCAGAACAATGTAATTAATAAACTGAACAATAAAGATTAAAATATTTAAAAAGAAAAAAAAAAGAAAAAGGAAGGAAGCCTAGTCATCAATGCAGGTTGGATAATCTCTTCAAGTCATGGCCATGGGAATGAAGCCTCCAACCATTTTCTTTCCTTAAAATACTGGCTAAGATTCAAGATCCTGAGTGAGTCTGTTAGCCCATCTTGGGTTATGTACTTGTCCCTTGGTTAAAGGAGCCCAGTCACCTTGAATGACAGTCTGATACACCTCAAATGTTAGGTCATAATTGGGAATGTCTGAATCATCAGAGATAATTTGGGTTCTTCTATTCGAGAAGGAGTAAGAAAGGCTGAGCAGACAAAAACAGCAGGATCCATGGAAAATTATATGTGGGTGGTGTGAGAAAAAGTACAGGGAGAAAACATAATTCTGTGCAAACTTACTTTATACCATTGATCAAAATGTGTTACAAGCATTCCTTTACCTGGGTCCCCCATGAACTTATAACTCCTGAGAGCAAAGGACTGCTTTGAATATTTGTCCTCAGTACCTGTGCCATAGGGAACTCTCAGAAAAATTTAGACTCACAGAAAGTTTCCATTTCACTGCACTAGAGTGTCACAATGGAACCATTATTGGTTGGGTCCCATAAACAAAGGAAGGATGTTCATTTACACCAATCATACATATGGTTGTGTAAAATTCAGAATCCTATCTAATAAAAGAGTAATATGCAAATTTGACTGTACCTTTGCCATACCCACAAGCCACGCCCACAGCCACACCCAGCAGCCAATCAGGAGCAGATTATGCAAATAAACTCCAACCAAGATGGCTGCCACCACTGAGAGCAGGAGGAAGGCTTGGGTTTCCCCGGCAACAGAGAAAGCCAAGCTTTCTGCCTTCCTAGGCCTCCAATCAATGTTACAAAGTTTCAATTATAAAAGATGAAATGGCAGCAACCACTGAGCTTGAGAGTACAGAGGCTTGGGTTTCCCTGGCAATGGAGGAAGCCAAGCTTTCAGTCTGCCATTGCTGGCCTAGGCCTCCACTCCAGGCTACAATGTTTCAAACAGAAATGGCTGCCACCCCGGAGTGAGCAGAAGGCTTGGCTCTGCTCCAGGCTACAAAGTATCAACTGTACACATAGATTAATCCCAGATACCAGGGCCTCTGCTTGGGTTGCTGGGGTGTGTGGCCGGCCTGCAAACCACCACAGGCCCCTTGCCCAAAATGCCCCTCACCCCAAGAGAACCCCCACCCTGATCTGGGACACTCTTCAGGGCAAGCCAATTGGCCCCCACTCATGCACCAGGCCTCTATCCTATCTAATAAAAGAGTAATTTGCAGATTGACCATCACTCCAACACACAAGAGGACTGCCTCCATGTGGTCAGAGATCCTGCCCCCATGTGGATACAAGATGGCCATCCCAAGATGGCAGTAGGGGAGGGCCACTGGAGGTTCCAGGCCCTGCAAGGGAGGGCAGTTGTGGGCAATCAGGCCAGCAGGGGAGGGCAGTTGGGAGGGACCAGGCCTGCAAGGGAGGGCAGTTGGGGGCAATCAAACCTGAAGGGGAGGGCAGTTAGGGGTGACCAGGCTGGCAGAGGAGGGAAGTTGGGAGCAAATAGTCTGGCAGGAGAGCAGTTAAAAATCAATTAGGCTGGCAGGGTAGTGGTTAGGGGGTGATCAGGCTGGCAGGCAGAAGTGTTTAGGGTTAATCAGGGAGGCAGGCAGGTGAGCAGTTTAGAGCAGCAGTCCTGGATTGTGAGAAGGATGTCCGACTGCCCGTTTAGACCTGATCCTACCAGGATAGGGCCTAGACGGGCAGTTAGACATACCTTGAGGGGTCCCAGATTGGAGGGGTGCAGGCTGGGCTAAGGTACATCCCCCGCCACCCATGCAGGAATTTCATGCACCAGGCCTCTAGTTAGAAATAAATATAATTAGCTAAAAATTCACTTTTCAATCTTTAGAATTTGTGAATAATGTAGCAATGGAGAAAAAGATTTTAAAAGTCTAGTAAACAACAGTAACAATATTTATTGTGTATTTTGATGTGTACAATAAATTTGTTTCTGGCTCATTAGTTATAAAAAAGCAATTGAGCCCAGCCATTGTTGCTCAGTGGTAGAAAACCAACCCATGCACCAAGAGGTTGCCAGTGCCATTCCCGGTCAAGGCACATGCCGAGTTGTGGGCCCAACCCCCAGTAGAAGACATGCAGGAAACAGCCAATGTTTCTCTCATTGCTATTTCTATCTCTCTCTCTTTCTACCTTTCTTCTTTCCTCTCTAAATTTAATAAAAACATATTTTTTAAAAAAACACAATTGAGTTGCACACAGAAAGATGCCAGCTCTTTACAGCCATCCATGACAGGGCAATGACATAATTTATCCACCACCACACCCCAACAGCCTGCAATTCAGTATTTTCTCACAAAAGCATGTCTGTATATTAATTTACCCATACTTCTTGCCAAGTCCCCTTAGTGAGTAAAGATATAGTATAGACATAGAGACATAGTATAAAACCTTGGTCTTGAAACCTAATGGCTCATGTGGGTATCAAATTCATGGACACTAGGAGTTGATAATAAATGACTTGTGTGGTATTCGAGTGTGTGTGTGAGGTTTTTTTTTTAACCTGAACTGAATGAATTTTAGTCAGAGTTTAAATAAAAATTTATGGAAGATTATTGGAAATTGTTATGATTATTTGACCTCAAAAATTACAAAGTGAATTTCATTTAATTAATGAGTTCATTTTTCTAAGAAACTAAATTTTTTCCTTATCAATCTTAGATGGTTATATAATGACCTTCACATATTGCATATATGTTTCTCTGTTGGTTAATGTATTTACCATCATTGCTCCAAAATGTATAGGGAAAGACTTTTAAAACTAGAAAGTAGGAAGGAAACTCTCCCTTTTTTGTCACTGAACAAAATTGTTGAAAACCCTCCTGAACCCATCCCAATATTCTTTTTCATCTTTTTTAAACATCATCATTGGAGTTTTGTAAGTATTGCATTCTAAAAAGAAAATATTTTTCATTAGACATGGAGGTTTTCTTTTTTAAGTGGAAATTTACAGTTAATTAACAAAAAATCAATTAGTAGGTTTCTACAATGTCAATAACGAAGCTAAAGGGCATTAACTCTTATCACAAGTTGTCAATCAAGGGATTATGTGATAAAAAGACAAAAAGGGAAGTGTTCAACTAATGGTACTTACCACCTGGATTTTCAGGGGGCTATAAAATGCCTCCTCTTCTAAATGTGAAGCAGATAAAAGTGGCTCTCTCTCCCATTGATTACAGGCCTGAAGCAAAAGTGGTCAATTGACTTTCCTGGGCTAATGATGTCACCTCTCTTTAGGGGTCAAGTCATAAATTCTTTACTATCTGCAATGGTTAATTTGTGTGTCAACTTGGCTAAATTATGATACCCAGTTGTTTGGCCAAACACTAGTCTAGATGTTGCTGTGAAGCTATTTTTTTAGATGTGATTAACATTTAATCAGTAGAGTTTGAGTAAAGCAGAGTACCTTCCCTAATATGGGTAAGTTTTATTCAATCAGTTGAAGGCCTTAAGAGCAAGGACTTTCCAGATATATATCCCTGTATTGGTTTTTTCCTCTGGAAAACCCTGACTAATACACTCTCTTAGAGTGTTTCCAAAGTTTTAATGAATGGAAAGCTAGTGCCTGCCTTTTTAAAATTTTAAATAGTTCAAATAAATTATTTTTTCTGATTTCATTTTATAAGTTTATAAATAGCACCACATTCTCTCACTTCCTGTTTAAAACACACAAATGGCTTCCCAACCCCCCAAATCCTTAGCATAGCCTAAAAGGCCCTGTGGTCTGCCCCAGATAGAAGGTCCATCTAACAAGATTACTGGCATCAGACATTTGTACAAATCACTTTCTAATGTCAGGTATGAACAATCAGTTAACAAAAGGTGCCTTACTCTGTGCCCTTGTGAACACAGAATTAAAACAGCTGGGCACAGATATTCTTAACAGTTTCAATAGAGTATCTGAGTGGGTTGTTCTATCCCTTGCTACATATTTCTGTCCAGGCATCTGGGGCCTGTCCTCAGAATCAAATAACAGTCAGTCCTTGGGTTACATCTGATTCAACGTGTGTCGTTTTGTGGTTACGTCATCATCTCCCATTTATTTACTTTTTTAAAAGTTCCATCATTTCAATGTATGTACATATGTGCTTTATGTTTTTTTATTATTTACTGTATTTACCACAAGTAAAGGTCAGGAATTATTATCTTTCTTTTAAAAACTTTTTTTTTACTGTGTCACTTCATTCATTACTGCTGTGTATGTGCTCCATGTGAGTGAGCTAGGTGCTTATGTAGGTGGGTTCCAATTTACAGTGAAAATCGCCTTATGTCGCGATCTGTAGGAACAGATCTCCAACATAACTCAAGGACCTACTGTACCTTCTTCCCTGAGAACTGGCAACCAAATGAGAAGGCTTTATTCATTGGTGCTCATTTCTCCAAACTCCATTTCCATAACTCAATCTGTTCTGACAATACAACACCCCCATGGGTGTGTTGCAATTCTACTGCACTGCTTTCCTAGTGTGTACACCCTAATCATGGAACTTGAGAAACACTCTGGTGCAATGAAAAAAATCAGAAGGGATATCTTGATCTCCTCAGTAGCATATTTTAAAACTGTCACTTAGGTTACTGTCTCTCAGGACACATTACATCTACTTTGGACCAATTTTTACTTTCCTTAGTTTGATCTGGCACAGTCCCTACAATCTGAGAATAATTTGGGATCTAGTGCTCCTTGTGTACTTATTAATTTGTCCTTGAGTAGTATGACAATATGGTTTTTCTCTATCTCTGAGTCATTTATCACCCTCTTCTAAACCTGTCTAAACATATTTATTTTCAACATATTTGTCAGAACTTAGGTTATCCCATTTTCACCCCTCACCAAACATAGTGCAATGTTTACCTTTTTTAAAAATATATATTTTATTGATTTTTTTTACAGAGAGGAAGGGAGAGGGATAGAAAGTCAGAAACATCAATGAGAGAGAGAAACATCGATCAGCTGCCTCTTGCACATCCCCTACTGGGGATGTGCCCGCAGCCAAGGCATATGCCCTTGACCGGAATCGAACCTGGGACCCTTCAGTCCGTAGGCTGACGCTCTATCCACTGAGCCAAACCGGTCTCGGCAATGTTTACTTTTTGAGAGATTTCCCATAACAGAAGTAAAAATCTGTAGAAATTTTTCAACAAGAGACTCATCAAAAAATTAACATGTCTATCAGGGTGGCTGTATCACCATAGATCATGCCCACAACACATACACACACACACAAACACACACACACACACACACACACACACACACACACACACACACGTGCTCACCACTATCACTGCTAGCACAACAAGGAAAGGGGCAAACCTCATATAATCCTGATCAATTATAATTACAGGAGGAAACCCTGATCTAATTAAGGAAAATCTAGAGTATGTGGCTTTGCGTATTAAGTGTCTCAGCAGAAAGAAGTCTGCATAGGACCCAGAAAAAGTGAAGCAAAAAACAAGAAGTGGTCAGTACATCTCACGCATCATCCAAGGGGGAAGTGCCTTGAACTTTGAGCCTGGGAAATTTTACTCCTCTAGGCAGATAATAAAGATAATAACCTGTATTCATACAGTTCCTACTCTGTTCCAGGAAAAGTCTAAGCACTCTGCATTTATTGACTGATTTAGTATGCATTACACCCTATGAGTAGGTACTACTATTATCCCCATTTTTCAGGTATGAAAACTGAGGCAAAAGCCAGAAATAAAGCTGGACTTAAATCTAGATAGCCTGACGTAAGGGTCTATTCTCCAATAGTAAACTATAGTAAAGAAGTGGAAAGGACTGGTTCCTTTCTCTTTGGAAGAGACAAAACTAGCCTTTTTTGAGCACCTGATAATTGTTGAGGATTATCAGGTGGAAACAACACTATGAGTTTCAACCATCTGATCCCCATTTACAGAGGTAGAAACCAGGCGTCATGGAGATCCTTAAGAATCAAGTGCTTTTGAGATGATCACTGAAAGCTTGCCACCGTCAAAGCCTATTTATTGGCTCCCTTTCATTCATTTTGAAACTAAGCAAGAAACAAATGTAGTATGTTAAAAAAAAAAGCCCAAGCAAGAAAACACAATCTTGAGATTGTGGTTCATCTGATATGGACCAGTTGATAAAATGTGTACACACACACACACACACACACACACACATACACACAGGGAAAAACAAAAACAGGAAATTCAGTTTAGCTGTCTTCTGAATCAAATTGAGTTGAAGATGACTCACTTTAATATACCCTATTCTGATTATATGAGTCAACAGAGTGTTATATTTAATGAAAAAGATGTCTCAGAATTTTAAATTTCTCAAATTGACTCACTAGCACCACAAAGACTCATTTAGATGTAAGCAAAAAAGTCCAACGTTGCAGAAGAAATCAAAGCTGTAGGCCAGATCAGTTTTCAGGAGTCTCTCTGAATATAATGACTTAGCCAGAGACCTTTCCTTTTACCAAATAAATTTATATTTGAGATTTATTCCAAAGTAATATATTTTATAGAAAGGTCTATGGAAAACAAAAATAAAAAGTGCAAGATCCTAAAATTACCCTATGGTAATCATGTTAATGTCTGAGGCTGAGACAGTATTTTACAGTGCATGTATTATAGATAATATTTGGATCACAGGATATATATACACACTAGAGGCCCAGTGCACAAAATTCGTGCACAGGGGGCAGGGGGTGTCCCTCAGCTCAGCCTGCACCCTCTCCAATCTGGGACCCCTCAAGGGATATCCGACAACCCGTTTAGTCGGACATCTTTCTCACAATCCAGAACTGCTAGCTCCCAACTACTTGCCTGCCTGCCTTCCTAATTGCCCCTAACCCCTTCTGCCTGCCAGCCTGATCACCTCCTGGCTGCCAGGGGTTCAGAGCAGGGATGGATGGATAGGTGGGCCACAGGTGATCTTTAGGGCAATGAAACTGTTCTGTCTGATACTACATTAATGGTACATTTGTCAAGACCATAAGATGTTCAACACAAAGAATAAACCCTAATGTAAACTGCAGGTTTTACTTTTGTTAATAATGTGTCGATAAAGGCTCATCAATTATAATAAATGTATCACATTAATTTAATATGCTAATAATAAAAGAAGCTTTAATGTGGTGTGGCCAGGCCTCGGGGTGGCAGCACAGGTCAGGACCCCCTGCTGCCTCTGGGAGGCCATTGGGACCCCTGCCGCCACTCCAGGTTTACCAGGGCCAGGCTTTGGGGTGGCGACAGGAGTCTGGAACCTCGCAGGCCCAGCGGCCACCTTGGCCCGCTGCAGCGAAGGAGGCCCGCCTGCTATCTTGGTTGGGGGTTAATTTGCATATTGCTCCTATTGGCTGCTAGCCTAGCAAAGGTACAGTCCATTTGCATGTCTCTCTTTTATTTGATAGGATATATATATTTCTGGATTTTTTTCACTTAACATTTTATCTGAAATATTTGTTATTAAATATTTTTGAAAGTTAAAGACTGCAAAATATTTATAGCATAGATATACCACAGTATACCTTCTCTTGTTAAACGTCTATGTTATTACCAATGAGACAGATAACAAAAACATTAGCACATTACTCTGAAAATAGATAAATAAGGGGGCAAATCAAGCATATCTTATCACTTTCCAACATGAACTATTTTAGGGTAAGCAAACTGTTAGAGGGAAAGCTTTTCTTTATAGAAATTTTTCAGTTAACTAATGTAAAAAGATTGGTAGAATTTTAAAATACCATTTGTAAATCCTCATAAAATCATAGATCTAGAACAATCATTGATGAATGTTATAACTAAAAAATATATTAAAAAATCAACAGGGAACTTAATTTGTAAAATAAATTTTAAAAAAGAAGTCTCACCAGAACCTACAAATCAATCATAGCATCACGAAAAGTGGGGCAACTAGAAACTATATGCATTCTGGTGTAATAGAACAGGCAGTAAAAAACACCACACATCGCGTATTCTTGCCAAAAATAAAGATAAAAATGAGCCTAACTCTACTCAAGTCTCATTCTAAGTACTAGTTCATAGGCAATATGAGGGTTAGACAGAAAAAAAGTGATTTGATACCATGAAGTAGACATCAGCTAAATCTAGAATGTGGGACATTCTATAGGACAAAAGACCTAGTTTATTTATCAAATAAATAACAGAAAAAAGAGGTACGAGGGACTCATATTAGAAGAAACTTAAAAGGCATAATGTCAACATATGCAATTTTCAGATTTCTTTTAGTTTCTAATGTGCACATAGCAATTACAAAAAGACATTCTTGAGACAATGAAGAAATTTAAACATAAACACATTCAATTCTCTTAGATCTAATAATGGCCTTTGGCTACTATTTTAGGCTTTTATCACACAGAAATATTTAGAAATAAAATAATAAGATGCCTTGGATTTGCTTTAAAAAAAAAAACTCCTGAAGAGACAGAGACAGAGAGATTGGGACAGAGAGACAGAGACAGAGAGCATAGAAATAGCTAAAACCAGACTGGAAAAAAATATTAATACTTGTTGAAGCTGGGTAAAGGGTACTTTTGAAATTTATTATAACATTCTCTACACTTTTCTATTTGTATAAACTGTATATATATTTATTTCTTTGAAATTTTTACTAATACCACAGGCATAAACTCCATTAAGGTTATTAAAAACAATTTTGTGGAACCAAGATGGCAAAATAGGTACACACTTGTACTTGCTGCCTCACACAACCACATCAAAACTACAACTAAAAGACAAAACGGATATCATCCAGAACCATGGGAAGGTTGGCTGAGTGGAAATTCTATGACTAGAAGGAAAGAGAAAAGCACACTGAAACTGGTAGGAGGTGCTGAGATGCAGAGGTGCAGAAGTGTGGTGATACGGAGGTGCACACGGAAACCGGTTAGCAACTGAGTACGCTGTTGTCTTTTTCAATTGGGAGGGAAATACAAGCTCTCAATTGCTCTGAACTCCAGTTCCAGGCAAGACTCTGAGGACCCAGACTCATATGGGGAGAAACTAGACTGTCTGACATCAAGCAGGAATGCAAGGACAGCTTTCTCACAGAGGTGCTTACAGCAATCATTGTTCCTACACAGGGCCACGGGACACAGATACCCGGGACCTCTCCAAGGCAGAACAGACTTGCAGCCATTGTAGTTTTCTTCACCCTGATGATTCCCTAAGAGCCCACCCAGTTTACAACCCTACCAAAGCTGTGAGCAGAGGTTTTTGTATATGAATGACCTGTGCCTTTGCAATCTAAAATCTAACAAACTGCAGCTGGGTCAAAGAGCATCAAAATTCCAAAAGAAGGTCTAGACAGCAGCCTGCATTGCTGCACAGCTAGGCCTCATTTGGGCACTTCTAAACCCCAAAATAAGAGGAGAAATCTGCATATCTTTCTGTAGCTCCTGCTGGGTGACCTCAGGCAGACGCTGACTTTGCATCTCCTTAGAGATCCAAAAGCCAGTGTACCCAGTGGTCAGAGTGAGACCATACCAGAGTACAACTCTTCACATCCATAAGCAACATACTCAAGAGGCAGACTCAGTGAGCACCAAAGCCCCACTGAAGCAAGTCCTGCTCCATAAGGGTGTCTATAGCACAGAAGTTCTCCCATCATAGACACAGCTGCTCCTCACAGCCAATTCGCCTGGTGGTCAATTCCTCTCAGTGATACCAACAGCAATCAAGACTTTCCCTACAACAAGACTGTGCACACAACCCACAAAGGGGTGCACCAAGAGTGTCCACCTCAGGTAATTAGGGAGGCTGAGCACTGGGCCCTATAGGACACCTAGCACACAAAGCCACGCTATCAACACAGGGAAGCAGTCAAAATGCAAAGACAAAGAAACATGTCAAAAATAAAAGCAATGGAAGAAAGCAAACTACTGGATATAGAGTTCAACACCACAGTTCTAAGGTTACTCAAGAATCTTCTAGAAACCTCTGAGAAATTTAGTGAGACCCTCCAGGATATGAAAAAAGACCAATTAGAAATTAAGCATACACTTATTGAAATAAAGAATAATATACAGATACCCAACTGCAGACTAGAGGACCCCAAGAATCAAGTCAAAGATTTTAAATACAAAGAAACAAAAAATACCCAACCAGAAAAGCAAAAAGAAAAAAGAATCCAAAAATATGAAGATAGTTTAAGGAGCCTCTGGAACAACTTCAAGCATACCAACATCTAAATTATGGGGGTGCCAGAAGAAGAGAGAAAGCAAAATATTGAAAACCTATTAGAAAAAATAATGACAGAAAACTTCCCCTACCTGATAAAAAGAAATAGACTTACAAGTGCAGGAAGCACAGAGAATGCCAAACAAGAGGAATCCAAAGAGGACCACACCAAGACACATCATAATTAAAATGCCAAGGGCAAAAGAAAAAGAGAGGATCTTAAAAGCAGCAAAAGAAAAACTGTTGGTTACCTACAAGGGAGTACCCATATGACTGTGATTTCTCAACAGAAACCATTCAAGCCAGAAGGGAGTGGCAAGAAATATTCAAAGTGATGAATAGCAAGAACCTACAACCAAGATTACTCTACCCAGCAAAGCTATAATTTGGAATTGAAGGTCAGATAAGGAGCTTCACAGATAAGAAAAAGCTAAAGGAGTTCATTACCACCAAACTAGTATTATATGAAATGCTGAAGGGTATTCTTTAAGAAGAGGAAGAAAAATAAAGAGGTAAAGATAAAAATTATGAACAGCAATGTGACAACAAATACGTATCTGTCAACAAGTGAATCTAAAAATCAAGTGAATCAAAAATCTGGTGAAAAGATTAAACTGGTGAATATAATAGAATCAGGGGCATAGAATGGGAGTGAATGGACAATTCTCAGGGGGAAGAGGGTGTGGGTGATAAGGGAAGAGACTGGACAAAAATCACACACCTATGGAGGAGGACAGTGGGGGGGGTGTAAGGGAGCTGTGCGGGAGAAGGATTATCTGTAATAATCTGAACAATAAATATTTATTAATTTAAAAAATTTAAGTGCCCTCCAGAAAGTTTGCACCAGTTTATAAACCCACTAATATGAATACATTGATCTCACCAGGCCATCACCAAAATTGAATAGATATTTTGAAATATTCATTATATTTTATTAGAGAAAGGATATTTTGTATTAATTAATGCTTTTCTTAACAATGAGTTGAAATTTTCTTATTAAAATTAGTCTGATTTGTCTGAATTGTCTGATTATATTCTTTATCCATTTTTATTGCAATTTTGAATCATAAGGGCTTATATAGTAAAAGTAAAAAGGCTTCTTCATCTGATGCCAAATATTTTCCCACTTATTGTTTGATTTTGATTTTGTTTGTTATGAATGTTCAGAAGTAAATTTTTAGGTAATTAAATCTATAATCTGGCCATGGTTTCTTTATTGCCTTTATGTTTAAAATTCCTTACCTCTCCTAAAATGAGGTAAATATTCACTTTTAATGAATTTTTACTCCTACATTTTTTAATCTATCTGGATTTCATCTTGGTGTATGGCTCATAGTGTCAACGGGGATGTTACTTTTATTATTTTCCAAGTAGTAAGCCATCTTTTTATTTCTTTTTCTTTTTTTTTCAAGTTCAAGATGCCTCCTGACATTTGATAAATCTCTCCATAAACTCAGCTAGGAATGTGGTTAGGGCCCACATCCCCTCTGTATCCAACAACAGTTAACTTACACCCACATGACACAGAACTAACATGGTTATATTTACGGATTATTTGGGATTTTTTGTGACTTTCCAGCACCTTGCCTTACTACAAGCCTTCCCACACAAAAATACATCATTCATCACTGTTTTTCTCAATTAACTTGTATTTGACACTTTTATTATTCTACTAAAGGCCGGTGCATAAAATTCATGCACTCAAGGGAAGGAGGTCCCTCAGCCCAGCCTGCAACCTCTTGCAGTTCGGGAACCCTCAGGGGATGTCCAACTGCAGGTTTAGGCCCACAGGGAACAGGCCTAAGCCTGTAGTTGGACATAGTTAGCACTGCCGTGGAGGTGGGACAGAATTCTGTCATCGTTGCTGTGCTTGACAGCTGTGAATCCAGCTTCTGGCTGAGTAGTGCTCCCGCTGTGGGAACACACTAACCACCAGGGGACAGCTTCTGCATTGAGCATCTGCCCCCTGGTGGTCAGTGTGGATCATAGACTGGTCGTTCCACCATTGTGCCGAAACCAGCTCTCTGACATCCCTCGAGGGTGAGAGGGTGCAGGCCAAGCTTAGGGACCCCACAGGTGCACAATCAGGGCTGGGGAGGGACATGGGAGGTTGGCCAGACAGGGAGGGATCACGGGAGGGCTCCAGGGCATGTCTGGCCTGTCTCATTCAGTCCCAATAGTTCCCAGCAGCAAGCTAACCTGTTGGTTGGAGCATCTACCCCTGGTGGTCAGTGCACTTCATAGCAAGCAGTTGAGCGGCCTTAGCATATCATTAGCATATTATGCTTTGACTGGTTGAACAGATGACAAGACGACCAAACATTTATCATATTAGGCTTTTATTATATAGGATACCTTGCCTTTCAAGTGGCACTTCAGCTTATATTTCTATGCTGTTAATGACAGGACAATAATTTCCTCTTGAAGATACATCTTGTTTGGTATTTTGATAACTCTGAAAATTTTCTTTCTCTGATTAAGCCAAATTCTGCTTTTGAATAACAATAATCTGAATTTTTTTCTTCCCCATAATGATTCTCAAAAAATAAATATCTAATTTGTTTTCTATGAAGTAAACTCTTCCAATAAGATCCTATATAAATCGGCTATACCGCAAAGATATGATGCTAAGTGAAAGGTGACAGTCTCAAAAGATTACATATAGTTTGATCCCATTTACATGACATTTGGGAAAATGGTAAAACTATAGAGATAGAAAACACATTAGTGTATCCAGGGACTAGGAGCTTGAGGTAGAGACAGGAGGCATCAGTATTTGACTACAAAGAGGCAGAATAAAAAAATTATTTGGGGTATTGAACTTATTCTGTATACTCCAATGTTGTTGTATTTGTAATTACAATAATCTTCTAGACTATATACCAAAAAAGATGAATATTACCACACTAGAGGCCTGATGTACAAGATTCATACATGGGGAGGGGGGTGACCCTTAGCCCAGCCTGCACCCTCTCCAACCTGGGACCCCTTGAGGGATGTCTGAATGCCCATTTAGGCCCTCACAATCCAGGACTGCTGGCTCCCAACCTCTCGCTTGCCTGCCTGCCTGCCTGATTGCCCCTAATTGTTTCTGCCTGCCAGTATGATAACCCCCTAACCACTCCCCTGCCAGCCTGATCAATGCCTAACTGCTCCCCTGCTAGCCCAATTGCCTCTAACTGCCCTCCCTGCTGGCCCAGTAATCCCTAACTGCCCTCACTTGACAGCCTGGTCGCCCCTAACTGCCTTCCCCTGCCAACCTGGTTGCCCTCAACTGCCCTCTCCTGCAGGCCTGGTCACCCCTAACTGTCCTCCCCTGCAGGCCTGGTCCCTCCCAACTGCCCTCCCCTGCAGGCCTGGTACCCCCAAACTGCCCTCCCCTGCAGGTCTGGTTGCCCCCAACTGCCCTCCTCTGCTGGCCCAGTCACCCCTAACTGCCCTCCCTTGCAGGCCTGGTCCCTCTCAACTTTCATCCCCTGCTGGCCTGATCTTCCAAATTTGCCCTCCCCTGCAGGCCATCTTGTGTCCACATGGGAGCAGCCATCTTTGACCACATGGGGTGGCCATCTTGTGTCTTGGAGTGATGGATAATTTGCATATTACTCTTTTATTAGATAGTATGTAAATTTTAAAAAGAGTTAGAGATTAATATTATCTCTTACTATGTGCCAGATACTTATGGTTTTTTAATTTTAATCTTCATAACCCCACAAGATAGTAATATTGTTATATTCCCCACTTTGAAATAAAGAAATTGAGACACAGAGAGGTTAATAAGTTGCCCAAGGTCATAAAACTTCATAGAGACACTGCTTGGGTTTTAACCCAAGCAATCTGACTCCAGAACTGAATATCATCATCACTGTCCTATGCCGTCCTATGCTGAAAAGAATGAGGTGCTTCATTCATCATTTCTCAATGCAACTACATGACCAATTTAAGGAGTAGAACATCAGCTAGAACCATCTCACCACAATTAGTTTGCAAATGGAGCAGAGCCTAATGCCACCAAAACAAGCATGTGGGCCAAAGAAGTCTTAATTGCTTTTTTAATAGCTAATATTTAATCTTTTCTATTTCCAATTTTCTTTATAGTAAAAAGTCTTCTTGTTAACATACTGAATACATTTCAAAATCAACTTTCTAAGGCCTATGAACTCTGATAAAAAAAATATTTTCTTAACTGTCCCTTAAGAAGTTCTGATTCTGGTGTAAATAAAATAGAATGTCAATTAGAAGCACAAATAAATTGTTTAAAATTTCAAAAATCTTATTCCATTTCTTCTCCCTCCCTAGTCCCCCACCACTAAATCCTTCCGGACATTTTTTTGAACTAAAACCTCTTAGTAATGAGACAAACGGATAAATACACCCACGTACAGGGCCTTGTGGTCATTCTTACACATTCATTTAGAGCTTCCAGCCGACAGTCTACATCCCCACAAACTCCATTCCATGCACTTTGCAAAAATAAAGCTATTCACTGTAAAAGTGGTGCATGGCATACCTGATAATTCAGCAGTTGCTGAAAAGAAAGAATAAAGGGAAAGAATTATGATAGTTTTCAAAACGAAAAATTACCAAAAGTTTATCTAAATTTGGTAAGCATTTTCTTAAGATGGTAAAGGTTGCATAATTTTTATGTGAACAGTTGGTATAAGAGAATTTGCTTTTGGATTTTTAATGTTCAATACATGTTCGTGATAGATTTAATCACTTCATACATGTTCATGACAGATTTAATCACTTGAGACAAATTACAGACATAGTCATGTACACATGGAAGAATGATCCAAGTTCTATGTGACCTGTCTGCCTTGTACCCACCTTCCCTAAAATATTCAAGAGTTGAATGGAGCTATTCTCAGTCCATTAGCATCATCCTCCAAACATCTTTAATCGGAACTCCCTAATAATTCAGAAAAAATTTTTAAAAGAGAAATTTGTAGAAAAATATAGTTTGTCTTTGAAGTCAAACAGCCCCAGCCCCCTTCATCACTTTATCCTTTACTATCAATGCCACACAGGACACATTCCTGTGTATTCTCTGATCTTCTTTCTTCTATAAAAAGTACTTTAGCCATATTTCTCTTTCAGGCTACCATTAGAATCAAGTGAAATGATGCTGACCTTACAGAGTTCTTAACCACATACTAGGATGTCAGTAAATGGTAGTTACAATTACAATCAAGGAAAGAAATCCTACTGATGGAACAGTGTTTATTTATGGCTATTTGCAGCTTTATTTCATAATATTTCCTTAGGCAAATTTCTCTACTCCCTGCCTCAATATTAGGTTTGATCTTGTTATAGAGTCATGGGCTTTTCAGTATTAATTATTACTTACCAGCATACCTCCCATGGAATACAGTGAGTTTGGGTTTATAAAATTAAGCTTACTAGGATATTTAAGAGATGTGAAATGACTATAACCTGATGCAGCTCATTTCACAATCCTAATTCACAGGCACAAGCACACACACCCACACACCCAGGAAGTGCGGGCGGGGCAGGGTGGAGGTGGGGCCTGGTGGAAGTCAGTAGCTTATCTATTATATGCACACACTCCAGAGCTGTAAACAAGACCATGTGAGGACTCAGCTAGAATGCTTCCTCTGAGTCAGTATTAAACAAACTTCCGAACAGTTAGGGAAGGAAATAAAACCACTGTACCCCCAAAGCCTTCAGGACAGAGAGCACGGATCATGAGAGTTATGTTCAACATTGTTAGAGACTGGTGCAATCACTAAAGTAAATTTTGTAAAAAATAAAAAAATAAAAATGCTGCTTAATAAAAATAGCTGGCATGAATTAGAATAGGTAGTGATGTCCATATGGAGTGCCCTATCACAAATTTACATGAGTTGATTATGTGGCATGGCAGGAATTTTTAAGAAATCTTTGGTACTTTATTTTATGAAAATGCTAGCAAAACTTTCCACTTGGTGATATGAGCATTAGTGTCAGGGTCTCTGACATGATTTAGGTTAAAAAATCAGAGGCAAATATCTCAATGGTGAAAACACACACACACACACACACACACGCACACACACACACCAGGAAATCACAGATTTTCATAGACAGCATAATATGATGCCCTGGAAAGTACAGACTGTAAAATCAGAAGTGCTCCAATTTCACACTTCATAGTTTCGTGATCTTGGGCAAGTTATGTCGCCTTATTGGGACTCCATTTTCTCACTTAGAAGATCATGATATTCACGAGGTTCTTATTAAGATCAATTTAGATATGAGGCGAGTAAGCACCTTGACAAATATGAAGAGCTATAGAAATAATGAGACATTACAACTGACTGCTCTCATCTGCAAATGTCTTCAGGTCAACTAAAACAGACTTAGAAAATCTGTAGTTATAGCTCAATACAGAGACAGCAGCTCTTGCACATATTTTATTTCTGAAGATATAAAATTTAATATAGAAACCACAAGTCATAAATTATGAGGAAATAGTTAAAATAATTTAATCCTCCCCAATGTCCACAAAATAGGATGTTTCATTAAGTGTTGTCTGGGTGCTCAGACAGTAGAGCACATGACCATTTCCGGCAACCCAAAACTTGACCTCACACTTGGACTTCTGAAGGTAAACTTCCTGGGAGGAAATTAAATACAGAGGACCTCTTCCAGCTTTGAATACCAGTTTTGCAAAAAACACAGTAGGAAACAGTTAGACTAAATTAGTTTTTAAACTCTTCCCCTAAAATTATTAAAGCCAAAGAAAAGGCAAGGGTTTTTTTTTATTTGGACTAGGAATGAAATCAAAGATGTCCAAAATATCCCTTACTACTTGCCTGTCTTTATAAAATATGTTCTAAAGTAAGATAACAGTTCCTCCTTCCCTCCCTGCAATATTTTTACTTAAATCCTAAGCTCCAATCTTATAAATGAAAACATTCAACCAAAAGGGGGAAAAAAAGAACTATAACAGTCATAATTTACATGTGTGACATCCTATCTAATAAAAGAGAAACATGCAAATTGCCGTACCTTCACTATGCTACCAGCCAATCAGGAGTGGAGGGCAGTGCTGCATCGGCAAGCAAGACGCCACCAGTGCAGGGTGCCACTGGGGTTGGGTGGTCGCCACTGGGGCTAAGGCCAGAGCTGGGGGCCTGGGCCGAGGTGACTGGGGTTGGGGGGCCGGCCTGCGAGCTGCACAGGACAGGAACCACCCAGGAAGGGAAGGGCGGGACAGGAGGGGCCAGCAGGCGTACCCCACAGGATGGGAGCCACACAGGACGGGAGTGAGTGACACATACTCACAGGCCCACAACCACACAGGGCCCTCAACCGCGTCACCTATGCTTCCCTGGACTTCACCCTTCAGCCCGGATCCTCCAGGTCCCAAGCCCTGGGGTCACTCAAATTCAGCAAGAGTTTGCAATTTGCCCAAGGCATGTTGAACAATGATCTCCTAACCCATTTGTGGGAGTGTAATCTGACTTAAAACCAATGGACTAAACAAGAAAGTCAATTTGGAAATGTGGATCAAAATTCAAATGAATTAGCTTTGGGCCAGGAGTTCCATGTTTGAGAATGTGTCCTAAGTAAACAGTCAAATAAGCAATTATGTTTACTGTCATTGTTGGTGCTGGGGGAAACCAGAAGCAACCTGCCCCAAATAAAGGGTTAGTGAAGTAAACCATAGTAATGTCAAACAGTCAGGGATAACACTGTAGCCATTAAAAATTATGTCTGTATATCCAATTCATTGACATGAAACGTAGGCCATAGCCAAATATTAAGTGGTGGGCAGGGGAACATCAGAAGAGGGCATGTATACTCATATGTATGTATATTTTATATGTCAGGGAAATAATAGTTTTAAAACCAGTGATTCTTCCTGAGCTCTGCAATTGTGTTAGTAAATTGTGTTTCAGGTGTGACAGGTGTCCCCTGGTGTCCCATACACACAGACATCCTTGCCTGTGGGACAGCCTGAGCCTTTGCCACACCTGCCCGTCTCTGATGTGGCAATGGCCCAATCAGACATTCCCTTTCATTGGGCTGGTTTCCTTCTCTCCTTTGCCCAAACCATGCCTTTCCAACAAAAGAATATTAACCAAGCAATCCTAACAAGTTTTGTTGCCAACTGCAACTTAGGCCCTTTTATGCAAATATTGTTGCTTTCAAGTCTACCAGATTGTATTTCAAAGTTTCTATTTTTCTGCAAATTGACCATTTTTTATTCACATAAAATATTCTGGAGTATTTTAAATACATATAGAAAAGTAGAGAATAATATGACAAATACTTATCTATACCAATAAAAGGTAATATGCCAATTAGACCAGACATCTTCTGGACATCCTTCCTAACATCCAAGGACTCTGTATGGGTGTGGGTGTGTGAGTGTGCGCTGCTCAGGTCCATGCTCATGCACATAGGCAGAGGCAGTTAGGGGCAACCAGGCCAGCTGGGGAGGGCCGTTAGTGGCAACCAGGCTGGTAGGGGAGGGCAGTTAGGGGCAACCAGGCAGGCAGATAGGTGAGCAATTAGGAGCCAGGGGTCCCATATTATGAGAGGAATGTCTGACTGCCAGTTTAGGGATCAAGCCATCCCCTGAGCGATCCCGGAATGAAGAAGGTGTATGCTGGGCTGAGGAGACCCCAGGTCCTCCCCCCGTGCACGAATTTCGTGCACCAGACCTCTAGTATACAAATAAAGTAAAATAAAAAATGTGTTCACCCTGCTTTCATTACTCATGCTACCCAAGACCACTCAAGCTTTCTTTCCTCTCTTGAGGTGTGGTGTGCCTGCTGGATTCAGTGGACACTTTGAAAGTTCAAATAGAGTCCATCTTTCAGGCAGATGAGATGCTATTCTATTTTTAAAAGACCTCTAGAAAAGGAAATTCCACTAGCTTTCCCATTTACACATTCCAATGTCTACTAAATCTCACTGTCTGAAAATTTTTCCCTTTTCTCTTATCTAAATCCCCTGTGCTGTAACTTAAGCCTGTTGCCTCCTGACTGGTCCCTAATGGAGGTGGTCATCATCCTTCAGAGATCCACCTCCTCACACAGGCCAGAAACCACTTGATCTCTAACTCCCTTTGTCAAGCTCTTTAATTGTGGTTGTTACTCATCTATCATTTTATTCCCAAGTTGTCTTTCTACATTTCACATATCCTTTTAATATATAACATTTTTAAAAGTAAAGTACAATTAGCCAGTAACTTTACTACACTAGAACAATCTATTTTCAGTTTTCTTTGTTCTCGCCTCTCTTACATACATATACATACATCGTTGTAAACATAATGTGTAATTTTATTGAATTTTTCCAAGTTTTCTTAATTCCTTCACAGTTTCACAACCCAGAACATGCCTAGATTAAGCTAGTTAACTCATACTTTAACAAAGCTGCTGTATAAAGTTCAAAATTTGAAGAATTTCCTTTATTATTTAATAGACTTAAATGATTGATTACTAAGTATCAAAGCAATGGTAGGTTCTAATTAATTTAATTCTAATTAATTAGAATGAAAAAGATCCTGTATAGATGATTGCTGCATCTACCTAAACAGGGCAAACTTATAAAGCTGACCGAGAGAGCTAGACCCCAGGGTAGGGCAGACCCTGAGAAGCCAGGAGTGAGGAGTTGCCTGGCAGGTGATCAGGAGCAACAGGAGCTCTGGATAAATTGCCACAGCTTCTTCCATCTACTAGGAGGCCAGAGACCCTAAGCCCAGAACGCTCAGTACTACTCAGAGTTTAACTGGGCCCCTGAGGGAGGATGTTTGAAGAAAGGCTGAGTTCAGTGGCAGCTGCTACCCAAATCTTTTCTGAATTATAAGGAAAGCAATTGATTAACAGAATGAAATGGCAAACTTGTGCAAGTGGGGGGGGTGGAACATGGTTA
Source organism: Antrozous pallidus (assembly GCA_027563665.1). Classification (NCBI taxonomy): domain Eukaryota; kingdom Metazoa; phylum Chordata; class Mammalia; order Chiroptera; family Vespertilionidae; genus Antrozous; species Antrozous pallidus. Next base: position 18,860,653 of record CM050522.1, read on the forward strand.
AGAGAGTAAGGTGAGTAGGATAAGACTTGTTTGAGGATTCACTTATCAATTGGTGAAACAACCCACTGTCATCAAAAGAGCAAAACTCTGAAAGGAAAGACTGGCTCCGTAATAGTGTATCCTTAAACAAATCAGTCTTTAGGTCTGAGCTTCAGCTGCTTCACCTGCTTAACAGATGTTGTTTATGTGTATTACATGATTTAGGTTCCAGAAAATAATAAATATTTTAAAAATACATTTTATTTTCAAAAACTGAACATATGGTCCTTTCTTTAATGAAAAATATCTATGCTCATTCTCACTTAGATTCAAAAAATGGAATACATAGACTGTGCCTCAAAAAGTTTCGTTTTCAAAATGGAACCCCATGAAAACAATAAATAAAATAAAAATAAAATAGAACCCTGTTTTTAAAATATTAAAGGAGCTTGAAGCTCAATAGATTCTGACTGAAGAGCCCAAATGCCGAATTATTCCTCCATTCATTCACCAAAGATGCTGAGCACTACAGGCAGTGTGCTAAGTACTGGCAATAAAGTACTTTGGAGAACAAAATTCAAGGTCCCAGAAAGAATGAAATGGCATACTTGAAACAGATCATTCAAAAGAGTTTAGTAAAGAGTCTATAAAGGATGTGGATAGCAGTAGGAGAAACTGAAGCATCCTGGGGCTAGCCAATAAATGGCTAGGAAGAGCAAGAAGAGAAGCCAAATATTTGAAATTTATTAGCCATGGGCCTAAAACCCGTCAGGGAGAGGAAGTAGTTATGGAAACCAAAAGTGTAGGAGATGAAAATGAAAAGAGCTTTGGTCTTCAGTAGGAAAACAGAGCTACCTCTAACCCTTTCCTTCCGCTCTATGATCTCTGGTCTCGCTTAAACTCAACTAGAATCTGGAAGGCAGGGGAGCCCTGCTGACACCACTCTAAGATGTCAGCCTCTCAGGACACAGAGTGGGATGCAGACACACAGACATCAGATCCCTGCTCTGTGAAAAGCATGATTGTGGTGCAGAGAGATAGTAAACAAGAAGAGAGGATCATTGCAGATGATCACCAGTGGTCTTAACAATTTAAGGCAAGGATATGATTGAGGAGGTGAAGGTAACTCTGAAATGATATTTTTGCTAAGAACTTAAAAATAAGAAGTTTTTAAATAAAGATTATAAGAAGTCAGAAGGGAGCATTCTAGCCTGGGGGAGGAGCAAATGTAAAGGTCCTGAGGTAGAAGGGCTGGATCTTGGAGTATTTGAGAATTGGGGAAAAGGCCAAATATTTCCAAAGCATTTTAAGGACGAGGAAAGTGTAAAAAAAACATGAGGTCAGAGTAGTAGGCAGTGCCCATATTTTGTGGTAAAAGGCAAGGAAATCATAACAAGAAGTATGGACTCTTCTTTAGTGCAATGGCAAACCACTGAATGATTAGTGCAGGGAAATAACGTCATTTCGTTTACATATTCCAAAGTTCACGTAGGCTGCTGTGTAAAGACTAAATTTCAAGGGCACAAAATAGAAGCAGTGAGGCCAGTTACATGGGTACAATAGCCCCCACTTACTTGCAGGGGATATGTCCCAAGACCCTGTGGATTCCTGAAACCACAAACAGTACTGAACTCCATATATATTGCTTTTTTTCCCTGTACACACATAACTATTAATCAAGTTCAATTTATAAATTAGCCACAGTAAAAGATCAGCAATAATTACTAATAAAATAGAACAATTATAGTAATACCCTATATAATAAAAGGGTAATATGCAAATCGACCAAATGGCAGAACAACTGGTCGCTGTGATGTGCCCTGACCACCAAGGGGCAGACACTCAATGCAGGAGAATTGCTCAGCCACAAGCAGGGCTCACCAGCAGCAGTGATGGGGGGTGGGGGGGTGGGGAGATCTCCTGCCTTGGCAGCAGCGCTGAGGATGTCTGACTGCTGCAGTGGGACATCCCCCTAGGGCTCCTGGATTGCTAAAGGGCGCAGGCCAGGCTGAGGGAATCCCTACCCCCCCACACACACACACACCCCCAGTTCATCATGAATGCTGTGCACTGGATCTCTAGTATTGTAATAGAAGTTGTGTGAAGGTGGTCTCTGTCTCTCAAAATATTTTATTGCACTGCACTCACCTTTTCACTTTAAGAAGCGCTCTGCAGCTCCGCTGTGGCATATCTGAATTGACAGCGTAACTATTCTTGCACTTTGGGCCATTAGTAAGTCAAAGAAGGGCTACTTACACCCAAGCACTGTGACACCACAACAGCCCACAGGAGGAGCCCACAGGCTGCTAAAGGGGTGGGAATATTTACTGTAAGCACGTTCGCTGGAAGTAGGATGATGCGCGTCTGGGCGGGACATGGCGAGATTTCTTCACACTACTTAGGGCGGCAGGTAATTTACAACTTATGAATTGTTTCTTCCTGGAATTTTTCATTTACTGTTTTTGGACCATGGTTGACCACGGGTAAGTAAGTCTGCTGAAAGCAAAACTGCGGATAAAGGAGGAACTACTGTATTTCGGGAGTCCATAGAGAGTTGATGGCATTTTGGACTAGGATAGTAACCAGGGAATTGGAGGTGGTGATGTACTTTCAGAAGGATTAGAGGTAGAGGACAAAAGGGAGAGAGAGAAAAAGACCGCCTGTATTTTACCCACTCGTACATATTGCGCTTCCTGCAAGTTATATTTATTTAAAAATTGCACCCAGCTGGCAAGGCTCAGTGGCTGAGCAATAACCTGTGAACCAGGAGGTCTTGGTTGGATTCCAGGCCAGGGCATATGCCAGGGCTGTGAGCTTGATCCCCAGTGTGGGGAGTGCAGGAGGCAGCAGATAAATGATTCTCTCTCATCGTTGATGTTTCTATCTCTCCCTCTCCCTTCTTCTCTGAAATCAAGAAAAAAATATTTTTAATTGCATTTTCCTAAACATGCAATATTTACCCATACTTCTCTGCCTTGCAACTTATAGTTTCGTCTTTCAGGAATGTTCCCCTTTCTGGTCCATATATCTAATCCAGACAATTCATTGCTCACAACTCAGTTCTAGGAATACCTGACTGCAGAAGCTGGTCCTAAAACTCTGGTCTGAGTTGGCCTTCTCTCCCCAGAGCTTCCCACAGCAGCTTCTGCCTGCAGCACTTGTTCCCTTCCTATTCACCTGGCTTATATCAGGGGAGCAGCAAGGGAAAAACACCATAAAATAGGCTAGAAATAAGAAAATAGAGAGTTATTTGAATAGGACATTTTTTTAACCTTGTGTGTTTCCAAAAATAGTGGCCAAGGCAAGAATTTATAAATGGAGGCAGGAGTGAGGGACTGGGAAGAATGAGGAAAAGTGGGAAAGCAAATACCAGTACATAGATGCATTATTAAAATCACTATTGTGAGCAACTGGCACTCAGTCCTGCCTAGAAACTTCTAAAGAAGATGCAGAATGCCTTTTGGAATTGTTTACCTGAAGATTAGTGATTTTTATCTATAGCACATATCCCATACTAATTATGATTTACTTTGAGGCATAAAAATTCCTATATACTTCCAGACTGAGCATGCCTGCTTGAACAAAGGGCTTCCCAAAGGCAACTGTGGCCTAGGAAAAACCCAAGGACAAAGTGCAAAACATCCAGTGCTTGAGAAAAGATGTCAACATGAGGTAAGCCAGACTATTCACTGCGTGTGCACTAAAATCAGAAACAAGGCTAAGAGGATGTGAGTCAGGAATCCAAAAGCAATTCATACCGTCTATTTTTTTGTATCACTCAGATATACATGTGTTCCAAAATAAGTCCCACCCGCCTTCTAAGTCTTCAAGGTGTTGGTCAGCCACAGGCTCTACACATGACCTAATGGATATATAGTAAACAATAAGCTACAGTCTTCATTGCTGCACCAGGGCCTGAAATTATATGTGATATTTATCATCTCCTTCCTCCACCATCCAATATTAAATTGCCCTCTCCCTTAGCCAGCACTCATACTTGCCTAGGTTTCTAGCCTGGTGGGGTGATGCAGAACTTAATCCCTGAGCAGGCTGACCCCTTGACTACCATGCCTTTGTCAGGTCGTGGTTGCTAAAATTGTCATTCACCACTATCAATGGGCAGTGAATGCTAAGAAATACTGATGATTGGCCCATGCCTTGCCAATGCCTTAGCAATCTCAAATTGCCCAAAGTGTCAGTTTCATCTAAATCATCCCCAGTGTGAAACTAGTACTATATGGGTTTGGTTGGGTTCTACCAAAAATCAAAGCCTTAGTCAAGGAGGTATCCCAAAATATAGGTTGGGAACCGAGAGAATTGGGGAAGGGGAAAAAGTAGATTTAAAGGTATGTTTTTCTAATATCATAGCTTTGGGAAACAGGGGCTTAATCCTGGTGTTTAAAGAACATCCTGGTGTTTAAAGAATGTACCTTAATCCTGGTGGTTAAAGAATGTATCTTGGAGCTGTTTGCTAGGACAACAACTAAGGAAAGCATTCATAGGTTTCCATTCCTCATTGATTGAGAATTGCTCTCAGAGACAACTTTCATTAATTTAGGGGCTGTATGTATGAACTTAACAAGTGGGATTCCATTCATAGTTGCAGTACTGGAGAAGTCCTGAACCTAAAAGTAAAAAAGCATGGTGTACATTTGAGATGAGATTCTGTTGTTGTATCATGAGTCAAAGGCAGAATGCCCATTGCATCTATGCTGGAATAAGAGGTGAGACTGAGAAAATGTAAATATCACATATAACTTCAGGACCCAAAGGCTCTGAAACAACCTTCTCAAAGAATGTGGATTTAATTTAATAAAACATAAGCAAACATTAGGCCCTTTTTTTCCTTTTTATTGAATTTATTGGGGTGACACTGATTAACACAATTATACAGATTTCAGATGCACAGTACTACAACACATCATCTGTACACTGTATTGTGTTCACCACCCCATCACCATTTATCCCCTCTCTACCCACCTTCACCTCTCCCAACCCCTGTCCTCCTTTCCACAGCAATCATCACACTGTTTTTTTGTGTCCATGAGTGTTTTTCTCCTTCTTGTTCAAGCAAGCATCAGACTTTTAAGCAGAAGAGTGTCATAATTAAGTTTGTATTATAAGATTATACTTGAGATACTGAGGATGACCGAGGCAGAGAATGGAATGGTGAAGCACAGGAGACCATTTTGGATACTTCGCCTGTAGATAATTGTGCACTAGGGCTCTGTTGCTGGAGATTAAGGAAGGAAGAAAGGAATTAGTGATTTATTTATTTATTTTTTTTAGAGAGAGAGAGACATGAATTTTGTTGTGCCATTTACTTATGCATTAATTGGTTCAGTCTTGTATGTCCCCTAACCTAGGATCAAATCTATAACCTTGGTATATTAGAATGGCACTCTTAACTTACTGAGCTACCCAGCCAGGATAAATTAATTATCTATTTAATCAGTGGGGGAAAGTTATGCAAAGTTTCATGTTGGGAATTTGCTAAAAGATATTATTATAACCAAGTATCGTCAGTTAACCATTATCTGTAGTTAGTAGAAAGTTTGTTAATGGAATCAATGTGGTTTTAAGCTTAGGTCAATGAATCCTATATAATAAAGAGGTAATATGCAAATTGACCATTACTCCAACACACAAGATGGCCACCCCCATGTGGACACAAAATGGCCACCACAAGATGGCCAGCAGGGGAGGGCAGTTGTGGGCAACCAGGCCAGCAGAGGAGGGCAGTTAGGGGTCACCAGCATTGCAGGAGAGGGCAGTTGGAGGGGACCAGACCTGCAGGGAAGGGCAGTTGGGAGGGACCAGGCCAGCAGGGGAAGGCCATTAGGGGCAATCAGGCTGGCAGGGGAGCAGTTTGGCATCGATCAGGCTGGCAGGGAAGTGGTTAGGGGGTGATCAGGCTGGTAGGCAGAAGTGGTTAGGGGCAATCAAGCAGGCAGGCAGGAGAGTGGTTGGGAGCCAACAGTCCTGGATTGTGAGAGGGATCCCATATTGAAGAGAGTGCAGGGCCTCTAGTAGAACAAAAAGCCACATAGTACATGCATAGACAGAAACAAATCATCTCATATGTTAACTGTGATTATATCTAAGGACACGGGTAGGGGAGAAATTAATGTAATTTTACTTTCACTTTTCAAATTATTATCTTTGTGGCATTTTAATCTTTCAAAATGAGATCATAGTCAATATTAGGTTCTAAAATCAGGGGCTAGAGAAAGGAAGGCATCAAAAATTTAAAAAACAGAACTTTCCTTTTTTATACAAATGTATGCAGAAGAAAATTATCTCTTATGCCTTCCAGTTTTTATGTTGTAAACTTAAAAAAAGAAGTTTTGTGGGGAAATAGCATAAAAGTGAGTAAAACATAATGTATGCAAATAATTTCTGCAGAAACAGACCAAATATTATCAAAATGTTGAAAGCACTGAAGTCTTTCACTTAATAAAATAGTGATATTTGATGTAAAATGAGTCTATAAAACCCTTCAGTCTTGAGGCTCATCAGTCCTGATGTGGCATTTACTGCTCTCGCCTACCCCCACTAGTTCCAGGCAACTTAAAATTTACTTTCTATCTCTATGGATTTGACTATTCTGGACATTTCATATAAGAAAGAATCTTTTGTGACTGGCTTCTTTTGCTTAGGATAACATTTTCAAGATTTATCCATGTTGTAGCATTTATAAGAACATTTCTTATTTGTTTCTTTATTTTATTTTATTTTTTAATTTTTATTTTTTAATTACCACTTAATTATTTTGTATTAGTTTCAGGTGTACAGCATAGTGGTTAAACAACCATATACTTTACAAAGTGTGCCCCCCCCCCAAATATTTTCAGTAGTTATCACAATATTATTGCCATATTTCCTAAGCTGTACTTCCTGTCTCCATGACTATTTTGTAACTGCCAGTTTGTATCTCTCACTCCCTTTACCCAGCCTCCCAATCTGGCAATTATCAGTTTGTTCTCTGTATGAGTCTGTTTCTGTTTTGTCTATTCATGTTAGCACTGTTTCCCGCTCTTTGCTCAATTCCCTTTTGCCCATTTTGAAAATTTTCTTTAAAAAGTAAGTTTTTAAGTTTTTAATATAAATTCAGAATATCAACCATTTATGGAATTTTACTTTGAATAAAAGGTGGACAAAAGTAGGCTTATAGATGTTCCTATATAAAATATAATAATTAATAAATAATAATAAAAGAATAAACTGCATTTCATGTACTCATATCTGTAAACCTATTTTTGCCCACCCTATATATTTTCTCTCTTTTTTTTTCTTTAATTTTAGAGATCTTTTTCAAAACTTGTAATTATTTAATCTATATAAAATTTCCTCTATGATTTCTTCCAAAGCGTCTACATTTAGAAATTTCACCAATATATCATGTTTAGAAAATATCTTATCACTTTAAAAAATTAATAAGAATTGATATTTTATGTTCCAAAAATGCATCATCAGTGTCTACTTTTTAAATAGATTCTTTTAAAGAACAGGTTTAGACTTGCAGAAAAATTGAGAAGACAGTACAAAGAATTCCTATTAACCCCATACCCAGTTTTCCCTATTAATAACATCTTACATTAATATTGTATATTTGCTACAATTAATGAGCCAATAACGATACATTATCATTAACTAAAGTTCATATTTTATTTGGTTTCTTTAGTTCTTACCTAATATTCCTCTTTCTGTTCCAGGATTTCATCCAGAATGACACATTGCGTTTAGTTGTCACATTTCTTTGGCTCTTCTTGGCTGTGACAGTTTCTCACACTACCCTTTGATACCTGACAGTTTTAAGGAGTACTGATATTTTGTAGTGTTCCTCTCTGTTCGAATTGGCCTGGCGTTTCTTTTCTCACGATAGAAGTTTTGTGAGCTACATAGGCTTTGCTGCCACTACTCAGCCCTGTGTAGGAAGGCAGCAGCCATAGACAATTCTGTAAATGAGTGAGTATGACTTTTTCCCACTAAAACAGTGCACCATACTTGGCCCACAGTTTGCCAACACCTGGTCTCTCCTAACAAATAACAAAAGTGAAACAAAACACATGAAACAAAATTTTTATATGTTCAACTGTGTAAAAAGTATTTGTAGAGAAAATGTTAGCAGAAACATCATTAAAATGTTACCAGAACACTTGGATAGTGGAATAAGGATTATTTCCCCTGCTTGTCCCTATAATTCTATTTTTGTATGTATTAAAAATAAGAAAATGGAATCCTAAAGCTAGTTTCTCGGGAATCTGTGCTTTCTCAGTAAGCTGGAGATTCCCTGGCCAATTTGAGATTTTAATGCATTCTTCTTTGTGATATACAGGGTGTTGTCCAAAAAATGTATACACATTTTTTTCTGATACCTCAATTGATATTTCTCTTTTTTTCAGATTTAACGCATTGAAATTAATAATCCTTCAAAGTGTATGTACTTTTTTGGGATACCCTATATTTATGTACATTCAATAAAATATTTTGTTTAATCTTCACTCAATTCTCCATAATAATGGGCTTTTTGACATTCATAAATTATATTTTAAAATATTACTCTCTTCTAATCGATCTATATTATGATTCTGAATCTGTTGTTAGTTATTCAAGAAGAATCTCACTTCCTCTGGAGCTTCTGATATTTTATGGGGATCGCCTACAGCCACAAGTGGAAAATGCTGCCTGCTTTTCTGAAGCTCTTTTTAATGACTCATATTCTTAAAGTTCTCTGTTTAGGTGACAAAAGAACCACTGTTGTTAGGAGGGATGTACTGTGCATTACACAAGCTTACCCTGGCAAGCCACAGGCCCTGATCTGCAATTCTATGTCAGCATTTTTCAGCCCCAGAAATATGGATACAGATGGGTTGTGTGAGTTGCTCCAGGCTCCTCACAGGGCCAATCAAAACAAGGAAAACAAAGGCCTTTATAAACTCAGTGCTGACCACAGCACTTACAGTATTGCTAATGCTACATTTTTCTCTTGACTTTCCATATAGAGAAGGCTTCTCACCTGAGAGAAATCAGATTTCATTTAGGGCCTACGACTTCAGTTTATTGTTCTAATGAGAGTATATAATTGCTCTCTTTGGAAAAGAGAAAATGAAGCTTTTTTCAGCCTTTCTCTAAGAACTCCCAAAACATCCCAATAGCTTTCTGAACACACAAGATGAAAAACACAGATAAGTGTTTAGCCTAAAGCAAAGGCACACAGTTGGGCTGACACTACATATGTAAAGGAAAATGGGGGGAAAAAATGAAACCATAATCTGAGACCATTTGAGGAAGAGAAAGATGTGTTAGTTTAGTTCCACTAGAACCTCAATAAGCCCTACCCTAGCCACCATGAAAGTTGTCATCTCCTGTCCTTCACCCCATCCGTTATTCTCTCTCAGAAGGACATGTGCTATTAGAAAAGTTTGTCACCATATAGTAGTTTACACTTACTGGGTTTTGTCTGTTTCCCTCACTAGAAATATGCTCTTTGCGAGGGTAGAGACCACAATCTGGTGTTGCTGCTACGTTCTATTTCCCATAGTAAATGCATGGAAAATAGGTGCTTCATGTGTAAATATATAACAGAATAATTTAGTAGAAAGACTAGATTACTAGTAAGACAATGTATTCTAGTCAGGCTCTACCATTAACTAGTGAGGTGTATTACTGGGGTGCCTACTATATTAATACTATGCAAAACCCACCTGAAATCCCAGTAACCTACATCAAAAAGCATTTATTTTTGCTCACAAGTCTGTAAATTTGCTGGGGCTCTGCTAGGCTTGACTACACTCAACCTTCATGTTGGAATCAGGCTGTCTCCACACGTCTCTCCATTCTGAGACCAGCAACTACTTGGGGAATGTTTTCTCCTGGTGACTGGCAGAAGCACAAAGGGGACACAAAAGCCTCTTAAAGCTTCCACTTGGGACTAACACACGATCACTTCTGCCTCCTTTTTATTGATCAAAACAAATCATATGGCCAAACCCTACTTCAGAGGAGCAGGGAAATGTATTCCACCAACAGTACTACAAAGAAATAATATAGTTTATCACATCAGATAAGTGAAATTTATCAAGTTTTAGTTTCTGGAAAAAAGAACAATTCTAATCCTGACTATGCACTAGGCTCTTGTGAGGATTAAATGCCCTTGTGTAGACATTATGTAATTAAAATGGCCTGCCAAAGAACTAGACATTAGGTAGGCACCAGATAATGACTGAAAATGGCCATATTCTCATAGAAAGACTACAATAAAAATAATATAATCATTGCTTAGCATAAACTGTATATGAAATACTATAGAGTTTTTAAGTTTGCCTGCATGATGTTCTTGAGGCTACTTTTATTTTATTTTATTTTATTTTATTCCTCATCCAAGGATAATGTTTATTGATTTGAGAGAAACATCAATGTGAGAAACATCAATCGGTTGCCTCCCATTTGTGCCCTGACTGGGAATTGAACCCGCAACCTTTTGGTGTATGGGAAAACACTTCAACTGACTAAGCCACCTGGCCAGGGCTCCTGAGGCTACTTTAAAAATAAATAAGAATGATCATTGCAGAAGATAACTGAGAAGTAGAAAGAGTGTAGGGAGAAAGGAGGCATTAGTTATATCAATATTTCCTTTAGAGTTAAAGCAAATGTGGCCCCAAAAATGTCATCTGATAATCTAGATGTTGAGAGAATGAATGTATGTTATATTATTTTCTGTGAAGGTTTAATATATTTCATAGTCAAAAATAAAAGTTTTTAATCTACTCATCTGCTGATGGGCACTTAGGCTGTTTCCAAATCTTAGCTATGGTGAATTGTGCTGCTATGAACATAGGGATGCATATATCCTTTCTGATTGGGTTTCTAGTTTCTTGGGATATATTCCTAGAAGTGGAATTACTGGGTCAAATGGGAGTTTCGTTTTTAGTTTTTTGATGAAACTCCATACTGTTTCCACAGTGGCTGGAAACAGTCTGCATTCCTACCAGCAGTGTACCAGGGTTCCGTTTTCTCCACATCCTCGCCAGCACTTGTCATTTGTTGATTTGTTGATATACAGTGGAATACTACACTGCTTTAAAAAATAGGGAATTCTTACCATTTGCAGCAACATGGATGGAACTGGAGAGCATTATGCTAAGTGAAATAAGCCAGTCAGTGAAAGAAAAATACCACATGATCTCACTTATTTATGGATAATAAAGAACATTACAACCTGATGAACAAAGATAGACACAGAGTCAGAGAAGCATCAAATAGAATGTCAAATTACAGCGGAAAGGCTGGGGAAGGGGGAAGGAGGTAAGAGATCAACTGAAGGACTTATATGCATGCATATAAGCATAAACAATGGACGCAAGACTCAGGGGGGTGAGGGCATTTATGGGCGTGGGGTAAGGCAGTAATGGGGGATATGGACACATATGTAATACTTTAATTAATAAAAAATGGAAAAAATGAAAGTTATTAAATTATTTTTAAGTAGGTACCTGGCAGACAGAGAAAGGAAGGGAGATTTTTCTGGGCAGAAAGATCACAAGTGGTAGGAAAAGCCATTTGGTCTTAATGAAGGAAAACAGTGGAAAAGAAAAAGACAGGAATGGGGAGGTACTATATTAGTTTCCTAGGGCTGCTGTGACAAATACTACATACTAGGTGGTTTAACATAACAGAGATGTATTGTCTCACAATCCTGGAGACCAAAAATTTGAGATCAAGATATAGGCAGAGTAGATTCCTTCTGAAGGCTCTGAGAAAGAATCTAGTCCATGCTTCTCTCCTAGCTTCCATGATAGCCAGCAATCCTTGCTATTCCTTGGCTTACGTATGCTTCACTCCAATCTCTGCCTCCACCTTTTCACGGCATTCTACTTGTGTGTTTCTCTCTTCAGTTGGCCATCTTCACACTGCATGCCTGTGTGTCCAGAGCTCTTCTTCTTCTAAGGGTACCAGGCATATTGGGTTAAGGGCCTACCCTACTTCAGTATGACATGATTGATCTTAACTAATGGTGTTTGCAAGGATCCAATTTTCACATAAAATCACATTCTTATCTTCAGTTTTTGTCTTAGCACCAAAGTTCTGGGGATTAGAACTTCAACAGATCTTTTTGGAAAACACAACTTAACCCATAAGATGGGATCAAGATATTGTTACTATTTTCTGGCTATTATCATCAACAAATGTCCATATTTACTAAAGAATTCAAACGAACAGCATAATATGTTACTAAAAGGCATTCTCAAAGGACCTGTGGCTTAGCTGACTATGGAGGAAAGGAAATCACAAGAATGATGATGCTTTCTGTGTTTCTTCCATCTATTCATGTGCCTCGCAAGCTAACCCACATTAAGCTCTGCCTCACACCAGCCCACGCTGAGTGACTCACCATCCTGCCCCACTGTCCTCTGCTGAACAGTTTCATCATCCGAAGGAAAAACTCTCTGGCTACTGCCAACACCACCGCTGCAATGCTAAAGTTAATTTTTAATCCTGGGCTCTTCGGCAAGTAACTTGAAAACCCAGATCTGGCACCAAGATCTGTCTCATATTTTCATTTCTGCTTTAGGAAATGTTGTTAGTAAATTTCACAATGCTGATTAGGCAGAATTTTCAGTCCTCCATAACCTACTTTCCAATTTATAACTACAAAAATAGTAAATTATTCAAATCAGTTTTGACTGCTGGGCTCATCCCTTCTGAAGTGTGGACTCTAAGCAGGAAATGTGGAAGTACTTGCGTTAGTTGCCTGTTAGTACTGACATACTAGGCCCCTGGGTCTGTTACACAGATTTTTTTGTCTGGATTACTGACATGATATTCTAAAGTCTCTGATCTTGGATTTTTGTCTTAGCTCCAAAGTTCTGGACTCCAGACTCTGCTTACAAAAATCCAGGAACCTGGAGTATCAACTGCTCTTCTCCCTGGCTCTTCCTAAATGTGACCCCCTGTGCTGACTCTTATCATAACTACTGTTCCTACCTACCTTATTAACAACCACAGAATTGGCCCCAACCTGCCAAAGTCCTCCTAGCCTGATTCAACTCCTGTCCTCCCGATCATTTATTTTTATCTTTCTACTCTAAACCTTCCTTCTTTCATGTCTACCCAACTCATGGCTTGATTGTAAGCATAAAGGAATGGTTAATGTGATGTATTTGTAAATGCTAATTAAATGCTAATTTTAAATGTTGGAGCCTTAGACAAAACACCTAGTATATCTGTCTCACTAGATACAATAAATCTCCAAGACAATAATTAGGATTTATGCATTTGCCAACTCTAATATAAGAAGGAGCTAAATCTGCAATGTGTTCAGCTCTGGATAATTTTAAGCAACTTTTAGACACAATTGAGACTATTTATACCATTAGCAATGTGTATGCCTTAATGACTGTCCTCTATAAACCTTATTTTATCACTTCCCTTAAAATGTAGTGTCCACAAAGTATTTAAGAAAAGCTACTGTGCATCCAGCTGGGGTGGGTCAGTAGTTGAGTGTCGATCCATGAAACAAGAGGACACTAGTTCAATTCCCAGTCAGGACACATGCCCAGGTTATGGGGTCAATCCCTAGTAGGGGACATGCAGGAGGCAGCCAATCAATGTTTCTCTGTCATTGATGTTTTATTGTTCTATTCTTCTCCCTTCCACTCTCTCTAAAAAATAAATTTTAAAAAAAATCTTCAAAAAAAAAAAAAAAGCCACTGTAAGTGGCCTGAATATTTTCCAAGCTCTAGGCACCATACTTACTCACATGGAATGTGGAATGGGCTAGACATCTTGGAATTGTTCTTGTTAAACTGGTGTAAGCAAATTGACCCAATAGTTTTGATATTCATTATTTGTTTTACAAGTTCCTGTGAGGAAAGCTATGCAGTTGTCTTGTGAAGTAGCTTCTTAAAAGGCTTTTATTTTGTCTGGATATGATAAGGATCATTACATGGTATGTCTAACTGATGACTTAGTGCTCTTTCAGTGGGTAGAAACTTCTATGGGAAAAAGAATTAGACAATAAGTACCAATGACTTAATACATGCCATGTTTCCAATTCAATTTGCTTTGATAAAAATCAAATAATCCTCAGGAACACAAATATTTATCTACTGCGATTAGACAGTCTGTTAAAATTGGCATTCTCAGTCTCTCCAAAAGCTCTCATTTGTCCTTTCTATGACCTACACATTGTCAAAAGGTTAACAATGTTGGAAAATTCTTGTGGTATTCTTAGTTTTTGAGCTATCTGGCAGAGAAACATCAGGACCCTTACTTTTCTTTTCAACATAGCATGTGCTTTATTCACAACCAGTGTTCCTCTGTCTTGAGTAACAAAATAGGAAACAGATATTTTAATTCCAAATGCACTGTAAATTCATAACATTTTTCCTTTGAAGTAAAATGTTTTATATGAATACAATTAAACATGAAAAGAATTCATATAATCAGAAGGCTTAATAATTGAAAAATAAACTTTGTCCTCAGTAAAATAGTCCAAAATTTTAAAGGTAAACTAGTATTATTAAAGAGTTTGGTAGTGAATTTTAAATGTGCTAGTTTTAATATTATGAAGTATATTTTAAAATATTATTGAACCCTAAATGCAATTACATACCAAATTCCTTATGTACAAAGATTATTCTTTCCTATTTAGACATTATTTAAAAGTATTACATTTTGCCTTGATATCAAGTATCCTGGCACCAAGGTTAAATGTACCTTTAAAAAAGATAAGCTATCTACTCCAATAAAACCAGAGTTGATAAGCCCTTTTATCAAATATGCCAAATACATGTGAAATCATAAAATATATAGACTAACTATAGAGGACACCTTCATACTTTCAAGGTTACTATTTTTATATACATACCTAATGTGCTTTCAAACAAGACTGTAAAAATTATTTATTATTAGTAAGATATGACAATCAAAAGTATAGGTGATTTTCATGTCCTTTGATGAGTCTTGGATATTTAGAAGGAAAATGGAGCAGGAATAAAAATTCTCAGGTTATAACATCAGGAAAGGAGATTAGACGCCAATTACAAGGGAGATGGAAATCTCTAAAAACAACATATCATGTAGATTCCCATTACCCTGTGTGATAGCATGTTGCTAATGAAACCAAAGCAGTGGGCCACCATGTCTCTTAAAGTAACTTGTAGCCTAGCTTCCATTGTCATCTCCTCTCCCCAAATTCTTTATTGGACCTTCATTCCCATCTACTCCCTCTACAACTGTTTTTGTACCTTACCCACTAAGCACCCTTCCTCTCTTTACCACTATTTTCCCATTTCTTTTGCCTCCTTCAAATGGATCTTTCCCAAGGAGCCTATTCTGACTGTGTTTATCCCTACCTTAGCACTACAGCTTCACTCTTACACACAAGGATTGATGTTCAGCACTATCTCTCTCTCTCTCTCTCTCTCTCTCTCTCTCTCTCTCTCTCTCTCTCTCTCTCTCTCTCTGTGTGTGTGTGTGTGTGTGTGTGTGTGTGTGTGTGTGTGTGTGTGTAAGAGCTTGGGTTCTAGGGTCATTCCCCCTGTGCTCAAGACCCAGCTCTACCCTTCCTATACTATGAGGTAGGTTAAACCTCAGTGTCTTCATCTGTAAAGTGAGGATTATAACAGAATTTGTCTAATAGGAATACTGTGAGGACAAAATGAGGCAATGCAAAGAGAGCACTCAATACAATGCTGGTAGAGAGTAAACACACAATAAGTACTTGTTATTATTGTTGCCATTATAGTTATTATTTCACTAACACATAGGCAATTCTCTTCAGTACAAAGGCAAACTTTTTGGCATCATTTTGTATCACCCTGTAAGCTCAGTGACTGCACTGTTTGAACTAAAAGTAAAATAAATGATCCAGCAAATCACATGCTCTTTTGTGGCAAAGAAACACAATCTTTGAAATACAAATAACAGGTGATTCAGGATGGGAAAATCACTATATCTATAAGTCCTATGCTTGGCTCTTTAAAGATTGAGTCCTCAGATAAAAGCATACTAGGTCTACACAATGAAGTAAAGGATGATGGGGGTTGAGGGTAAGTTTATCAGCAAGTAGAGGTAAGTTTTTTCCTTCCTGCATTGGATGCATAAATATAGACAACTATAATACCCGTGTGGGAGGGGTCAGCAGAAGGGAGAGGTAGGGACTAGACTTACTGCCATGTGAAAACCTGATAGAGCTGCAACCCCTGCTGACAAAGACAATGGGCCAGAAGAGTGTTGTCTAACAGCTTCAGTAATTGTACCTGAGGACAGACTTGGAATTGCTTTCAAGTCTGTTAACTGAATTGTTTTGGGGAAATTGCAGCTTAACTCTTAGAATCTCATCTGTTTAGCTGTAATTCTGTCAATATTTTAAATGTGTGTTTATAGCATGTAAGGGCTAGGACCTTTTGAAACCCAATCATTAAGGTAACACGAGAGAGAGAGAGAGAGACAGAGAGAGAGACAGAGAGAGACAGAGACAGAGACAGAGAGATGTGGCTGAGGATTGGCAAAAAAAAAAATAGCTCCAGCAGAACCTGGTTGTGACAGAACAGCCTCCTTGCCTACTAAAAGGAAGTTGCCAGAATAGACACACCCTAAATGTAAGTACAGCAAGGCATTCCAAAGTCAAATACAAATGATTGTTTATTATCTTTCATCTTTTGTAATCCAGACCTCTGTTCCCAAGCATTGGTGTGGATAATTGGAAAACGACAGAATAGCAAATTTATTTCCTGAAGTCTCCATTTCTCTCAGGCAGATGAGCTATGACACCCTAGGCAGACACTTCATGTAGCAAAGGACATTGTGCTTCTTGGTCATCCAGTGGTCTTTTCCTGGTGGCTGCACTTCTTACAGTCCTCTCCAGCCTTGAATGCACACACGCACTCATGCCAACAGGGAGGCTCCAAATGGTCTTTTGTTTCCAGGCTCTTAATCTTCCCAGTCTTCACACTCTTCTCCAGATATTGCTTTATTTCTCAGGCAAAATATTTATATCTCTACTGTACCTTATTTTGATAGCTGATTTGTTGTTCTCTCTCAAATTGTGCTTTTTTTTAAATGCCACTGCTGGTAACCCATTAAGACTTTGTACTGGAAGAAAAGAAAAATATTCATCCTGGGCAAGGTAAGAACTAGGGCCTAAAAGGTATGAGCATATAATCCATTATCTACTCATTACCATATGCACAAACACTATAATTTATGTCAGCATTACACAGAGCATAAAATTAGGGCAGAAATTATTAAAGCCAGTTGAAGTGCCAGTTTTTCATCATTTTCTCTAGTATATGCTTAAAATTTTCCATCATAAAAAAGAACTTTAAAAATGTACATGAGAACAGAGAGACCATCTCAGGAAAGCATATAAAGAGATCTGCATATTATCCTCTGATTTCAGGCTATAGTAGGCAGCATGCCTATACCTGGCAGAGTACCAGTGTTCCTCTCCCCAACCTTGGGAAGCTCACGGGAGGAGAAGGGGTGTTTATTTTTAGTTCGAGTCACTTCAGTGGGAGAGTACCCAATTTCTTGTGAGGTGGGCCAGACATGAAAGGCCATGTAGTCTATTTTCAAACTAGATGGCAGCAAGGTAATGGAGAGTATGAAGGCTTTAGTGTTGGACAGACTAGATTTAAACTAATATCTCTGACCTTTTATCCCTTGTAAAGTGGAGGTGCTATTAATTTCACAGAGTTATTATATGTGAAGTGCCTACTGATATATCTGGCAAATAACAGATTCTCTATGCATGTTTATTTCCTTCCTTCCTGTCATAGATTCTGTTGCTAATCATAACATGTTTAAGAAACTCCAAAGAAATCTAGATATAACTTTGAAAACATTTTCATTTCTCCAAAACAACAATAAGACCTTGGCATATTCAGTCATTGGACATTATCAATAAGAGGGCTATTAACAGAGGAGGAACCCATCTCTTCAGGCAGATGAGACACCCCATTGTGTGGTGTGTTAGAGAGGACAGTGGAGTCTCTGTTACGGACATGAATTCTCATCTCCACTCTCTCCTGAAGTAGCTGTTGCCTTTGAAAAGGACACCTAAACATTTTTAAGTTCTCCTCTTTCTAAAACTAGAGAATGACAGGCATCGGGACAGCTTGACATATATAAAAGTAATAATTTGATATTTTTAAATCAGTCTGGTTTTTCTCAGATATGAAAACTTTCCCTATTCAATTCTGACAAAGTAAAAACACTACACAAATATGAGGTTTTGACTCTGAGTCAAATGGCTTTGGCCAGAGGCCACAGCAAATAGTCATGATGTGTGATGATTATTATTTCTACTATGATGGACGCAGGATTGTGAATTAAATTGTAATAAGCAGCTGCAAATTAGCTCAAGCCCCTCCCAGAGAATAAGCAGTGTGGGGGATCAGGTGTCCGGCGGCAGGCCCCGGCATGGCCCTGCACCTAACAGTGAGTGGCCTTGGCAAGGTACTTCACATTTCAGAACCTCATCGCCTCATCTCTAAGATATGGCATATCTACCTTTAAAAGTTGTTAAGAAGTTAAATGAGAAAATGCTGGTAAAATGTTCCTAGTAGTTAGTAAGTGCTTATTTTATTCATGAACTTCTACTTTTTGATATATTATACCAGCTTTTTGTCAATAATGTTGATTTTTCTCAAAATTCAAAATTTTACTTTTCATGTTTATGATTCATTCATCATTCTATGTGTGAGAGATTACACATTTGTAAGGTTTAAGAAAAGAGTAAAATCTTGTTTTTCCTTTTCTTATTGAATTTACTGGGGTGACATTAGTTAATAAAACTATACAGATTTCAAGTATACAACTCAATAAAATATCATCTGCTTACTGCATCATGCACTTACCACCCAAAGTCAAGTCTCTTTCTGTCCCCATTTATCCACACTTTGTCCACTTCCACCTCCCTCCACCACTTTTTCCCCTCTGGTTATCACCACACTGTTGTCTGTGTCTATATGTCATTTTTTTCTTAATTCTTTCAGTTTTTTACCCAGTTTCCCCACTAACAAGCAGCTTTTAGTTTGTTCTATATTTCTATGCTTTCAACCAGCAAAATCTTAACCAAATCCCAAGAAGAGAGCATTCAGTATGGCTGGGCAGTCACGGGGACAAGGGGGGGTTCACAAACACCTGAAATGGATTGGCTCTCAGTAGGAAACTCTTTTCCCATCAGACGCCACAGATGTCTCTGAAGCCTTTTCCACCACAGCCTTTCTCACAGGCAATTTGTGAAGGCACCTGGTCACGATGATTTGCAATTCATCCTTGAATAACAGGAATCACACCTCCAGCATACATGAAGAATTCAAAGCTTAGACATGAAATGGGCGGCATAATACATGTAACTACAGCTACAAAGTCTGCCTTTGAGATGCTGCATTTTGAACAATTGCCAAAAAAGACAGAATTCTGTTAATTGGAAAAATCAGCATTGATTCAAGAAAGTGGCCCATAAAACATGGACAGTATAGGATATACTAGTAACCCAGCAGGCTGACACTGACACAGATCAGCAGGTGAGTCAAAACCCAGACGACAGGAAGACACAAATGCACAAACACAACAACCCAGACCCAGCATTCCCCGGATCACATTTATTATAACCCTAATGGACTGCAATAGACCACAAGCTGCTGTTCCTTTCTAAACCTCTCTGTGGTGTGTGAAGGCTTTGCTCTATATAAATTATATATAGATAGATATAGATATAGATATAGATATAGATATAGATATAGATATAGATATAGATACAGATACAGATACAGATATAGATATAGATATAGATATAGATATAGATATAGATATAGATTTCCATTGTTTAGGTTGAGTTTTTCTCAAAGATGACCTATAGTTTTGTAAAGAAAAATCAGATAAATTGGTTTATTACCATGTAACATTTATAGAGAAACATGCCCATAACAGTCATAATCCTATTTGAGTGTACTGTTGTATATATATTTAAAATATTGATTTTTCACTACTGTAATTTTAAGGCCTCTCTCCACAAGATGGGGTTCAAAACACATACGTAAGCTGGATATCTTTTTTTCTTAATATTTCTCAGAGAGGAAGGGAGCGGGAGAGAGATAGAAACATCAATGATGAGAGAGAATCACTGATTGGCTGCCTATTGGGGGATCAGCCCCGCAACCCGGGCATGTGTTCTTGACCAGAATCGAACACAGGACCCTGCTGTCTGCAGGCCAACGCTCTATCCACTGAACCAAACCAGCTAGGGCAAGGGTGGCTATCTTTACTTAGGGGATCAACATAATCACTAGTGCTCCCAGACACTGGGGCTTTATTGATTTAATAAGAAAAGATTATCTTACTGTTTCGGGGGCAAATTAAAAAGCAAATTATTTGTCTTTATTCATAAGTCTTTCACAATATTTAACTCATTATTTTTCTCCTTCCTTTCTATCCTCACAGTTTCATTCTCCAAAAGTTATTCAACTGTCACCTCCATCAATGAGGAAATCATCTATTTAACTGATGAGACAGTTGCCCCAATTTATTTTTAAAGACAGACTTTCCCCACAAGGGAATCACTGCCAGAAAGCTCCACAGCCTTCTCCACCCCTACCTTTTCATCCTTGGAGAAAGAAAACCTAGACCCATATCTGGACCTGAAATGGCTCTTGCCTTGAGAAAGCATGAACCTTTGAGACAAGAGAGGAAATGCTTTAGACAATAGCAGAAGCTGCAGTCCACAAACGCTCAACTTTCCACCACACCCATTGGTGGAATTTGTTATAGTGAACACACATTGCTCTAAGCACCATTTTTTATTAGAGATAAAAGAGAAAGATAATCTGTTCTTAAGTCAACTCCAAATATGATACATATGAAAAGTGGATATTTTTGCTTCTCTGAACTAGAAACTAGTCAGGGAAACCATTGGCTACCTAAAGAGTTTTCTTTTCCATGTAACCTGAGCTCAATCTCTCTCTCTCTCTCTCTCTCTCTCTCTCTCTCTCTCTCCCTCCCTCCCTCTCTCTCAACTCCAAGATGTGCAGTAATTTCAAATGGGACAAATGAAATCTTAGGGTTTATAGATAGCCTTACTAAGCAACAAGAAATGTTCAACATCTAACATAGGTAAAATAATAACAAAAAGAATAATGAAGAATAAGGAAAAATAACAGTGAAAGTACCAGCCATACTTCACACTCTGAAGTGGCACACTCAGAAGCAGTCCCAGCCTGTCTCCTTATAGGTGAAGCTGCTATGACTCCCAGAACTTCCAGGAATTTCTCAGGCTGGATGCAGTCAAGCAGCCATATCTGCCTCTCTGCAGCTCTTGTTTCATGATGAGCAGACATTTTAGTCTTCCCAGTCCTCAAAAACAGTTCTGTCTGGAGTCCAGTGGGCTACTGGTTTCATGTTCTGCAGCCTCTAGGTCAAGCTAAATGCCCCTGGGACCTGGGCAATTGCTTATGCTTCCAGTTACTTGGGGAAAAAAGTCAAGTCTTGACCTTCCTGCTTACTCCTTACTTAACCTCTCTGAGCTTGTTTTCTCATCTATAAAATGGGTTAGAGGAACACCAAGATGGCGGCATAGGTAAACACCTATTGTTCTGCCCCTCGCAACGATTTAAGAACTACAACATAACAGCAGAACAGACAGCACCCAGAATCGCCAGAAAGCTGGCTGAATGAAAACTCCACTAATAAGAGTAAAAGTGGGACGCTGAGACTCAGGAGCGGCGGGAGCGCAGCCTTTCAGACGGAAACAGGTTAGGAGCCATCCTGGTCTCGCGCACGTGCTGGGGCTGGAGCAGCAACCCCGGCCGGATTTCTCCAACCGGGAGGGCGGAGACTTCCCACTGCACGGACTCCCCAGCGCCAGGCGAGGTCCGAGATCTGGGGTACGTGGAGACATCCCCCTGCACAGATTCCCC
This sequence comes from Antrozous pallidus, assembly GCA_027563665.1. NCBI lineage: Eukaryota > Metazoa > Chordata > Mammalia > Chiroptera > Vespertilionidae > Antrozous > Antrozous pallidus. Next base: position 18,882,558 of record CM050522.1, read on the forward strand.
AGTGCCAGGCGAGGTCTGAGGTCCGGGGGACGCACCCTGGAAGCGGGGCGCGGCAGAGGCTCCTAGCCTGCGAGAAACCCGGAGGCGGCGAAAAGAAGTTTCCTCGCAAGGTCGCGCAAACCCGCGACTTGCCCCCTGGAAACTTGTCTCCTGGTTCCGGAAACCATCTATTTTACAACCCTGGGCTAGACTTTTGGTGTGCAGACATATTTGGGGAAAGGCAGAGTTGTCTGGCAAGGGGAAGAGACTAGCGGCTTTCTCTTGGAGGTGTCTGAAGCCGTCCCCATCCAGCAGAGACCCACGCGCGCAAGAGTCACATAGGATGCAGCTGACACTGCCTGCGCAGCTCAGAGACTCCGCCCATCCAACCTGAACACAGTCTCCCTTCACAGCCAAATGGCCTGGAGGTCAAACCCTCCTAGGGCTAACAACAACAAGCTGGGTTTAAATTCAAAAATACTGTACAACCCATAAAGGATTGCAGTAAGAGTACCCACCTCAGGTAACTGGGGAGGCTGAGCCACTGTCCCTTTGAGGATAGCCACCACATAAAGCAGCCACCATGCAGAGATATGGAAAGAAATCAGGTGTGAAAGAAAGGGAGGAGAAAAGACGACAAGACACAGAGTTCAAAACCATGGTTATAAGGCTTTTCAAGAGGCTCCTACAAAAGGCCGATCAACTTAATGAGAATTACCAGGAAATAAACAAGACCAACCAGGAAATGAATGAGAATTACAAGGAAATGAATGAGATCCTCAAGGAAATGAATAAGCCCCTCAAGGAAATGAACAAGACCTCTGAGGATACGAACCAGACCCTCACAGATAAAAAAAAAAAAAAAAAGGACGGACCAGCTAGAAATCAAGCATACACAGACTGAAATAAAAAATATTACACAAAGTCCTAAAAGCAGTCCAGAGGGCCACAAGAACCAAGTCAAAGATTTGAAATACAAAGAAGCAAAATCCACTCACCTGGAAAAGCAAGAAACAAAAAGAATTCAGATAATTGAAGATAGCCTCTGGGACAACCTCAAGCATGCCAACATCCGAATTATTGGGGTCCCAGAAAAAGAGAGAGAGCAAGTTAATGAAAACCTACTTGAAGAAATAGTGACTGAAAACTTCCCCCACCTGGTGAAAGAAACTGACTTAAAAGCCCAAGAAGTACACAGAACCCCAAAATATAGGAATCTAAAGAGGACCACACCAATACATATCATAATTAAAATGCCAAGAGCAAAAGACAAAGAGAGAATATTAAAAGCAGCAAGAGAAAAACAGTTGGTTACCTACAGGGGAGCACCCATACGATTGTCAGCGGATTTCTCAACAGAAACGATGCAGGCCAGACACCAGTGGCAAGAAATATTCAAAATAATGAAGAGCAAGAATCTACAACCAAGATTACTCTATCCAGCAAAGCTATCATTCAGAATTGAGGATCAGATAAAGTGCTTCGCAGATAAGAAAAAGCTAAAGGAGTTCATCACCACCAAACCAGTATTATATGAAATGCTGAAAGATATTCTTTAAGGAGAGGAAGAAGAAAAAGGTAAAAATATAAATTATGAACAACAAATACACATCTATCAACAAATGAACATAAAAATCAAGTGAATTGATAGGCTGATGAACAAGATAAACTGGTGAATATAACAGAAACATGGACATAGAGAGGGAATGGACTGACAGTTCTTGGGGAGAAAAGGGTTGTGGGAAGTACAGCAATAGATTGGACAAAAATCTTGCAACAATGGGTGAGGACATTGGGGAGGAGGAGGTGAGGGTGAGGGTGGGATAGGTACAAGGTGGAGGGGAGATATAGGGGGATAAAAAAGGGGAAACAATGTAATTAATAAACTGAACAATAAAGAAAAAAATAAAAAAAGAAAAAGAAAAAAAATAATAAAAATAAAATGGGTTAGAGGTACTCATCCCAAATAGTTGTTATGTTTAGAAACACTTCATATAAAACACCCAGAGTAAAGATTTAAAACATTTAAGTATTCCATAAATATAATAATAACAAAAATACTAATAGCAATAATAAATGTATACCATTTCACATTATGAAGCAAGTATTATTAATTCCTTAAATAAAAAGTTGTTCATTTATTGCAAAATATGAGCCAATAAAATTCATAAGAACCTTCCTCTCCAGAAACCACTGTTGTTAAAGTTATTATGGGGTCAAAGTTGGTTTTTAGAGCCTCCCACCCCCTTCTTCACTCTCTTTCTTGCCCTCCCTTTCCCCTACCCAAGATCTTCAGGGGATCTACAGAGAACACTAAATTCCTTCAAAGTTCTCTCCAAAAATTTTCTCTTCGTCCCTCCTTGGAGCTCTCGTAGACTCGGTATCTCACTATTCCACCAGCTGTGAGAAAGGGAAGCAATTTAATGAAACTCACTCATCCTTAAGAATAATTATGTGACAATATAACAAGAATACTTCCTTTACTTTTAAAGAAAACACTTAGTGCCCTGGCTGGTGTAGCTCAGTTAGTTGCCGCGCCATCCAATCCAGCAGAAGGTGGTAGAATTGATTGCTGGTCAGGGTACATACCCAGGTTGCAAGTATGACACATACAGGAGGCAACAGATGGGTATTTCTAGCTCACATCAATGTTTCTCTCTCTTTTGTTATCCTTTCTCTCTCTCTCTCTCTCTTTCTCTCTCTCTCTCTCTCTCTCTCTCCCTCTCCCTCTCTCTCATAAAAAAAATTTAAGAAAGGAACCTCACCCTCAGCTCCCAAAGGATAGTAATTGATCAAATGTTCAAAAATAAAGATTTTTTAATTTCTTTTGTTTTTAAGTAGTAGAGGTCAGATAATATAAAAAGTTTCGTGCAGAATGTTGTTCTGCTAGGCTCAATATTTCACCTTCAAATAAAAAGCTATTGCATTCGGACATCTGTTTACATTAATCCCCAGCATTCATTCCTTCCATCCCCACCGAAGTATACCCCAAAAGCAAGAATCAAAAGTTTAGTTCACCACCTTTGAAAGAAGAACAAATATTGTTCTCAGCCACACCTTAGTCAATATATTCTCCATTGTATATTTTATCTTTTAAAACTATTTTTATTATTTTAAAATGAATACTTGCTCACGATAAAACACACAAGAGAATATTCAATATTTTCTCACCTATAATAGACCTCTTATTTTATTCTCCTAATGTAACTGCTATCACATTTCTTATGTACCCTTTCAGATATTTATCATATTTCTTAAATTGAGAAATATAAATAATTTTTATTTGGCTTTTTATTTAACAATATGTTTTGCAAAACTGCCTATATAAAACATCCTATATATGTATATTTGTCAATTGTATGTTATTCTTTTCTTAAGATATGCCATAATTTATTGATCAATTTGCTCATTGATGGATATTTGATGGGTTTTTCTTAGTATTTGCTTATTATAAACAACACTGTAATGAACTAATTTTCATATATGTTTCTGTATATTTATGAACACCCCTATAGATCAAAGAGCTCAAATTGTAATAAAATAGTAAGTGCATTTTTATTTCTTCCAATAGTAAATAAATATTATTTCTTTTGCATACCTTCACACAATACTTGCTGTAGATCTCCCTTACCTCTGGGTATGGCTGAGTTTGAGCTAATTTTCATGAGGAGTGACAGTAGGGTGTGACCATAATTAGAAATGAAGTGGTAACATGAAAACTATCCTAAACAAGTTGGGATATGAAGTGAATTAGATTATTATTATTTTACAAATGTTTTAAGAATTAGACATTTGCTTATATCCTTCAAAATAACATCTTGAAAGGCTATTCTCTCATAGACAATATTCCAGTTATCTTTATAGTTCTGCTTTGGGTATGGTCTTCAGAATCAGCACCCCTTATTTTTTACCTCTTCGGTGGTAACAACTGTCTCTTAATAATGGGTTGTATTTTTCTGATAGAGCATTCATGACCAGTCCTCTGGGGAATAAAATTGATTATCAAGCAAGACAAGACATTTTTGGTTAAAAATAAAGGGTACCTTGGTGATAGGTGGTAACTAGACTTTTGGAGGTGATCCCTTCATAGTGTATGTCGAATTATAATATTGTACACCTGGACAACATGTCACATACCAGTTTTACCTAAATAAAAGAGTGTACCTTGAAGTACTGTGTGTGTATATGTGTGAGAGGTAAACTGGACCAGAAGGATTTTTCCAGTGAAGAGTTCAAATATGGTTCTCACCAGTACGTGTGAAAATTTTCCCAAGGTCACAGCTCTGAAGGACAATTTGCATTTGAATGCAGACATCTTGGTATGTTTGTTTTAAAAGACTGATTATTTTATAGCTACCATTCATAAAGCCTGTGGTCATAAAACATCTCTCTCTGTCTTGGAGGCAGGCCACACGTGTGTCAATAATGGTGTCAGTTTCTAACTCGGCTAAGACCACTCCAGCCCTAACACTGGCTGACTCCGCTCTCTACCTAAGTAGCAAGGACCGCTTCCATCCCCACATCACGGAGATGGCCTCTAACTTACAAATAGAAGAGGAAATTTTGTTTCAAAAGAATAAATATTGTTAAAGGATGAGAAGGTCCTAAAAATAAAAATAGCTTAAAAGATAGAAATAAGCATACTATTGGTTTGGGGACATTTTTACTCACTTTAGATTTACTCACTAAAAGGGCTTTAAATTTAAAAAAAAGAAAAAAAGAAAAAGAAAGAAAGAAAGAAAGAAAGAAAGAAAGAAAGAAAGAAAGAAAGGCAACAACTCTGTCTGAATTCCACATCTGCCACTTGCCCGGATGACCACGCCCTGTCTGCTCTGCCTCCACAGCCTTGCTTTGTCACAATTCAGTTCCAGCTGACTTCACTGTCCTCTTTGTCACTTTCCAGTCACAGCTCCCAAGCCAGCTCCTATTTTAGACGCTCCTAATCTCTTACCATTTTTATTCTCTACCTACTGCCTCCATATTTTGTCTTCCCATTCCCTTCTCAGTTCCCTGAATTTCAGGATTGTGGTTTTCTGGGTGGTGGTAGGGGGAGGGAGGACTACACTTTAAGTCAGACAGGGATGGATTCAAATCTTGGCTTTCAGTTGTGACCTCAGAAAATATCCTGAGCCTTTCCAAGTTAAAAAAATATATATGTACATATTAGAGGTTTAGTATATATGATCATTAAAAAAATTTATTATTACATTTAAAATGTTTATAAATTTGGTGTAATTTTGGATGCATGATACATATATAAGTTTTAGGATATGAGAATATAACATAAAATGTATTGGTCTGAAAGCTGCTTTACAACATTACCAGTAATCCAGCCTCTGCCTCTACATCTATCTACAGCAGTGGTTCTCAATCTTTCTAATGCCGCAACCCTTTAATACAGTTCCTCATGTTGTGGTGACCCCCCAACCATAAAATTATTTTCGCTGCTACTTCATAACTGTAATTTTGCTACTGTTATGAATCATAATGTAAATATGTGTGTTCTCCGATGATCTTAGGCTCTACAGCAGCGGTTCTCAACCTGTGGGTCACGACATTAGAAAGGTTGAGAACACAGATATTTACATTACGATTCATAACAGTAGCAAAATTACAGCTATGAAGTAGCAACGAAAATAATTTTATGGTTGGGGGTCACCACAACATGAGGAACTGCATTAAAGGGCCGCGGCATTAGAAAGGTTGAGAACCACTGATACAGTGACAAGAGCTTCATGATAGTGAAAGTGGTCCTTTCTGTTATCGTTGCTGTTATATGGTCACTGTCACTGATACTGGAAGGGTCTTCTTCATTTCAGTTTCAATCCTTTCTCTCCCCACTTTCACCATTTGCCCTACCTTTGTTCCCTAGAACAAAACAGGCAAATCTAATCCCTTTGCCACATGGCAGCCCTAAAATATTAAAAGTTAGCCTTCATAACTTTCTGACTCTTTTCTTCTCCAAACTAAGGTGCTTGGGATTTTGGTCTTTGTTTTTTCCATTTCTTATCCAACATTATATCTGGGTCCTTCATCATTTCTAAGAATGGCACCTGTCAGCTCTTTAGCCTCTCCCACCCTTTAGACACTGTTCTTAGTTACACGTCTTATCTGAAACCCTTGGTGCAAACTCATCTTTCTTCCCCAGCTCCTGCTGGATTTGACTCTGTTTTCATTTCTCTCCTCAGTTAGACTGCAAAAGATATGTCTCATATTTCTTTTGAACAAACCACCTCTCCACTCTTCACCTCTGCCATTATCACCCCTGTAGGAGAGGATCTCAAAGCAACTTTAAATTAGTTTGATTGACTTTAGCAGTTATTGCCTCTTTTAATGTAGCCAATACATTTTATGTCCATTGTTTCAATTTTTAAAACATTCTCATGACAAAATAAACTGATGAACAAAATAGATTCAGAGACATGGCAGCATGAAACAGACTGATAAATCTCAGAGGGAAGGGGGATGGGGCATAAGCAGGAAGAAATTAACCAAAGAAATTATATGCATATAGACATAACCCCTGGACCCAGACAATATTTCACTGAAGGCCTAGGAGAGGGGGAGAAGGGAGGAGGAGGAGGGTCATTGGGGACATCTGTAATACTTTCAACAATAAAGATACACTTTTCTAAAAACATTCTCATAAGCTAACTAATAAGGCCTGGGGAGGGGGAGGAGAGGAGGAAGAGGAGGGTCATTGGGGACATCTGTAATACTTTCAACAATAAAAATACACTTTTTAAAAAACATTCTCATAAGCTAACTAATAAGGCCTGGGGAGGGGGAGGAGAGGAGGAGGAGAAGAGTCAAGGGGGACATCTGTAATACTTTCAACAATAAAGACATTTTTAAAAAAAAAACATTCTCATAAGCTAATAAATAAGCAAAATGTATTATGAAGTGAAAACAGAAAGAGTCAAACATAAAAGAGAACTATATTCATCTTCTGAGCCCAGTTTTATTTCTCAGACTGTGTATGTATAGCATCATTGTCACAATGATGATGCTGGAGTCAGACTGCTAAGGTTCAAACCCCAGCCACTTACCACCATGTGACCTCTCTGTGCTTCTGCTTCATCTGTAAGATGGAGGTGACACCACCTCAGGGTTGTTCTAAAGATTACATGAGTTTCCCCTAACACATGGAAAGTGCCTAGATCAGTAGTTGGCACTAGGGAAGCATTGTAATTGCTGCTATGGTGATGATGGAGATGATAATGTGTTTGGGAAAATCATGTTTTGTCTCTCTGGGTATCAGTTTCCAAACCTGTAACATGAGAAGGAAGGGATAGTGTTGATACTAGTGAGAGTAATATCGTACAATCTTAGATCCCTTGACAATTTATAAACCACTTCCATATGCAGTACTTCATTGGGAAACACACATCAGTATTCCCATACTCTCTACGAACCTGATTTGCTGGAACAGCTGATCAATATGCTGCAAGGTATAAATACTGACTCTGTCCCCGGCCTCCATTATAGCAGAAAGCATCAAAGGCTTCACATAGCTGATGCCTCCTCCAGTAACTGACTTGCTATGTGCAGCATACTTTAAAACTGTAGAAGTTGGACTCTCCCAAACGTACTGGAAGACTGGGAAGAAACAGATAATGAAATAGTGAAACAAAGGCATTTATATTTATTGAGCATTTACAGTATAGATGATCATAAAGTCAATCGCACTGAGTCTTCATAACAATTTCCATGGAAGGTTTTATTGCCATATTTCTTACATAATTTCCACATAGAGGTTCAATACCACGTACCTATTAGGTCACAGACCACTTACCTATTAGGTCACAAAGATAAAACTTTAAACCAGAATGAAAGTCTGAGCCCAAAGCTTGAGCTGATTCTAAAGTTCCATGAGCTTTTCAATCTACTAAGATTAAATGTAGGTTAGCTCTCTAACTTCTCTGCTAAATTTCAAGCCCCCAAAAGCTCTGTTGGATGAATGGTACCAAGAACACAATGAAGGGAATTTATTTTGTTATGAACAACAAGCCTATAGATGGCGATATCTTTCAACAGTGACTGATTCAGTCTGGCAGTCCTAACGAAAGCTTGAACGAAAAATGTCACTGTATTTTGAAGGCGCTTTGAAACAGCTGTCTTTGCAAGTCCACCTGATAAGCAATTGGGATGGCTACTGAGTAATTACTGTCTAGTCCTTCCGTGTTCACAGCACAACAGAGAACAAACATCGGGGGAAAAAAGGATCATCATTTCATATAACGAGTATTGTCAATAAATAAGTTTAAAACACTTCTTTTATCCTTGTTCTTCCTTATGTATTTCCCACCCACCACACTTGTCAGCTCCCTGATTTGATGGGTGATAGCCCTCAGGGCGCATGAGGGTGAAGTCAGCATAATATAAATCGCTGCACAGTCTTGAGTCAGTCAACTGGAACTACAAGGAAGTTCAAAGGAAGCAGCATGAGAGAGCAATGAAACCATGGTCTTGAAATCTTGGAGACTTAAATTAGAATACATGGGTCCAACAAACAAATCATAATTATATGTTAATATGCATCTACAACATCTTCATTGCTATTTTCATAAACCGTTAACAGATACCAGGCAAGGTTTACTACATATTATTGCTCTCGGGCCTCACAATAATACTACACAAAAGGCACAGATAGTATCCCCATATTTGACAAGGAAACTGAGGCACAGCATGGGAATATAATTTCCCCATTGTTACAGAATAACACAATGTTAGCATGAGGGTTCATATCCCAGTAGCCTGACATTCTCACAAATGCCCACCCTTCTCAAAGCAAATTTCTGATTGCCTTTGGGAAATGATCATATATGCAGATGTGTTCCCGAAAAGATTAAACTTGTTTAGTTCAATAGTTTTTATGAGATTTCCAAATCCATTTGTAAACCTTGCATGAAGCAGTTGGTGTGATAAAAATGACCACAAAGATTTGTATACACTAAGAAGTCAAAGCCAATGTGTTTGCATGAACTTCCTCAGTAGAGTCACTTCACTTACCTATTAGGTCACAGACCACACTTGAGTTAGAACGACACTGCGAATTTTGGGTATGACTGGAACCAACTTGTGGTGAATATACGTGAAGGGTTGAATTTTTTTCTTACTATTATTTTTCCTCTACATATCTGACAGGGACCTGAGAGCTGGTAGAAAGGAAGGCTAAGGGGGAAATTGTCAGCCTATCACTGGCTTGTTTCAGAGTCTATAGCATACAAACCTTCCCCTCCTTGTTACTCCGCAAAGGTCCTTATCCTTTCAGAAAGTTTCTCTTCCCAAAGCCAAGGACTGATAAGGAATGAGGACCAAAAGGCAGGAGACTTGTTGTCTCAAGTGGCTTGTTGACATCACTAACATTTTTCAGACTGGGTAACACCCATTTAGCTCATTGTGCCCCTCATAGATAATAGATAGCAATAATGTTCTTTAAGAACTTTCTGTGCACCTGGGTTGGATGGGAAACACACCATAATATACGTATCTCTAACATTCTTCCAATCTCTCCTCTCTCCTCTCTTCTCTCTTCTCTCTTCTCTCTTCTCTCTTCTCTCTCTCACTCTCGCTCTCTCTCTCCCTCTGTCTGTCTGTCTGTCTGTCTTTCTCTCTGCCGCTCTCTCTCTCTCTCTCCCTCTCCCTCTCCCTCTCCCTCTCCCTCTCCCTCTCCCTCTCCCTCTCCCTCTCCCTCTCCCTCTCCCTCTCCCTCTCCCTCTCCCTCTCTCTCTCTCTCTCTTCAAGTTTAATGAAACTCAACCTATGTCACAAAAGGAATGACCCCATTACAGAAGCTAATTAGAAGTGGCCCAGAAATACAACTGAAAGGCAAAGGAGAGTAAACAACTAGTGTCAGGGAGCTAGGAGACCCCAACCTGGGCAGTACTCCCTTGTGTTCTAAACCTCTGCTGCAGGGCATGAAGAATGGAGGATGGCATAGCTCTGGGAGTCAGAAGGTCCAGATCCAAATACTACTCACCCACAGTCTTGGGCAAGCCCCTTTTCCTGCTGAGGCCCCAGCTGTCTCACTGTTATAGGGATTAAAGCCTCTCAGAGGGTTGGAAGGAACTGATGTGATCTTTTTAAGGCAGCCATGCTCTAGGTCACTTTAGAGGCCCAAGTCAGATGTTGGTTGTGAGTTCATTTTTCAGAGGACTTGCCTCTCATCTGCTTCTCAATCTGACCAGGAGTTGCTCCTTGATCCTTGAACCATTTTCCATGCCCAGAAGAGATCAAAATCTGATGTTGTTTTAAGTGTGACCCCAGTCATTAATAAAAATCCCTTCCTGTTTCTTTACAGTGAGAAAGGAGGACGGAAGCAAGGTGCAAGGGGAGTGGAGGGGCCACACCAAGCAAGGACCTCAGCAGGGACTGAAAGAGCTCTCTCAAGCTGAGTCAGCCCTGTGTTTTTTCCTGTTAAATGATTTACATGCTGAGACAAATGGACGCAAAATGCAAAAACTCTTTCCTGAGCTTCCAGATGAGTTGATGGTTTTTGTTTTTGTTTTCCAATTCCACTTCTCTTTTCTTGGGAACATGAGTGCAGTGTTTTCCATTCCAGGTGGAGGTTTTCCTCACTTCATTTAAATGCCCTGGGGAGAAGGGGTTATCATATCAAGGAAACACTGGCTATTTTAAGTGTTATTCATATTCCTTAAATTTCCTTGTGTTTTTTACTCAAGTAGGTTGAGTATGTTATAAATAAATTAAAAATTTAATAGTACGTTATCCACAATAAAATTTGAGCTCTTTAGAAATCAAGCTCTAGATACATGAATTTCCAGTGTCTTAAAAGGCTTATTGTTGTAAACATAAAAGACTTCTTTTTTCAATAACTTTAAGTGGGAATCTCTTCTGGAATACATAACATATATTACATGTTTCTTCATAATGAAATATAACATTTCATTGATTATTAAAAATCATTATTTTATATCCTTTGAACAGTCCTTTGTTTTGTCCTCCTCTCATGTTTAAGTGAGGTCAATTTTAGTTGAGGTCCTTCTTTCATGTTTTGCTTAATCTTTATGCATATTCATAGTCACAATATCCTCTTTAGTCACGTTATTCAGAAGAGGGTGGTTTACTATTTGGCTTAATCTGACTGGTGATAAAATTCCCCCTCTTAAGGACCTCTAGTAACTTCTCACTGTAGTTAGTAGATTAGCCAAACTCCTCTCCATTACTTTCAGAGCCCTATATGGTCTAGCCCCTGCCTTTTCTCTAACTACTCAACCTTCATCCACTGTGGTCCACACACTAGTTTTCTCTGTGTTCCTCTAAAGAGCCAAGTTGTCTCAGGTCCTTTGCATTTACCATTGCTACTTCCTGAAAGATTCTTCCCTCGTTTTCATCTGACTGCCTCTTTCTCCTTATTTTGGACTAAGACCAAATGTCAAGTCCACAGAGAAGCCATCACTGTCTCCTACACAGAGTAGCTGTAACCTCTTTCTTGCTTTATTCCTATCCCAGAAATTAAAAAGCACTATTGAAATGCTTTAATTTGTATCCTTATTTATTCGTTTGTATTGATATTCTGTCTTGCTCACAGTAATATCACATTTTGAGGAATAGCTCCCAGCACATAGAAGGCACTCAATAAATACTCTTGAAGAAATGAATCCTGGCTCATCTTCACCCCTCCTGAAAGCTAAGCTCTGTCTATAATGGAGAGCTCTGCTTTCAGTCTTATTACACACTGAGAAATCTAATCTAAATAATCAGTTACAGTCCAGCCTGTGTGGCTCAGAGGCTGAGCTTCAGACCACGAACCAAGAGGTCATGGTTCGATTCCCAGTCAAGGCATGCGTCCCAGTTGTGAACTCAATCCCCAGTGATGGGCATGCAGGAGACAGCCCATCTATGTGATTGTTTCTCTCTCATCAGTGTTTCCATCTCTTTATCCCTCTTCCTTCCTCTCTCTAAAATCAATAAAATATATTTGAAATAATAATAATCAATTACATAGTACCCTAAGATCACTGTCAAAACGTTAAGAAGCTGGCAATGTCCAATGTCATTGGATCCAACTTTGGAAAGAGACAAAAGAGCTAAGAGAATGTTAGGATGCACTCTGATTCATTGGATAGTTCAACAAGATATAACAAACAGCTTAAAATAGTGAATAATAATACAGGGAGATCTAAACATAAGTAAGTATAAATTGGCCCCCAAGAACAATATATGTTTGAAGTCTCATAATTTATTTTTAAAATGCAGATGAATTTTACATTCTAACTCTCTCTCTCTCCATATATACATTTGTTTGTTTAATATAAAAGGAATTTCACTTAAAATTGTTGGGAGGGGAAATGTACCCTCTAAGAATTTGTGTCCTCTTTACTCTAAAAAACCACCAAGAATCCCCCAAGTACTGGTGCTCCAAGATGATAAACATCTAGAAATGATTCTGGAGGAACCTTGAAAGGAGCACAATCCCCACCCACCTCTTGCTGCCTCATTCACTTGCCTTCATCTTCATCCTCATCCTAGGGAGGAAGAGCTCTGGAACAAAGACACCTAAGTGAACCAGGAGTCCCAAGGAATGTAGAGTTTTGAGAAGGAAAACAAGGTTAAAAGTTCTATAGTTCTGTATCATTCTCTTTTCAGACATCTATCTCTTCTAAATCATTTCATTGCTCTTTCTTTCCATGTGCTTGCTGAGGTAAGAGGTACATTTGGAGTCCAAACCTTGGTTCATAGTAATGAAGTTTCCTTTGATATATTTCTTCAATTAAAAATCTCTAATCACTATTGGTGAGGATTGGAGGTTCAAGATCCAGGCCATCATGCATAAATTATAATAATAATAATACTTATAGAGAGAAGACAGAAGAAGCAAACAAGATAGTAATGGTGAATTGGGTTAATTAATAAAAGTCTTTTTTTAAAAATATGATGGATGGAAAATATTCAGTCAGATATGCCACATGAATTTGAATAATCAGCCATTTCGTGACCTAACATTTGAAGACATGAAAGAGAATGCCATTATCCCACGAATGTACCAAAAAAGCAGATACTGAGATAGTAGTTATGGTGGCTCCTGTGGGAAGCACACTAGACTGATGGTCCCAGCTGCGGCCCTCTGAAACTCATCATCACATTTGCTCTGAAGCTATGCTTTCTGCAGCGGCCCCAGCCATCACCGAGCATGGCAGGGCTGCTAAGACAGGCCCACTCCTGGAAGATGCAGGATTCCTCTCATGGGCAACTTCAGCTTAAGGATTCCCAATTAGCATTGCTAAAACGTTCTTCCTTGCTTTCCTTCTTTCCCTCCTTCACAAGCAGAGTGATCTGATGGCCCTCCCAGTCTCCTCCAGCTCTCTCTCCATTTTCTCCCACAAAGTTTTCCTCAGCAAATCTCATGCACATCTAACTTCATCTTGGCATCTGCTTCTCAGAGGGCCTGAACTAACACAAGTAAGGAGCTACCTGAAGGACAGACAGAAGGAATTAGGTCATTTACTACAGTTAGGATAATTTAGAGTAAGACTAAGAAGAAGATTAATGGGTGATTATAAAAAGAGGGAGCTTTCTGGGAATAAGTAGCAGGTCATAGCAGGTAACAGAAGAGGTTGTGATGGTGGGGGGTGGAGGTAACAGTAATCAGAGTTTGAAGTTAATTATTTGCATATTTAATGCTACATTGAGCCTAAAGCTGAATTGGAGATTCTGAAGAGATTTTGTTGTTTTTGGCAACATGCATAGTTTAGTTAATATATGTGGGTGCAGCCCTGTTAAGAGGACTATATATTTTTACGTGGACTCTATACAGTCCTTTTAAGAGAACTCTATAAAAATTTTTACTGGCTTTGAGGTGTTTAGCTTGCAGTTTTTAGGTTTGTGGTTTTAAAGTTTTGCATAATTAAAAGTAAATAATAAAGTTAATTATTTGTATCAGATAGCATTTTTTCAGCCTATAGCAATGTAAGAAAAAACTTACATTTTTATATCTTTCAAAGTCACCAAGTGTGTGAAGCTCTGTATCCCCAATGAACTACAGTAATGTTTGTACAACTGAATTGGAAATTGTTCGGCATGTGCTATTTCACTGAAACCTAATATGGATCCTGTGAGGGAAGGAGGGCAGGTAGCTTTAAAGCTCACTTTTACCAAAGATGAAACTGAAGCTCATGGTCAAATCCAAGCCAGAAGCAAGATTGCAGTAGGCAGAATTTCTAGGAATGACTCCTAAGAATTCATAAGCTAATCCCAGCGATGTGTGAATGTGATGAAATGTCATTTATTCCCATGATTTTGCTATGTTATATGGTGTAGTTGACCTTATAAAAAGATTATACAGGTGAATCTAATCCAATTACATGGAGCTCTTAAAATCCCCTTCTGCCAGTGATCAAAGAGAAAAGGAAAAGTCAGAGAGAGAGATGGAAGAAAGGAAGTCAGAGAGTCGAAGCATGAGAATGATTCAAGGTACTAATGCTGGCTTGAAGATGGAGGGGGCCATGTGGAAGTCATGAAAAGGAAATGAATTCTGCCAGCAACAAGTGAGCTTAGAAAGGAACCCAAGCTCTGGGTGAGAATGCAGCCCCAGCTGTTACCTAGATTTTGACCTTATGAGATTCTAAGCAGAGAACTGAGCTGACCTACACTGTGCCCAGGAACTGTGGGATAATAAATGGGCATTATTTTAAGCCACTATGTTTGTATTGTGACAAAAAAAAGAGACTAATACATGGATTTTCTAGTTCCATCACTATTTTCACCATACCACCTTTACTCTTACCTAATGCCAATAAAAATAACCAACAATGAACTGAAAGAGCACAGTACTAACCTTACAATTTTGCTCATTTAATTTTTATTAGAATTTTAGCTCTCTAAGATTTATTTTAGGCCTGACCTCATTTCCTTTAGTCCTGAGCCTGTGGACTTGAACCCATTTTCAAGACAGACTCTTATTCCCTCATCCTAATTTGAAAATAACTCAGGTAACATATAAGTAAGAAAATATTATAATGCCCTAAGAAAATATTATAAGATTAAAACTTTTGTCATAGTTTGGCAAAGTGTTAAAACTCTTACAAAATACTGAAAATATCACGGGGATTGTTTGAACACATATAGTGAAAAACTTGCTTTATCTGTGCATTGTAACTGCTTTAGTAAACTTGACTCACAGTCTTTTGGGAATGCTCTTCTCCCAGTCAAACCAAGTGGCTCTGAGGAAATGTCCGTGTTCGCATTTAACCCCATTCCTCTCCCCCAACCCAGGACGCAGGAAATTGGTCTAAAGATGGATAACATCTCCACACTGAGGCAATCAAGCCCTCCTCTGGTAATGTTAACTTTTCAGCACAGGAAGCATAAAGTTGCCCACTACCAGTGATAGAAATTGTAGAATGTAGAACTCAGGAAGTGTTGACAGCAGTGTTTCCTGCCATGTAGATGAAGCCGAGCTAAGGTAGTCAACCCAGAAAGAGAAACAGAAGCAAGAACTGGGGGGAGATAGTTTTTGACCCCTTGTTGTAATTGTTCTGGCAGTCCATCTGCATCCCTGTACTTTTTGGGTTTGATTGTTTCATTCTCCCTGGGATTCCACAAAACAGCATAGTTCTTCTTTTACCTAAACTAGTTCAAGATGAGTTCAGTCACTTGCACCCAAGAGAAACATGACACATACAACAGAGAAATTAGATTTTTTTTCTTTGAAAATATTTATCATCATTTAGTGTGAAAAACTTCTAGCAAAGAAACGCAAGTGTCTCCAGGATGATGGTGATTCATCAAGACCTCCATTATGATTCCTTTAATGTCAGAACTGCAGCTTTAATATCAACTGCCACGCTCACTTTGTTTTTGCTCACTACAGGAATTACTCCTTCCTTTTGTTATTAATGCTATCTTGATATAGCAGCCTATGATTTGTCAGTGTTATATCATAAACACTTTTTGGGCACATGTTTAGTATATTTACTTTTGAGTATTTTTAATTAATACTGAAATTAAGTGAGCTTACAAGTGTTATATATTGCTGAAGAGATTTGAGAGAGAGAGAGAGAGAGACAGAGACAGAGACAGAGACAGAGACAGAGACAGAGACAGAGAGAGATCACACTGTTTTTATGTTCATTTCTACGTATATTCTTAAAGAGAAAAAATAATATAACAACCCGGGCAGAGTGACTCAGTGGTTGAGCATCGACCTGTGAACAAGGGAGGTCACAGTTCAATTCCCAGTCAGGACATGTGCCCATGTTGCAAGCTCAATTCCCAGTTTGTGGCCTGTGGAAGGCAACTGATCAGTGATTCTTTCTCATCATTGATGTTTCTTCTCTTCCTCTCCCTTTCTGTCTGAAATACACACACACACACACACACACACACACACACACACACACACACACACACACTAGAGGCTCGGAGCATGAAATTCATGCCTGGGGGTATCTCTCAGCCCCACCTGCAACTTCTTCAATCTGGGACTCCTCCAACTGCCCTGTCACAATCCAGGACTGCTGGCTCCCAACTGCTTGCCTGCCTGACTTCTTGATTGCCCATAACCACTTCTGCCTGCTAGCCTGATCACTCCCTAACCACTCCCCTGCCAGCCTGATTGATGTCTAACTGCTCCCCTGTCAGCCTGTTTGGGCTCAACTTCCCTCCTCTGCCCACCTGGTCACCCCTAACTGCCCTCCCCTTCAGGCTTGATCACCCCCAACTGTCATCCCTTCCTGGCCTGGTCCCTCCCAAATGCCCTCCCTGCTGGCCTGATCACCCACAACTGTCCTCCTTTGCAGGCCTAGTCCCTCCCAACTGCCCTCCCCTCCTGACCATCTTGTGGTGGCCATCTTGTGTCCACATGGGGTCAGGATCTTTGACCACATGGGGACAGCCATCTTGTGTGTTGGATTGATGGTCAGTCTTCATATTACTTTTTTATTAGGATAGAGGCCTGGTGCATGGGTGTGGGCCAGCTGGTTTGCCCTGAAGGGTGTCCTGGATCTGAGTGAGGGTTTCCTTGGAATGTGGGGCAGCCTGGGTGAGAGGCCTGTGGTGGTTTGCAGGCCAGCCATGCCTCCCAGTGACCCAAGTGGAGGCCCTGGTATCTGAGATTTTTATCTTCTACAATTGAAACTTTGTAACCTGGAGCAGAGCCAAGCCTTGTGCTTCCTCTGTGGCAGTAGCCATTTCTGTTGGGATTTATTTATCTTCCATGATTGAAACTTTGTAGCCTTAAGTGGAGGCCTGGGCTTCCTCCATCACTGGGGGCAACCCTAGCTTCCTGCTTTCTTCAGCTCCAAGGCTGCTGCCATTTTAATTGAAACTTTATAGCCTGAAGCGAAGATGTGGGCCAGCCAGGGTGTTCGGAAAGCTTGGCTTCCTCCATCGCCAGGGAAACCCAAGACTTCCTCCTGCTCTCTCCATGGCCACAGCCATCTTGGCTGGGGTTAATCTGCATACTCACTCCTGATTGGCTAGTGGGCATGGTTTGTGGGTGTAGCAGAGAGGTGGTTAATTTGCATATTACTCTTTTATTAGATAGGATACACACACACACAAACACAAACACATGCATACTAGTGGCCCAGTGCATGAAATTCATGCACGGGAGCAGGGGTTCCCTCTGCCCAGCCTGCACCCTCTCTAATCGGGGATGCCTTGCAGAATCGGGCCTAAACCAGGAGTCTGACATCTCTTTTACAATCTGGGAACATTGGCTCTTAACCACTCATCTGCCTGCCTGCCTGATTGCACCTAACTGCCTCTGCCTGCCTGCCTGATTGCCTCTGACCCCTCTGCCTGACTGCCTGATCACCCCTATCCTCTCTTCCTGTCTGCCTGATCACTCCTAACCGCCCTCCCCTGTCAGCCTGTTCTTGCCCAGTCTCTGTCTCTCTTTGTTTTTCTCAGCAGTCCTCCAGGCCTCCCTGTCTCCTTGTCTCCCTCTTCCTCTTTCCCAGCTGGGAGGGGACAGGGCCAGTGGGTGCTGCTCCATCATCTGCCTGCCCTCCCTTCCATCCAGGCCTCTTCAGGCCCACTCTGTTTTGCTTCCTCATTCTGAGAGAGGCTCTGAGAGTGAGCTGGGAGGGAGAGAACGGGAGAAAAGGCTCTGAGCTGGTGGAAGCTGTGTGTGTCTGTGCGTGTGTGTGGTTGAGAGTGAGTGTGAGTGCCAGCCCCACCTCCCCCAATCCCGTCTTCACTGCCACAAGTCCCCACCCACCTGAGCCTGCTTCACACACAGCCTGAGTGTTGGTCGAGCCTCTGATCATTGTGGATGTGACAGACCCAGGGTTTTTATATATTAGCATTTTTTAAATGATATAACAATTTTAAGTCAAATATATATGGATAACATGAAGGCTATACTTATTACACTGAGAGATAATACAACCAAACATAAACTCATTCTCTTGTGATTGTTTCACATTTCACAGGTAAAATCCTAATATATGCTTTGATTTATAAATAGTGAAAAACATTAGTCAGACTAAGCTATGTTGAATCCTTACTCTTTGGGAAAGTTACTATAAATTATCCAACCCTCTTTTCTATCATGCGTATCCATAGCATATTGTGATTGAAGATGCAAACTCTGACAAATAAACTTCTGGCTTCAGACTTTGGCCTCAAAGCTCTGACCTTGGACCTTAAATAAGCTGTTTCATAATTCCCAGCCTTGGCTTTCTAATGCATCTTAAGATAGGTAAACAGACAGACAGAAAGATACCTACACATACATACATGTGCATACATACATATGTATGTACTTACACACATCAGGCATGTATATGAACATTTAAGGTCACATTGTTCACTACAGCAAAAATATAAATTAAAACAACTAATATATCTACCAACTGTACAATAAATTGTAGCAAAATGATTCAGTAGAATATTACTCAGCAATAACGATAATAGAATAAACTATAGCTGCACACATCAAAGATGGTAAATATAAAAATAAAATATTGAGAAACTAGTAATAATTCATACTTTAAGAACTAGTTAGTTTGAAAAAATTCCCTTTACATCAAGTTCAAAAAGAAGTACAACTAAATCATGTTATTACTTAGAGATAGATGGCAAAAGTAAAGAAAAACAAGGTAATTATTTACATAAAATTTAGAAGAGTGGTTTGTTCTAGAGGGAAAGGGATATGACTAAAGAGGGAAAACATGAACATCTATTAATAAAATTGTATTTCTTAAATTTTAGATGTACGTATATAGTGTTTACTTTCTAATTCTATGAACTGTACATATTTATTTTATGCACTTATAGATGATAATTTCAGAAACAAATATAATTACAGTAATGAACTACTGCACTGTGAGAGAATTAAATAAGGTTGTAGATGGTTAGCAACAGTATCTAGCATATAGTAAGCTATTAGTAAAAAGTATATCTTCATCTCTTCTATTCCAAGATGTCTGAAAATCTATGTTAGAATTACAGTCCTATTAGAGAACAAAACTTTATGGTTTTCAATCTCCATGCATCCAAGTGGTAGTGCCAGAAGAGAGTCTTAGATCCTCAGTCACAGGCATGAATTTTACTTGGTTACCTATCAGGCACCCAGTGGATATTCATACAGATAAATAAAAGGTATTTAGTTACCTGTTATCAGAGAATTAAGCCCAATCTTCAAAGAAAAAATGATTCATATCTGCATCTTAATAGCAAAAATAATAAACAGTAAGCCATGTGTTAGCTTCAAACTATTCTAGTATCTATTCTGGAGAATAATAAAATCATAGGATTAGTAAAGTAAGTAATTATTTGTTTATGTATTTATTCATAAATAAAGTTCAGGAAAGAAGGTAAAGCTCAGGGAAGTTAGTTGACTTCCACAAGATCAACAGTAAGTTTGTGACAGTCAGGTCTGGACCACAAGCTCAGATGGAAGCTACAGGAAATGTCCTACTATTAGTGGTCACCAGACCAAGTAGAAGGGAAGATGGGAAGTGCCCCAAAGTAGCAGGGACAGTGACTGAGATCGAGTATGGGAGATCTAACACTTAGTTCTTTTCAGAGGAGCTTAGGAGCTTAGGAGCTGGAATCTTCTAAAGTCTAATACCACTATTGGGGTAACACCTTTGAATGAACTCTTTTGGGGTCAAATTTTTGCAAAGAAGACAGACAAGGCTCATTCTAATAAGATTATATCTCATATGCAATTTCAGATACCCTCAATTTCACCCTCATGTCCATCATCTGTCTCTAAACCATTTGATGGGCACACAGTACAATACTTGCTCTTACTTAATTACTCTGCTCTTGATTCATGTTTACCATTGGCCAGTCACTAATCTAAGGCTAAGTTTATAAGTATATTATTCCTTCAAAAAACACAGAAAACCTGTTAAGGATAAAGGCTCTATACTAGGCATTAGGAATTTGATGAAAAGTGTTTAACCAAACTCCATTTTCCTTGTCTAATCAGAGAAGAGAGTGAGTTATTCAAAAGAAAACTAAACCAACCAGAAGTAACTGCATAGCCTAATCCCTCCAACCCTTATGTCATAAAGACAAATAAAATCTCATAAAGAACCTTTGCTTGCTTCAGAACCTTATCAACTTGAGCCAGCTGATAGGGAAAGTAAGTCTTATGGCTGAACTCTTGAACCAGGAAAGGATCAGTCCAAAGTTTCTGTCAGATGACGTGACCTACAAAAGTACTCCCAATCCTTGGCTTATCTTTATGACTGATAAATGATTGGCAGATATTTGCTCTATATGCTTGGAAACTGCAGCTAAATTGCTGAAACTATCCCAAGAAAGAGGTTTCCTCTGGAAAAAAAATAATAATAGTCCCCTATATGCAAGGTTTAATTAATGGAAAAGTTGCTTAGATGATGCCTTTCTTTTCTGAGCCAATGTTTTGTGGTTTGGGAGCTCTTTAACAAGCAAAAATACCTTTAGACAGAAACCAGACTCTTTTATATTCTAATTTTCCCCCACTCCGTTATGTTGTAGTAGTCCATAACAAGAGTATGATCTCATCAGTTATTGACTCACCCCCATTTTGGGTTTCATTTGATGGGTTTCATTGGAAAGTCCCATTATAGGGGAAATTTCTAAACCATAGAGCAGCTCATTTGTTGGGGGAGAGTGGGATTCTTTATAAATGAAAAAAAGTTGAATTGTAATGGAGAAGCAGTGAAAATTTATCTAAAGGAATAATTTGGTGTACAAAGCCAAGCTTAAGCCTCCCTTTGCTTATTAAGGAAAGCTAAAGCAGGACTGTGACCAAATTATGTGAGCATCAAGGGACCTTATGGACTGGTAGAGCTTAACTAGCTTATAACTTTAGACACTGACAGCCAAAGACAGAGTTAATAGCTATATTGAATGACCAAGCAATGTGCATAGACAAGTGTTCAAACAATTAGGGTAATACTCTCTTCTCAAGTGATTTATTTTCTGAAACACTGAGTTAAATGGAGTACTTACCATATCTAACAAAAACCATTCATTAAATTCCAACCACCCTGACCCATTAGGAGAGCCAATAATTTATTCAAAATGTAGTTTAAGAATAAAGATACTTTTCGGAAATTAATCCTATTAAAAGAAAAAAGAGAGAAGGCACAAGCAAGTAAATACTCTATCAGACAAAGTCACAGCAACTTTTTTTAATTGCAGAAATTATTCTAGTTTAAAGAAAATAATTTGAAAAAGCAATTATTTTCATAATCAGGAAACCAACAACAACAAGAAAAAGTTAGGGGTTGTCTGTTGGTTTCTTTTCGGGTTTTAGTTCACTTTCCTAAGAGCCAGTTTAGCTTCTCAGACCTTGACCCAGTGATAGATTAAAGTCCTTAATCAGAGATATGGAATGCCTTATCTAGTGACACATGTTCTTTCTCTGTCCTTCGAAGCACATATTGTTCCTCCAAAGGAAATTCACCATGAAACTAAATAACACAGTCAATAAGTACCTCAGAGAAAGAGGCCCCTGGCCGCCTGAAGACCACATCACAGCACCAGTAAGTCATCCTTTTTAAGAACCAGCAAATTGTGTGCATAGTTACAGGAGAAAGCAGCCTTAGATCATTCTCCCAAGGCCCTGATGTGGAAGGAACCACCTAGAACATACAAACAACCATTGTGTACCCTGGGACAGGGGTGTGGGCTGTGGGAAAGGAAGCTCGGCATGGAATTTGCAAGGTAAGAGATCTGAGAGCTTCAAGAGGAGTCTGGTTTGTTTGTTTTCAGTCTAGACTGAGCGTGCAAGGACTTAGGAAATATGCTTTAGGTTAGAAGACACCCTGGAGTTGTTTTCTTTCTCCACTTAAAGCCCTGTGTGATAATGCACAAGCCAGTGTCTGCACTCAAAACTGATTTAACGTCTACAGAAATTCCCTCTCTTTCTCTGCACATCCAATCAGTAATCAAGGATGACTGCCATTACTTTCTTTGGGCCTCCTCCACATCTCCCACACTACCTACATCTTCAGTATTTCAGATATCTCAATATTTCTCACCTGGATTAGAGCAACTATATTCTAACTGCTCTCCCTGCTGCCAGCTCCCCATTCAGACTCTATATTGCTTTCTACAGAGCAAGATGGGCCATAGGATTAGCCAGTTTAAAGTTCTTTAGTGGCTTCTAACAGTCTCTTGGCTAAAATTCAAACTATTCTGGTACAGGATCTCATAGAACAGTTACCTTGGTTCATATCCTATCTTGGACCTTCAATTTGAACTTCAATTCCGCATCTATAAAATGGTTTAAGAATAGTTGTTCTTCATAGGTTTGTTGTTAAACTTCAATGAGATACTTCTTTTAAAGAGCTTAGTATTGTGTCTAGTAATCAGTCAGGCCCATAGCTGAAATCAAAGCTCATCATACTCTAGGTCTATTTTTAATGACTACACTGGGCTACCTTTATTCCACTTTGTTTCCCCCCAAAAAATGTCATAACAGTATTTCTGATCCCACATACTTTTACAGAGCCTTGCCACTTTCTTATTCAGAGAAAGAATCTTTTTCCCATCCCCTTGAACTTGGACACGACCTTTTGACCACCTCAATTAATTAAGTCTGGCACAAGTTAGGCCATGTCATTTCCTAGGCTGTGTCAGAAGAGGCAATATACGGTACCTTCTGCCTGGCAGTCTCATTTGGAGCATGCATCTCAGGAGACCTAAGCTTTCATATGAGAAGTTCAGCTACCTGAAGGTACCACGCTGGAGAGAAAATGTGAAAAGACCACTGGAAGACAGAATGCATGAGGAACCCCAGATGCCCAGCCATCCTTCACACAGGCCCCCACTCACTGCATGGAGTAGAAAGGAGCTGACCCCATCCAACCTTGCCCACATTGCAGATTTGTGAGCTAAATAAGTGATTATGGTTATTTCAGCTGCTAAGTTTTGAAGTGTTTTGTTATTCACTAATGGGAAACCAGAACACCCACATAAACCTCTAAATCTACACTGAGTGGCCAGATTATTATGATCTATGAATGCATAATAATCTGGCCATTCAGTGTATATCCTATATAATAAAAGGCTAATATGAAAATTGTCCCCTCTATCAGGAGTTTGACCAGCAGGCAGGCAAGCCTCCCCCATGTCCCCTCCCTCTGGCCAGGCTGGCAGGACCCCACCCATGCACGAATTCATGCACAAGGCCTCTAATATATTATATATATATATACACACACACACGCTGAGTGGCCAGATTATTATGAGTTCAGAGATCATAACAATCTGGCCACTCGGTGTATTTATTCACTTTCATTTCCCCTTGACAACACACCTTCCATGGCCTTCATATGTGCAGCTGTTCTGCTTAAAAACCTCCACCAGCACAAACATGCCTCTTCTAAACAATTGCTTTGCTTTCAAGAGTCATTTCAGGTCGTTTTTGTTGTGCTTTTTGTCATTGTTACTCCTTGTTTTAGTTTTAGTCATCTTTCCCCAAATTTGGAAATGGGTGGCTAAGGACCCAAACTTCAATTCAAAATGTTTGGGCTTAAGGTGTTTGTTGTTGTTGTTCATTGATTGCTTCCAGGCTGTTTAGGACTCCATACTTCTGTTCCTCAAAGACGGAGTACTAGCCACAATCCCTATCTTAGTATTGTAGATATTCATGTATAACTCCTAGCAAAGTTCCTGGTATCTAATGAGTTCAATACATGTTGCTGTTATTAGAATGCTAATTATATTGCATCACAATCATTAGTTTCCTTTTCTGAATAAGAACAGTGTATCCTCAATGCCTGGGACCAAGGACAAGCAAAAACATTTTTGTTAAATGAATAAAGAAAGAACAAACAAACAAATGGACGGGTGAATGAGTGGGTATAATCTAGCTTCTCTTCAACTTCTATATCAAACATGTAGGAGAGGTAGGATAACAGAGATCTCCAGTGTTAATGGAAGCAGTTCTGGTGCTGGTTGCATACTTTTCTTCAAGACAGGTCCAGTTCTCTCTTTTCCTTGTTGTTCTATAATACCACAGACATTATTTCTGAGACTTCCTCATTTCCCAAAGCCATGCAGAGCATCCTCACTTAGCTGAGTAAGCCCTTTTGCTCCTGACAATCCAAACCATGTGGTAGGACTGTAAGGAGAGCTAGTGCCAAAATCAGATGGCCCTCCACTACAAATTCCTTTTTCTCTGCTAACCACTTTATAGCATGCTATCTAGATGCCTGACCTTGCCAAATAAAACCCAGTTAATCTTTTACAATATCAGCCTTCTTTATGGACTCTAAGATACAGCAATGTCATATGGTGGCAATGCTGTAGAAGGGACTCTGCTCTTACTAACAAGCAACTTTATGCTGCACTAAGCAAATAATTTACCCTTCTTGCCTCATGCATGATATTTCCCCACTGACTTCTGCTCAATAAGAGGGACATTATTAAATGGCAATGCAGTCTTGCTTAATAAGGTGAGAATAGATATTCTACACCTAATTTTTATTTTCATTGTAGAATTTACATAAAATTCTATGTAACAGCATATTGCACATTTATACATAAAAATCTCATTATAACAGCTAACAACCTATGGATATGATTGCTAAGTGCCAATAATAGCCATTGCAACACAATGTTATACCAAGATATCAACGTCCCTCTAGTACATATTAATTTCAGCTTTAAAATCTTTGCACCAGGGGTTCCTTCAGTGCCCTTTTATGCCCTCTTGCCTCAGCAAAAAAGAGAAGTTTAAATATTTTTAAATGAGTAAAATCCAGAGTGCTGGCTGTACATAGTCATAAATTGTTTCATAAGAAAATATGAAGTTAATCTAATTATTGCTGTTACTCTTGTAGATTCCATGCTTTTCATAAGTGTCATCATTTCTGCATTCTTTCTCTGCTTGAAGGTCAGAGAATGCTGAGGGTTAGAAAGACTTCTGAGGTGTGGCACCACCTCCTCTGATTGGGCAGCAGCTCTCGAACGATGTGGGCTTTTGCAGTTGACTCACCAGAGGGCAGCAGTTTTGCAGCTTGATGTCAGCCTGCAAGAATGTCAGACACTTCTCTCTGCCAGCTGCTGAACCACCATCCCCCCTCCCCCGCCCCATCCCCAACCCCAGCAGTAGCCCAGAATTAGGCAAAGCTGTTTGGGTTAGCCTCTAACCAGCCTCCTGGCTGGGCTTCTTGCTGTCCTGGTTACCAGCTCCAATAAAAAAAAATTGCCCACCAGATCTCAGCAGGAACACTAAGCTCTTCCAATTATGTGTCTCTGGGGATACCCCATATAGTTGACCAATTAAGGTTTGGATATTTGAGGGACGGTGTATGGTGCTGGGTGCCCCTCTGCAACATACACATCTCTCTCTCTCTCTCTCTCTCTCTCTCTCTCTCTCTCTCTCTCTCTCACACACACACACACACACACACACACACACACTCATCTCCAGAAGGAAAACACCAGAATGCATTAAGAAACACTTAAATAAGCACTAGCAAAACTTCTAAGTTCTAAATGGATTGTATACTATTTGTTCTTCTGGTATTGGATCTGCCGCGGTTTCCCCCACATTTCTGACTGTTCCCACTGAAGTCTCAGATGAGAGCTAAGACTATTCTTGGGGTCCTTTCTACTGTAACAGTCTATGATCCCAGGAGCTCTCTGAGAGGAATGGCTTCCTGATGCTCATTAGGCATGGCAGAGATGCCTGTCCCAGAGTAGCTAGTCCTAGCTCTATGAGGACCTACTTTTATATATTATTTAGTTTCCCCTCTCTTCTATTCTCAGGTGTAGAATATCTATTCTCACCTTATTTTCTTATAGCACTTATAGTTTAGTTTTAAATTTTAGTCTTAGTTTAGTCTCAGTTTTCACCTTTTAGATGGTTCGTTTGGCTTTAGGTAACTGAAAGCAGTAAGCAGATGGTAGTTTGTATACCCAGTTAAGGTAATCATGGTCAAGGTCAAGCAAGTAATTAAACCAATATAGTTAAGCCAAGGTGAAATTGATGAATCACAGAAACTAGGTCTGCCCTAATTCAACTTCCTAAAGTGTGAAGATGCCAGAGTATAAGGATGTTTGATTCTCTTGGTAAACTAAGACTTGAGGCATGATTGCTCTTTCTGATCTTGCCCTCGTTCTATTTCTTTTTTTTTTTAATTGATTTTTTTACAGAGCAGAAGGGAGAGGGATAGAAAGTCAGAAACAACGATGAGAGAGAGACATCGATCAGCTGCCTCTTGCACGCCCCCTACTGGGGATGTGCCCACAGCCAAGGTACATGCCCTTGCCAGAATCGAACCCGGGACCCTTTAGTCCGCAGTCCAACGCTCTATCCACTGAGCCAAACCGGTCTCGGCTCGTTCTATTTCTTTATCCTGGTGATTGGTACCAGCCCCACTTCCTTATCTTTTGAATCTCCTTCAGGATTCTTCAGTTTGGTTACTCCAGTATTATAGTAGGCTCAATTGTGGCCTTAAAGAGATATGCCCATGTCTTCATCTCCAGAATCTGGGAATGTGGCCTCATTTGGAAAAAATTAAGGATCTGGAAATGAGATCATCGTGGATGATGCAGGTGAGCCTTCAGTCCAGTACGTTTCCTTATAAGAAGCACACAGAGGGGAGACACGGGGAGGGGGGGGGGGAGAGGACAAGGCCATATAGAGATGGAGACAAAAGAAGAATGATGTCACCACAAGCCAAGAAAGCCCTGGGGCCAGCAGAAGCTGGGAAGGGTGAGGAATGGGTTGTCCCCTGGATCCTCTGCTGGCAGCACATCCCCTGCCAACATGTCCACGTTAGACTTCCTGCACAGAACTATGAATACATTTCTGTTTTAAAGGAACCAGTGTAGTAATTTAGTACGGTAGCCATTGAAAACGAATATAAGTACAAGCTCAGATGCCTTATAGGTACCATACAGGTAATGAATTGAGCAAACAACTTAGATAGGGAAATTCTGGATTCAGCATCTGATATTGTTTTTCATTGCTAAAACCGGTCATTTCAATGGCTGGGAAACAACAGAAAGTGCAAGTGGTCTAAAGCAAATGAGAGAACAAATATCCTAACCAAAGAAGTATCTATCAACCAGACCAATAATTGTCACCATGTAAAAACAAGCCCAGTGTGGCCACATCTCCCCATTTTTATTGGATCTTTACTTAAAATCCCCAGCATTTTAAGTGTCGGGTCAGAGAACAACCAGGCAAGCTGCACTCTGTGGGCCCAATCAAAAGTGTCTGAGAGCTGAACTGTAACCATAAGTGGCCAGTTGCAGTGTCTGAAGCCAACTGACCCTTCTAACAGTATTTAAGGTATGAGCCACAGAGAGTTCATGGAACAACCAAGAACAGAACCTTGTTTCCTTGTTTGCCACCCACTTAACCTGCTCTGCCAGCCCAGGACACTTTCATTCAAAATCTCTCTCTCCCTGGTGTAGACAGCAAGGAACTGTTTGTTATATATAACCTGAGATAATGTGTCTGCCTCTTCCTTTTCACTCTCTCCTCTTAGTTTCTCTATGGCAGCTTAATTTAGGTCCTGACCATTTTGTATCTAGAAGATGTTAGTGTATGTGTGTGTGTTGGAGAGGATTAATGGTGGAAACTTTGCAATGCAGTGTGTGATTACTTTAGAAGGAAAGATGAAAGAAAACAAAATATTCAATAGGAGGAATTAAAAACCAAAGGACATTTATCTGTGTTTATGTTCTCTCAGAACACTAAAATATATTCTACCAAAGGGATTGGTATTTAGGTCAGATAAGATTTAAGATATAAAACTGAGACACAATTTGATATTGACATAGCTTCCGTATTTAGTTTGTTAAAGGTTGCTACTTCTGTGATCTTTTACCTCATCTCCAGAGCTACCTGCTTCCCAGCATGTGTCCTGTGGAGCACCATGAAGTGAGATTTAGTTCAGCTAGATTGAATCTTTCAATCCACCCGTGAAGGCAGTTAGGAAGATAGTTATGAGATCTGTAACTTTTGGTTGAGTCTGCAGTGACAGAAGAGAGTTGTAATCAGCTTTCATAAGTGATCTCATGGAAGCACTCTGACAATAACTAGGGTAGGAATGGGAATTGACTAAATAGGGAACGAGGGATCTTATTGAACAAAATGCCCTAAAACTATTGTGATAATAGCAACACAACTCAGTAAGTTTATTAGAAATCAGTGGGTTGTGCACTTAAAATGGGTGAGTTTATGGTATGTAAATTATACCTCAAAGTTGTTTTTCAAATTAAAATTAGATAATCATTAAAAGAATAAAACTAGAACCATAACACATTCTCTCTCTTTTATCCCATAAACAATCAGCAAATTTTTCAAGTGTTCATATCATATAAAATACTATTTTTTAATCTTTTTACATATTTCAAGTGCATAATACCTAATTCAAACCTAACATGTACAAAATAAAACCCAATGAAAAATTTTCCCCCCACTGCTCTCCCTCAGGCACCCAATGCCCTTCCCTGAAAACAATGTTATCAGTTTTGTGTGTATCATTCTAGAGACATTGTATGCATCTCCAGAAAGGTATGTGTGTGTATGTATTCTCTCCCCTAGCCACACACACCCTTTTCTCTTTAACTTGTAACATATTATACACTGTTTCCTGGCAATCGTTTTTTACTTAATAATCTATATCAGATCAGAATCTAAATAGTGCTCAAATCTTTTTATCTTTACTGTCCCACTGCCAGAGTACTCATTGGACCCTCAGTACCTCTTGCCTGGACCATTTTATGTAATTTGAGATGCCATCAGTTATAAGATTCACTGGTCTATGGGGGCCTTTAGAGAGAGAACTGTTGCCTACTAAATTATTATAACATGCCATTGATTGTAAGATGCAGTCCAATTTCTTGAGAAAAAAACACTAATGTTAAAAAGTGCACATATGGAACCAAGATGGCAGCATAGGTAAACACCTAACTTGCTGCCCCACACAACAATTTCAAAACTACAACTTAACAACAGAACAAACATCATCCAGAATCACCGGAAAGCTGGCTGAGTGAAAATTCCACAAATAAAAGTAAAGATAGACACTGTGACTCAGAAGAGCGGCAGAAGGCAGCATTGAAGATACTCGCAGAGTCAGAGGTTTTGAGCTGTGCGCACGCAAGCAGATGGTGGGTGGCTGCAAACCCGGCTGGTTTTCTCGAATGGGGAAGAAGACAAAGGTGTCCCACGCACTGATTCCCCAGTTCCGGGCGATGTCCCAGGAACCCACACTCATACGGGTGAAATTGGACAGTAAGGAAGCATGCTGAAACTCAGGCACTGCAGAGGTCTGCGAGCTTGTGGAGAGGGTGTGTAAACTTGGGAATAGCAGAAGCATGTGAGCGTGCAGAGAGGATTCGTGACTTGCTCTCTCTTTCGAGAAACCACTGGACTACATTGTTTTACAACCCTGGGTGAGACTTTGGGTGTGCAGATTCATTTGGGGAGAGACTGAATTGTCTGGCAGTGGGTAGAGCTTGGCAGCAGCTTTCCCTCAGGGGTATGTGCAGCCATTACCACCAGGCACAGAGACCCAGGTGCCGCATAGGGCAGAGCTGACGGAAATCAAGGCTTCCTGCTCAGCCTGGAGACTCCGCCCATCAAACCTGAGCACAGCTGACCCTCACAGCCAATTGGCCTGGAGGTCAAACCTTTCTAGTGCTAACAACAATAATCTAGGCTTAACCTCAACAAGACTGTGCAACCCATAAAGGGCTGCAGCAAGAGTATCTACCTCAGGTAACTGGGGAGGCTGAGCCACTGTCCCATCAAGGACATCTACCACACAAAGCTAATCTACCAACTCAGGAAATCAGCCACAATGCAAAGACATGGAAAGAAATCAGATGTGAAAGAAATGGAGGGGGGAAAATGACTGGACATAGAGTTCAAAACTACGGTTATAATGTTTTTCAAGAGGCTCCTAGAAAAGGCCGACGAACTTAATGAGACCTATAAGGAAATGAACAAGACCTATGAGGAAATGAATGAGATCTAAGAGGATATGAACGAGACCCTCAAAGATATGAAAAAGGATCAACTAGAAATTAAGCATACACTGACTGAAATAAAAAAATATTATTCAAAGACCAAAAAGCAGTCCAGAGGGCCACAAGAACCAAGTCAAAGATTTGAAGTACAAAGAGGCAAAAACCACTCGGCCGAAAAGCAAGAAGCCAAAAGAATCCAAAAAATTGAAGATAGTATAAGAGGCCTCTGGAACAACCTCAAGCATACCAACATCTGAATTATAGGGGTGCCAGAAAAAGAGAGAGAGCAAGATAATGAAAACATGTTTGAAGAAATAGTGACTGAAAACTTCCCACACCTGGTGAAAGAAATTTACTTAAAAGTCCAAGAAGTGCACAGAACCCTAAATTATAGGAATCCAAAGAGGACCACACCAAGATACATCATAATTAAAATGCCAAGAGCAAGAGACAAAGAGAGAATATTAAAAACAGCAAGAGAAAAACAGTTAGTTACCTATAAGGGATCACCCATATGATTGTCAGCGGATTTCTCAATAGAAACTATGCAGGCCAGATGGGAGTGGCAAGAAATATTCAAAGTGATAAATAGCAAGAATCTACAACCGAGATTACTCTACCCAGCAAAGCTGTCGTTCAGAAATGAAGGTCAGAGTAAGTGCTTCGCAGATAAGAAAAAGCTAAAGGAGTTCATCACCGCCAAACCAATATTATATGAAATGCTGAAAGATATTCTTTAAGAAGAGGAAGAAGAAAAAGGTAAAAATATAAATTATGAACAACAAATACACATCTATCAACAAATGAATATAAAAAATCAAGTGAATTACAAATCTGATGAACAGGATAAACTGGTGAATATAACAGAACCATGGGCACAGAGAGGGAATGGACTGACAATTCCTGGGGAGAAAAGGGGTGTGGGAGGTGCAGCAAGAGACTGGACAAAAATCATGCAACTATGGGAGAGGACAGTGGAGGGGAGGTGAGGGCGGAGGGTGGGATGGGTACCGGATGGAGGGGAGCTACAGGGGGGAAAAGGGGAACAATGTAATTAATAAACTGAACAATAAAGATTAAAATATTTTATAAAATAGACACAGAAAACAGGGGGGTGGAGGCATGAATGGGAGGTGGGGGTTAATGGTGAATAAGGACACATATGCAATACCTTAATCAATAAAGAAATTTTTTTAAAGTGCACATATGTGCACAAACATATAAGCAATAAATTATGACACTGTCCCAGCCAGTTCTCCAACCTCAAACCTTGCTTCCTTTTAATTCAGTCTCCTGCCAGTCATTTTTCTACGCTCTATATTTAATCTTTTCATTCCTCTAATTTAAATCCTTTATGGTCTCAGCATTGCTACAGGATGAAGTCCAAATAACTTAGTGTGATCACAGAGATTCTGTCCTTTCCTGGCCTCCTTTCTTTCCACTAACTTATGCTCTAGACATACCCAACTATTGACTATTCCTCAAAAATATAGTGCTCTTTCAAAACTTTGTGCTTTTGGACATGTTGTTCCCTCTGCCTGGAATATATTTGACCTCTTTCTTCCTAGCTAAATACCATTTGTTCTTCAAGACTCATCTCTGGGAAAATTGCCATGAACTTCCCAAGTTCAGTGAAATGTCCTCTCTGTACTACCACGCTTACTGTGCTTAATTCCATCAAAAGCACTTCTTGTCTCATATTAGGCTTCACGTTTCCTTGCCTGTCTTCACTACTCTTACTTTATTTGCATCACAAGGGTTTGCCAGGGTGCCTAGTTTATGGTAAGCATTCAGTAAGTGTTTATTGAAGAAATGTGTACTTTGGCCCTGGATATAATCTACACATCTGCAATCATGGAGGTGTGGCCAGCCCCATGTAGGGGAAAGTACACTAGGTCTGAAGTCAGAGGATGCCAGCCATGGGCTCTGACACCTCCGCCTCTCTGGTCTCAGTTTGGTCAGTTAATGTTTCCAAGACTCAGTTCCCTCACCTGAAAACATGTGCAGTGGCACCTGCCTGCCTACAAGGATTCAACGAGGGGAACATCCAAAGTAACTGGCATGGAGATGGAGCTCTAATCAAGGCAGCTTCTATCAGAGTGGCTGGAACATCCTATGTTGGTGAGCAGGTTTCATATACCCTGGGAAAACACACACCACTGACACATGCTGTAATACCACCTGGACTTTGGTTTCCTGTTTTCATTTTATTTTTAAAAGGTGATATATACTAAGTTTGAGAAGTCAAGGTGATGAAAAAAGAAACCACACACACA
The DNA here is from genome assembly GCA_027563665.1 of Antrozous pallidus. Lineage (NCBI taxonomy): Eukaryota > Metazoa > Chordata > Mammalia > Chiroptera > Vespertilionidae > Antrozous > Antrozous pallidus. The sequence goes on from CM050522.1 coordinate 18,915,227, forward strand.
CACATATACATTCAATTCTTGCTCATACCATTATCCCCAAATGCTGTGGGCAATCAATCGCCTTTAATGGTTTCTTTTAGACCCTGCTCAAGTTATATTTTTAACACAAACACAAGTACATAAATACATATTTCACTCCCCCTTTTATCAACATGTACACTTTTTTTCATGGCATATCAATATTTGTATTTCTGAATATCACCTTTTTCAGGGACTCGGTGACCTTCTGAGTTTGCCCGTAAGAATTCTAATCAAGTAGACAAGTGTGTGGAAAGAGACTGTATTCAATACTTCTCATTACAACTCTGAGCTCAAACAAAGGGAAAAGCTTACACTCGTAACCTCAGCTCCTTCTTCAGAGAACCACAAAGAAACAGCGTGACTGAAACACTGAAAGTCACAGCAGGCCACGGGGGAAAAAATCTGCAACCAGGCAGAGGGCTGTGTGGACCTCAGCAGCATGAAGTCAGAAGAATGCTGCAAACCGCTATAGTACCACTGTCTCCTGCCTGGTCTCACCGTATGTGTGATATACTCCCAGTGAGCCTTCCCCTTTAAAAGAGAAGATCATTTTCAAAATTGCATACAGGTTCTATTTAGGGGCCACTGAGGTATAGAGCAAGATCTGCTTTTTTAAAATACTAATTGATTGGGCTGGTATGTAAAAAGATTAACCATCGTATGTGCTGGCAGAGTTGCAGAAAAACTGGAATTTTCATTACTGTTGGTGGGTGGGAAGGCAAAGGAAATGACCATTTTAGATCACAGTTCCACATATCTTACATGTAAATCATTCACCTAAACAACAACAGTTTTATTAGTAAAACACACATCTAGATAATGAACTAAATGCAATTTGCCCAGCAGATTTATTTATAACGTCCCAAACCTGGAAATAACCAAAATCATCGATAGATAAAGTAGTAATTCACAGTTCACAACGCTACTCAGCAATAAAACAATTATCTATTCACATAAGCATCTGTGTTGAATCTCAAAATAACTATGTAGCATCAAGGAAACCAGTATTTGTTGGAGTACACACCTTCTAGTGCATATAAAATTATGAAAAACTAGAGGTCTCTCGGCGTGGCCCTGGGGAATCAGGTCGAAACCGGCAGTCCAAAGCCGCCTGCACTCCCACTCATCCTGGCCCCTCTGCATGCCACGGGTTCACACCCAGTCAGTACTGAAGATCTGCTTTTTTTAAGGCTTGTCTTTACACACAAACATTTCCTTATGTGTTTAGAAATTAAGAGTTGGTAGTGTAAGGAGGTGGGTTGGGCTTTATAAGTAGCTATTATTCTTCCTGTTATGTTGATCACATAAATGATAAAGTAACAAATACAAGGCTATTAAAAGTTTGTTAAAACTCAGTGATTTAGCATAGAACTATGAAATAGGAGGTCACAAGTTCAATCCCTCATCAGGGCACATGCCCCAGTTATGGGCTTGATCCCCAGTAGGAGGTATGCAGGAGGCAGCCCATCAATGATTCTTTCTCGTCATTGTTTCTTTCTCTTCCTCTCCCTTCCTCTCTACGAAATCAATAAAAAATATTTTTTTAAGTTTGGTAAAATGTGGGTATTCAAATATTTGTTTTATTGGTAGGTTTAATCGTGTGTCCTCTCCCCCACTTCTCTGATTTTTTCCTCAGGCATCTATTATTTGAGTTGGTGGTCTGAAGTTCTTAAAACTCTCTCGTATGCATGGCCCCCATTAATTCACTATGCTCCCCACTCCCAAATCCCTGGCTGCCCATTGCCTTTACTGAAGTTCCCCACACGGACAGCAAAACAGACTGATAAGGAGAAGTCTAATAAGTCAGTTGGCACAGACAGCAGATTCACCATCTTATGCCCAGGAAATTACTGTCACTCTCTCTCCATTTGTCATTTGTTCTCACTGCAAAAAACTTAGCAGGAAGATAAGAATGGGCTGGGAAAGAGAACAAAAACTCCTAACGTCTTCATGGAGTGTTTCTAACCACAGAAGCCCAGAGACATGAAGGCATGCATCAGCTTTCTATACTGTACCAGCCACAAACACTGCAAACCCAGCAACAGAAAAATAAGTGCAGTGAGCTATGCAAATGAGTAAGCAAAGGCACTGAATCGAACACAGTAGGGGGAACAAGGACTATTAAGAGGGCAATCAAGTGAAACCCATTAAGAGCTTATTTCTCAACTCACTATAAAGATATTGACACAATGTAGCTACTATTTGGTATCTGAGCCAGAATAATAGTATAGTCTGATGAATGAGCTGGAGATGATGAGGTGGAGAAGAGCAATGGGATTTAGACTTGCAAAAGCACTAAATCTCTACATCATGAAATAACAGGGCAATTTTATAACCCCAGAGAGTTCTATGTGAGTGGATATGGATAAAGGGCCAGCGTCATGGTGAGAGATGAGGTGAGGCTGGAGAAATGGCCAGAGCCAAATGATGAAGGACTTCGTGAGGTCATGGTATGAATTTTAGATTTTAAATGAAAGGCCCTAGTGGGAGCCACTGCAGAATTTAAAACAGGGAATAACAGGATCAGACTCAAGTTGTAGGAAGTCACTCATAGTATGTAGATCATGGATTTGAATGCTGTTTCCATAGTACATACCATACCATCCTATCTAATAAAAGAGTAATATGCAAATTGACTGTACCTCCACTATACCCACAAGCCATGCCCACAAGCCAATCAGAAGCAAATATGCAAATAAACCTCAACCAAGATGGCTGCAGCCACTGAGAGCAGGAGGGAGGCTTGGGTTTCCCCAGTGATGGAGGAAGCCAAGCTATCCGCCTGCCCTTGCCAGCCTAGGCCCCCACTCAATGCTACAAAGTTTTAATTATAGAAGATGCATAAATCCCAACAGAAATGGTAGAAGCCACGAAGCTGGAGAGAGCAGAGGCTAGGGTTTCCCCTGATGAAGGAGGAAGCCAAGCTTCTGCAACCCTGGCCGGCCTAGGCCTCCACTTCAGGCTACAAAGTTTCAATTATAGAAGATAAATAAGTTCCAACAGAAATGGCTGCAACTACGGAGCAAGCAGAAGGCTTGGCTCCACTCCAGGATACAAAGTTTCAATTATAGAAGATAAATAAATCCCAGATACCAAGGCCTCTGCTTGGGTTGCTGCAGGACATGGCCAGCCTGCAAATCACCACAGGCCCCTCACCCAGGCCGCCCCACACCTCAAGGGAACCCCCACCTGATCCTGAACAATCTTCAGGGCAAACCAGCCAGTCCCACCCATGCACCAAGCCTCTATCCTATCTAATAAAAGAGTAACTGTAGATTGACTATCACTCCAACACATGGATGCCCCCATGTGTACACAAGATGGCTACCACAAGATGGCCAGCAGATAAGGACCAGGTCTGCAAGGGAGGGCAGTTGTGGGTGATCAGGCCAGCAGGGGAGGGCAGTTGGGAGGGAACAGGTCTATAAGGGAGGGCAGTTAGGGGTTATCAAGCCTGAAGGGGAGGACAGTTAGGGGTGACCAGGCTGGCAGAGGAGGGAAGTTGGGGGTGACTGGACCTGCAGGGAAGGGCAGTTGAGGGGGACCCAGGTCTGCAGGGGAGCACAGTTGGGAGGGGGGGAGAACCAGGCCTGCAGGGTAGGGCAGTTAGAGGTGACCAGGCCTGCAGGGAGGGCTGTTGAGGGGGACCAGGCCTATAGCACAGGGCAGTTGGGAGGGACCAAGCCTGCAAGGGAGGGCAGTTGTGGGTGATCAAGCCTGCAAGGGAGGGCAGTTAGGGGTGACTATGCCAACAAGCAGAAGGAAGTTGGGGCCAAACAGGCTGGCAGGGGAGTGATTAGGGGGTGATCAGGCTGGCAGGCAGAAGCAGGGACAATCAGGAAGGCAGTTGGGAGCCAGTAATCCTGGATTGTGAGAGGGTTGTAGGTAGGAATGGGCCTAAACAGGCAGTCAGACATCCCTTAAGGGGTCCCAGATTAGAGAGGGTGCGGGCTGGGCTGAGGGACACCCCTTCCGTGCACAAATTTCATGCACTGGGTCTCTAGGACTATATGATAGAGGTAATATGCAAATTGACTGTCACACCCTCACACAAGATGGCTGCCCCCATGTGGGCACTAGATGGCCACCACAAGATGGCCAGCAGAGGAGGGCAGTTGTGGGCAATTAGGCCAGCAGGGCAGAGCAGTTAGGGGTGACCAGGCCAGTAGGAGGAGCAGTTGGGAGCAATCAGGCTAGCAGGGGAACAGTTAGGCATCCATCAGGCTGGTAGGGGAGTGCTTAGGGGGTGATCAGGCTGGCAGGCAGAAACGGTTAGGCAGTGGTCAGCAAACTCATTAGTCAACAGAGTGGCAAACCACAGCTCATAAGCCAAATGTGGCTCATGAGCCGCAGTTTGCCGACAACTGGGTTAGGGGCAATAAGGCAATCAGGCAGGCAAGCAGGTGAGTGGTTGGGAGCCAGCAGTCTCAGATTGTGAGAGGGATGTCCAAATGCCTGTGAGATTGGGCCTAAATTGGCAGTTGGACATCCCCTAAGGGGTCCCAGATTGGAGAGGGTGCAGGCTTGGCTGAGGGACACTCACCTCCCCATGCACAAATTTCATGCACCGGGCCTCTAGTACTGTAATAGGCATCCGTCTGTCTCTACACTAAACTGTAACCTTAATGAGGACAGCATGGCTGCTTTCTCATTATATCTAATGTATGCATAGCACATATTCAGTATTAATGAATGAATAGATGGATGGTAGAAATTCAGTCTCATTCATCTTTTGGCCTCTAATGTTTATGTAGTACTTAGTAATTGATAAGGGTCTGTTGAATAAATTAATGAATGCAGACTTCTGCCTCACTCTCTACACTTATCTCCCAGCATTCTCCAAGAATCATGGTCCTATAACAATAAATCTGTGTAGTTTGTCCAAATTCCCTTCATTGGTTACCTCTCATAAGCTGTTGTTCTCTCTGATTGGAATTCCCTACATTTATCTCCTTTCTATCATGTGAATTCTAATTATCTCAATTCTTAGTTCAGATTTTGGTATTATAACATCTCCCATCTGCAGGGAGCCTATTATAATGTCAACACCTCCCACCACCATGCTGATTCCTCTTGGCCCACTAACTTCTTGGCTCTCATTTATACAGTTTTAGTTACATGCATACTATTTTGTATTATAATTTATTATGTACAGCTCTAGATTTTGAGCTTCTAGGTGACAGGATGGGTGCCTCCTTAACACCCACCCTAGGCCTAGGCTTTGATTATAAAGGACCCTCAGATAATGTGTTTTTAAATGTTACTTGTCTATTTTTTGAAACTATGTGTTATAACTTCTAGAGTTTATCAGTGTCATGGTTTACTCTCCAATATGTTGCGTTGTATTTTGTGTCCTAAAGCCATCTAAGTCTACCTTCAACATGTGCCCCGGAGTTGATGAATAATTCTGTGTCCATAGCATCCATTGCCTTTGTGATTTCTTCTCTGGCCTCTCAGCTTTCCTGTGAACTAAAGAGTCCTAAGTCTGAAGAGGCAGCCCCTTCATCATCATTTTCCCCTCAGATCCTATCTTTATTCGAATTATCCTGCAGCGTGCTTACAGATGCCAGAAACACACAATATTCTAGGCACAAATACAAGCCTCCTATCATTGTACAAATGTATTTATATTTCATTTTCAGAATGTTTCCAGTAGTGGGTGTGACTTTCTTGGCTTTCGAAGAAAAAGCAATAGATTGAATCAGAATCCACAATGATCTCTGAATCTCCTTTTCATCTACAATAACTCAGTGCAGTGCACCCCCTCCACTGCCCCTCACACTGCCTCCCCAATGTCTTTGTCTCTGATTGAGATTATGGCCACCTACCGCTCTTTGCAAATGGTTCTTCCAACCCTGGTTACCAGTGTTCTATTCAATAAGATATGGTGTACAGCTCACTCCTTTAAATTAGAATATGAAAAAAAATTAGAAACAACTGGTTCTCCTTCAGTTTTCCATAAAGGTAATCATTTTCCATTTTGCTAATTTATAAAGTAGCAAATTAATCTACTTTCAAGATTTAAAAATAACTATTATTATTATTGCAGTTAATACTAGTCAAGTACTATATTTAAGTCAGGCAATCTTCTAGGTTATTTATATTATATACATCATTTAATCCTCACGAAATTCCTGTGCCATCTATAATGTTATTATTCCTATTTTACAAATGAATAAACTGAAGCACAGAGAAACTGAGTAATTTCCAAGACTAAAATGTGACAGGGTAGAGATTTTAACCTGTGCAGCCTAGAGCTGGGGTTTGGTGGACAAGGAGGGAAGAAGAAGAGACAAAGTTTTTTCTGAGTCTTCCCATTATCAGCGCAAATTTGGGTATTTAACTTGCTGAGCCTCAGTTTTGACATCAGTAATGTGAAAATAGAAATACCCCAGGAGGTTTGTTACAGTAATAAATATAACCATGCATGTAAAATACCCAGCTGACTGAAAGTGCTTAACAAATATTTTTCTCTCCCCTTCCCCCAATTAGTTCTCTATCTTCAGATTATAACCATCATTTTTGAGCTACCATTAGAAACCAGTCAGTTTACCTCCCACCCCTGTCCTGCACTATCTGTGTGAATTGAATTCCCCATTTTCTTTAAGTGTAAGCTGGCAACCATAAAACCCATCATAAGTTTAAATGAGATCATGTTTGGAAGGCAATTAACCCAGTGCCTGGCATATGGTAAATGTCCAAAAAATGAAATGACAGCAGCTATAATGATGGTGGTGATAAGAAAGAGGAGGGAATTATGAAGGATTACAGTGATAATGTTTTCAGCTTAATTCTCTCTTCTCACACACACACACACACACACAAAAAAACCTGCTATCTGCCCTCCTGGGCTATATGAAATAGAAAAGCTCACTGCAGAAAACTTAGAAGGTAGAGTGGGCTAGGAAAGAGACCAGAAACTCCTAATGGTCTTCCATGATGATGGAATCACAGGATGAGTAAGCAAAGGCACTGAATCCAACATAGTAGGGGAGCAGGGAAACTATTTGAATCCCCAGAGACTGTCTTTAAGCACTACAGTCTCAACCTTCTAGTGCATAAAACTATCTGGAACATTTATTAAAATTTCAGATAGCAGGGAACCACTCAGAGACCCAGAGTTGGTAGCCCAGGATCGCACTAAAAAGTACTGCCCTGTGATTAAATAAGCATACAGGGTGTGGCCAAAGGTAGGTTTACAGTTGTGAGTACACAAAACAGTTTAGTTTTATATTATTTATTAATCATTGATTATTTTCCATATGAACAACTGTAAACCTACTTTTGAACCACCCTGCATTTATTGCCTTGAACCAAGATTATTCCTAAGAATCTAAATGAGATTTTTAGTGAGACTTAAGATAGAGTATTGCTTTAAGGAGATTATTTATTGAAATAATATTTATCATTGTATGCCAACTCAAAGCATTTGTTTAAATATCACACAGTTTAATTCTTAAGAATACACTAAAAAACGAGATAGACACTCCTTTTTGACAAATACATTATTGTACATATATATAAACATAGATATGTATATATACACATGTGAGTGTTGATCTCAGCAGTCTTAAGTATCCTTACAAGAATTTTCAGTCTATTTTTATTGTCTCATACAGCCTCATCTTACATTTCCATTCCTGCTAGACTATAGATGGTATCATCAATATTTACCTATTGTTATTGAAGGATAATGAATATGTGTTTTCTCTAAGGGCTAACCTCATTTTACTTATACTATATACTTCATACACTCATCAAGAATGTTTTAATGTACATCTTAAAGTTCACCCATTGGACATTCCAATGTTAGTAAATGAAATATATGCATGGAGAGTGCCTCTTGACAGGTTAAGAAGGTAAGGGGAAGAGTTTATATTTCCACTGATAACAAAGAAAGGCAACATTATTATTTAATGGTCATCAAACTGATTCTGTGGCCAAATTGCTATACAAGGAACTGTTATCAACTAAATTTGGTCCATTGCAGTTCACTGTGGAGAAAAATAATTTTCAAAGATAAAAAGTGAAATTTTCATAATATTCCACTCATGCCATTATTATGGTTTCCATTGTATTATTAAGAAGTAAATCTAGGATAGAACCAAGATGGTGGCATAGGTAAACACCTATTGTTCTGCCCCGCACAATGATTCAAAAACTACAACATAACAACAAAACAAACATCACCCAGAATCACCAGAAAGCTGGCTGACTGAAAACTCCACAAATAAAAGTAAAGGTGGGACACTGAGACTCGGAAGAGCGGTGGGAGCGCAGCCTTGAAGACAGAAACAGGTTAGAAGCCTTCCTGGTCGCGTGCGCAGGCTGTAGGGCTGGAGCAGCAACCCCGGCTGGATTTCGCCAATGGGGAGGGCGGAGACGTCGACGTCCCACTACACGGATTCCCCAGCACCAGGCGAGGTCCGAGATCCAGGGTACGTGGAGACGTCCCACTGCACAGACTCCCCAGTGCCAGATGAGGTCCGAGGTCCAGGGGACGCACCCTGGAAGCGGGGTGCGGCAGAGGTCTCCTAGTCTGCAGAAAAACTGGGTAGCTGGGAAAAGAAGTTTGCGCGCAAATGTCGCACAAACGCGCAACTTGCTCCCTGGAAACTTGTCTCCTGGTCCCGAAACCACCTATTTTATAACCCTGGGCTAGACTTTGGGTGTGCAGACTCATTTGGGGAGAGGCAGAATTGTCTGGCAAGGGGAAGAGACTAGCGGCTTTCTCTTGGAGGTGCCTGCAGCCATTCCCATCCAACAGAGACCCACGCACGCATGAGCGGCACATAGGACGTAGCTGACACTGAGGCTGCCTGCACAGCTCAGAGACTCCACCCATCCAACCTGAACACAGTCTCCCTTCACAGCCAATTGGCCTGGAGGTCAAACCCTCCTAGGGCTAACAACAACAAGCTGGGTTTAAATTCAAAAATACTGTACAACCCATAGAGGATGGCAGTAAGAGTACCCATCTCAAATAACTGGGGAGGCTGTGCCACTGACCCTTAGAGGACATCTAACACATAAAGCAGCCACCATGCAGAGATATGGAAAGAAATCAGGTGTGAAAGAAATGGAGGAGAAAAGACGACAAGACATAGAGTTCAAAACCACGGTTACAAGGCTTTTCAAGAGGCTCCTAGAAAAGGCCAATGAACTTAATGAGAGCTACGAGGAAATAAACAAGACCAATCAAGAAATGAATGAGAATTACAAGGAAATGAATGAGAACCTCTAGGAAATGAACAAGACCTCTGAGGATATGAACGAGACCCTCATGGATATGAAAAAGGAACAACTAGAAATCAAGCATACACAGACTGAAATAAAAAATATTACACAAAGTCCTAAAAGCAGTCCAGAGGGCCACAAGAACCAAGTCAAAGATTTGAAATACAAAGAAGCAAAATCCACTCACCTGGAAAAGAAAGAAACAAAAAGAATTCAGATAATTGAAGATAGTGTAAGGGGCCTCTGGGACAACCTCAAGCATGCCAACATCCGAATTATTGGGGTGCCAGAAAAAGAGAGAGAGCAAGTTAATGAAAACCTACTTGAAGAAATAGTGACTGAAAACTTGCCCCCACCTGGTGAAAGAAACTGACTTAAAAGCCCAAGAAGTACACAGAACCCCAAAATATAGGAATCTAAAGAGGACCACACCAAGACATATCATAATTAAAATGCCAAGAGCAAAAGATAAAGAGAGAATATTAAAAGCAGCAAGAGAAAAACAGTTGGTTACCTACAAGGGAGCACCCATACGATTGTCAGTGGATTTCTCAACAGAAACGATGCAGGACAGACAGGAGTAGCAAGAAACATTCAAAATAATGAATAGCAAGAATCTACAAACAAGATTACTCTATCCAGCAAAGCTATCATTCAGAATTGAAGATCAGATAAGGTGCTTCGCAGATAAGAAAAAGCTAAAGGAGTTCATCACCACCAAACCAATATTATATGAAATGCTGAAAGATATTCTTTAAGAAGAGGAAGAAGAAAAAGGTAAAGATGTAAATTATGAACAACAAATACACATCTATCAACAAATGAACATAAAAATCAAGTGAATTGATAGGCTGATGAACAGGATAAACTGGTGAATATAACAGAAACATGGACATAGAGAGGGAATGGACTGACAATTCTTGGGGAGAAAAGGTTTGTGGGAAGTATAGCAAGAGACTGGACAAAAATCTTGCAACAACAGGAGAGGACATTGGGGAGGGGAGGGGAGGGTGGAGAGTGGGATAGGTACAGGGTGCAGGGGAGATATAGGGGGATAAAAAAAGGGGAACAATGTAATTAATAAATTGAACAATAAAGATTTTTTAAAAAGGAAAAAAAAAGAAAAGAAATAAATCTAAAATCCTTCCAAAGACATATTTAAGCTCAACACCCAGTAAGCAAAAAATGAACTGTTACTGATCTTAAATTTTTTTTAGATATTTGATAATTTTTAGACATCTCTCACCAAACCTTTAGACAGCTTGAAACTAAAGGAAAATTGCAAGTGATTTTCAATATAAGCCAAGTAACTACACGTGGAGATAATAAGCATCTCACCTTTTATAAGGTGCTTCCAGTATTTTTCTAACATTTGCACATAAAGAATTGGATCAGATGAACATCACCAATTTCAGATCTCCTCTTCAGCATTATTTTGATCAAGTTTTTTAAAAATCAAACATTCTTTCCAATCTTTAGCAATAACATATTTTAATTTAACCATTTATGAACATTTGAAATCAACCATTGGCTCAGATTGATGCCAAATTTAGAGAAAATAAATTTCAGAAGATTAGTTGTTTATGAGTTTCCTAATTTCATAGCTCATTAAAATTTGTTCCAAAAATTATTCTGGATCTTATTACATATTTCATGCCTTAGTCCTACAGTTGAATGTTTTTAATAATATATTTTGAAATTAGAGATTTAAATGGTCTATTTCATCTTACTACTGCTCATCCTATCCCTTTTAAAGGAAGAGTTACTTGGCTGAGAGAAAGTGTGAGGATGCTTGTTAGCTGTAATAAATTAAAATCATGCGATATCTTTGCTCAGGTGACAGTGCCTATTGGGTTTCTGTGGGAGTTTTGTTTGTTTGTTTGACATCAGATGTGTGTTATGCCCCTGTTGCTGTTACCTCCAGACACTTGACTTCAAAGGCAATCCAAAGTTCCTAGTCATTTTGTTTATTTTAGCTAAGGTACCCCTGGGAACTCCACCCAAGTCTGGAAGTCTGCTTGCCCAAGGAGAATTTTACTAGGTACATTTAGTGGTATTTCAAAGTCCACAAGGATAACTTTATAGGGTTGGCTAATTTTTTTTATAGAGTTTGACGTCATCTCTTGAAACCCTCCAGAAGGCAACGTAAGTGCAACTTATGAGTATTCAAAGTAGATGTTGAGGGGGAAGTAATTCTCTATTTAGTGCATTTAAATTAACACATTACTCTTACTCATTGGTAGACATAGTCAAAAAACCAGGTTTTGCACTCAACCGCAGTTTGCACTGAACTGAATCGCACAGTGAACTGTAGGAAGTTGCATGTAAAATGTAGAGAATGTTGAGGGTCCATGGACTTTCTAATTGTGTATGACAGTTGTGGATGTGTGCATAATTGTTTATTTTCCTGATGAAAGAATCATAGTTTTCCAGAAATTCTCAGTGAGGCATATGATTCCAAAAAGTTAAAAACAACTCACATTGAGAGAATAATAAATGAATATTTGGCTGCCCTAATATCACAGATATTAAAACATTGTTTCAAAGATTGGCTTCAATGACCTTTCATAATCACATTAATCAAAGGCTGATTCTTCAACCTTTCTCCTCAAGGATACCTGAATCTCACACCAGGAGGTTTTGCTCAGGAGGCCAGGCCTTGAAAAGGCCCTCTGACTAGGTCAGGTCTAGGAGCAGTCAGAGTACTGGTAGAACACCAGATGGTTTTAGTTGGCACAGTTATGATATTCCCCTTCAGATTCTCTCTAGTTCTTAATATGACAAGCCATAGTCCCCACTGGTGTTGGGTTTATTTTACCACTTCTGTAACACTTCCTCATCTCCCCTTGCAAGAGAGAGCGAAGCTCAAGCTCAGTCTTCATAGGCAACTCTATATGGCAAGAATTTTATAACATTACCTTTTTCCTGGTAGTTCTCTTTATGATCAGCTTCTATTTAAGGCAAATTATATTCATTTTCAATTTATAGTTAATAAGAAAAATTATTTTTAATAAATGTATTTAATTTTTAAAAAGAGAGACAACTTAAAGAAAAAAATTTGTATTGGTACAGATGATACAAAGATATGACAAAATCATAAAAGTGGTATGTAAATTATAGAAAATTGGGAAGCACCAGACTAAACAATTGCTAATCAAGTCATGCTTTTATTTTTTAAAAGATTGACGGTCTTTTGGAAAATATAATTTATTTAGGACAAATCTTATAACCAGCAATAAAAATTTCTACCAATCATTTCTGAAAAAATAACTACAATTTGTGAGAATGGCTTTAACATTATTTGTTACTTAGGATGCTTTCAGATGCTGTAATAGAAAACACAACTAAAAGTATCTTAAACAATAAAGATTCTCTCCTGATGGTGTTAGTAGATTCAGTCAGTGGCTCAATCACATCATCAAGAGCCCAGATTCTTGCCATGTTTTCCTCTGCTACTCTGAGCATGTCAGTTTTATCTTCCAGTTTGTATCCTGCTGATCTCAACTTCCATGATACCAATTCCTCTGCCAAAATGACTAGATTAAATATGAACCACTATATTTTGTCTCTTTTAAGAGCAAAGGGAACTTACCCCAAATTTTTCCATATTTGCCTTCACATATCATAATCAAGGTTGTACTTCATGCCTACATTAAATCAGACATTGGCCAAAAAAGGGGGGTGGGGGAGATTGCTGTAGTTTAATTCCTATTCCCCCAAAAAGGCTAAGGAGGGACCAATGAAGACTATGTGCCTAAATATCTGGACAATATCTTGGCAAAGAAGTAAGAAAAGAATGACCATTGAGTAGGAACCACACTGTTTATCATGAGCTTTCATTAACACAAGATTTTAGCAAGTCTGAGAGTTGCAGAAAGGCTAAAGATAATGTTGGAGAAAAAAATTTATTTCAGCGTCAGCAATCCTATCTAATAAAAGAATAATATGCAGATTGACCATCACTCCAACACACAAGGTGGCTGCCCCCATGTGGTCAAAGATCCTGCCCTCATGTGGACACAAGATGGCCACCACAAGATGGCCAGCAGGGGAGGGGAGTTGGAAGGGATCAGGCTTGCCAGGGAGGGCAGTTGTGAGTGATCAAGCCTGCAGGGGAAGGCAGTTAGGGGTGACCAGGCTGGCAGAAGAGGGCAGTTGGGGGGGGGGACCCCGGCCTGTAGGGAAGGGCAGTTGGGAGGAACACAGGCCTGCAGGGGAGGGCAGTTAGGGGTGACCAGGCCTGAAGGGGAGGGTGATTAAGGGCAAACATACTGGCAGGGGAGCAGTTAGGCATCAATCAGGCTGGCAGGGGAGTGGTTAGAGAGTGATCAGGCTGGCAGGCAGAAGTGGTTAGGGGAAATAAGGAAGGTGGGCAGGTGAGCAGTTGGGACTAGCAGTCCTGGATTGTGAGAGGGATGTCCGACTGCCCGTTTAGGCCCAATCCCAGTAGGATCGGGCCTAAACGGGCAGTTGGACATCCCTTGAGGGTACCAGACTGGAGTAGATGCAGGTTGGGCTGAGGGAGACACCACCACTCCCCTGTGCACAAATTTCATGCACTGGGCCTCTAGTAAGTAATAAAAACCTGGGCCATATTGACGAGATATGTACAGAAGATGGCAGCTTAAAAACTAACAAGATTTTTATGAGTCTAAAAAAATTAACTCTCAAAAGAATTATCTCATGGGTTTAAAAAGTATTGATTAGCCAATAATCATTCTCCCCTATCCCAACCCCCTCATATCTTGTGGGGGAAAACATGTTAAAGACAATCCCAGGGCAATAAGAAAAAGTGGTGGTGGTAGTGGTGACAGTTTTTAAGAATTTGATAGTTTTTTAAAAGATGTAGTCATCATAGGGGGAAGAACATTATTAAAATTTGTTAGACTTTTTTGTTAATTTTGACTTACATGTGGACTAGTTCAAGGGCATCTTTGTCTTACCTGTGCATAGGACTTGCAATGGGTGGAGTTTATTTGCATTTTTTAAGGGAAAGAGAGAGAAACATTGCTATGAGAGAGGAACTTTGATCGATTGCCTCTGCTATGCACCCCAACCGGGGACAGAACCTATATTCCAGGTATGTGCCCTGATCAGGAATTGAACCATGACCTTTCAGTGTACTGGACAATGTTCCAACCAACTGAGCCATGCTGGCTAAGGAGGGCTTGTAATGTTTTCATCTGGCCCCGAAAGGTAACTTTAGTGCCAGTAAATGAGATGGGAAATAAACCTTCAATTCACCTTTCTCAAGTTACTTGTGTTGTAACTGCTTTCTAAGCATAATTCTTGGCTTCTCCAGAATGAATGGAGACAAATAACTGACTGAGTCATGATCTGGACTGAGACATGAGGAGACAGGAAAGGCCATTCAACAAATACTGAAATATTGATTGAGCACCTAAGGGGAGCCAAGTTCCTTGTGTTTATGTCTGATTTTCATCGCAACAATAACTCTACCATATAGGCATTTTCATTCTGATTTTAAAGAAGCAAAATTGAGGGCTAAGGAAAGGAAGTGGTTCCCTAGTATACAAAGCTAGTAAACAATGGAACAAAGATTTGAACTGGTCTTTCTGACCCCAAATCCTATGTTCTTTGCATTGAACTATCCTGTCTTCTTGAGGGTCTGTGTAGCCAAATACCAAAGAACAATATGATCTAAGGAACAGGATAAGAGATGTGAAGGAATAGAAAAAAAAGTCAAACCAAAATATAGGCAACAAATAGTACCACCTAAGTGCCACACTGTAATAGAGAAGAGATTGCGATACCTGTCTAGACATGGTAGGGGAGGGAGGGAGGTCAAGAATCAATACTGACTCAAAGATAATTTGAAATCTAAGGGGAAAGGCTTTTTAAATATTCCTTGGTATAGAGCCAGAACAGGGAATAGGTGTGGCTTAGACTTGGAGATAAATTGGCACACCTGTAGAATAAAGAATTCACTTGGCAGGGAGGGGTTGGGGAAAACTTGCTTTTATAGTAAAGTAGTCTTTTCACATCTAGGTGGAATTTCACTTACCATACACTTATATAGATCTGGGTGCAAACTCTAGCTACCTGACTCTTAATTAACCGATACTTTTTCTTCTTGATCATAGTCAAAATATTTCCACATATTAACACATGAGTAGGTTATCTTTTGTCATGAATCTTAGTAAACAGAGTTTATTGAGAATTAGTAAAGCTATGATAGCATTACCATACTTGAGATATCTCTGGATAAATGATTGCTCAAGTAGCATTTCTTCTATTCTCATACAAAAAGCGAGGCTATTGTAAAACTTTAAGCAATAAATAAATTTTAAAAAAATAACAAAAAGCTAGGCTATTGTTGTCTAAGTTGTCATCTAGGTGTCACTGTTATCTTAGTTATCTGTCACTTATGGAAATTAAATATTAGTATTACAGTTGTTCCAAATAATTCCACATCGTTTCAGCTATCTGACTCATCTAGTGCAAAAGAATGCCGCTTACTCAAGTGTATCCATTTTAACCTGCCTATCTTCATAATAGCCTGCATATTTTTCACCAGCCCTTCTCATACTTACCAGTGCTGCCAGAAAACATGGCAGATGTCTGTATTTATCCAAGCCTAAAGAAAAATAATGTTAGTGCAGACATATAGTCAACCTGAGCTTACCAAGAGCCCATTTTAGTTTCAACCCAAAGTTGGCTATACTCCACAAACAACTTGGGGAAATCTCAGGAGACCAAACCATTGCAACAGAATTTCCAGAAACAGAAACCCAATGCCATGCCTTTCCCCACGCCCTTCCTGTAAGAGGACAGAAAATGTAGACTACTCCACATGCTGTTGGACAAAGGTCAAAAGGTACTTTGATCATATCAACCCTAATGGTTTCCAGGGAGTGAACATAAACTCATTTTACTAAATATAATCACTAAGGACCCATTTCTCAAAAAGCATTGAACTAACTTTTCTAAATAAATTTTTCTGTATTTAAACATGCTTTGGAATTAGCCTGCAAAATTGCTAGTGATAGATTATACTGCTTCTTTTACAAAGGTAAAATGAAGATTGTCTGCATGATCTAGGAGTAGCTCTTTTGTGAAATAGCCCAAAAGCTCCGAGGCATGGGTCAGGAATAGTCTTAAGTTCAAATTCAGACTCAACAATTTGATTGTACATTATCTTGGGCATGTTTCATAAATTACCTAAACCTCCTCATCTAAAACATAGAGATAATAAATTTTACTTTAACAAGTTGTTGGTTTGAACCCAATGAGTGGTACAAATAAGTACTTACAGCAATGTATAACTTAAGAAAAAATAAACTAGAGGCCCAGTGCACAAATTCATGCACTGGTTGAGTCCCTCAGCCTGGTCTGCACCCTCTCACAATCCAGGACCTATCAGGGGATGTCAGATAGCTGGTTTCAACCCAGTCCTCACAGGCCTGATCCAGACAGGAGGGAGCCCAAACCTGTGAGTTGAGCGTCTGTCCCTGGTCGTCAGTGCACATCATAGCGACTGGTTAACTGGTTGTTTGGTCGCTTAGGCTTTTATACATATAGATGGTAACAGATTTAAAAAGCAATACACTCACCCAGCCAGCATGGTTCAGAGGTTGAGTGTTGACCTATGAACCAGAAGGTCACAGTTTGAATTCCCAGTCAATGCCCAGGTTATAGGTTCAATCCCCACTGTTGGGCCTGAAGGAGATAACCAATCACTGATTCTCATCATTGATGTTACTCTCTCTCTCTCCCCCTTTCCCTTTCTCTCTGAAATCAATAAAAAATTATTTTTTAAAAAGCAATAGACTGACATAGGAGAACTAAGATGGCGGCAAAGGTAGAACACCTATCTTGCCGTCATAATCAGCAATTTTAATACTACAACTTAACGAAAGAACAAACACCTTCCAGAATCACCAGAAAGCTCGCCGAGTGAAAATTCCACAAATAAAAGTGAAAATAAGACACTGTGACTCGGAGGAGCGGCGGCGAACAGCGTTGAAAGATTCGCACGGAGAGAGGTTTGGAGTGCGCGCCACAGAGAGGGCGGGCGGCTGAAAACCGGCCAGTTTTCTCGTTCGGGGAGACAAGGCGTCCCACTGGACTGATTCTCCAGCTCTGGGCGAAGTCCAGAGAACCCACTATCACACGGGGTGAAAACTGGACAGTGGGAGGGCACGCCGAAGCTCGGGCGCTGCCAGGTCTCCCGGCTTGTGGAGAAGGCAGCTCTCGCACGAACAGCTCGGCTGCGTGACGGCGCAGAGAGCGCACCGCGACTTGCCTCTCATTCAGAAAACCGTCAGACTGCTTTGTTTTACGATCCTCGGTGAGACATTGCGCATGCAGACTCATTTTGGGAAAGTCTGAATTCCCCGGCAACCGGCAGCCGGTGGAGCTCCACAGCGGCTCTCTCTCAGAGGTGCTGGCGGCCATTGCCCCTGGCACAGAGTCCCTGGGGCCGCATAGGGCGGAGCTAACGCTGTCTGCTTGGCCCGGAGACTCCGCCCACCCAACCTGAGCACAGCTGAGCTTCACAGACAATTGGCCTGGAGGTCAACCCTCCAAGTGCTAACAACAATTAACTGAGCTTAACTTCAGCAAGACTGTGCAGCCCATATCCACCTCAGGTAACCGGGGAGGCTGAACCACTATCCCTAGTAGGAAGTCTACCACACAAAGCTAATTGACCAACTCAGGGAAGCAGCCACCATGCAGCAACATGGAAAGAAATCAGATGTGAAAGAAATGGAGGAAAAAAAACGACTGGACATGGAATTCAGAACCACGGTTATAGGGTTTTTTAAGAGGCTCCAACAAAAGATTGAGGCCTATAAGGAAATAAGCAAGACCACAAAGGAAATGAATGAGTCCTACAAGAAAATGAACAACACCCTCAATGATATAAATGAGAGCTGCAAAGAAATAATCAAGACCAACGTGGAAATGAAAGAAACCCTCAAGGATATAAAGCAGACTCTCAAGGATATGAAAAAGGACCAACCAGAAATTAAGCATACACTGACTGAAACAAAAAATATTATACAAAGACCTAAAAGTGCTCTGGAGCACCCCAAGAACCAAGTTAAAGATTTGAAATACAAAGAGGTAAAATCCACTCAGCTGAAAAAGCAAGAAACCAAAAGAATCCAAAAAATTGAAGATAGTGTAAGGGGCCTCTGGGACAACCTCAAGCATATCAACATCCGAATTATAGGGGTGCCAGAAAAAGCGAGAGGCCAAGACAATGAAAACCTATTTGAAGAAATAGTGACTGAAAACTTCCCACACCTGGTGAAAGAAATTGACTTAGGAGTCCAAGAAGTGCACCGAACCCCAATATATAGGAACCCTAAGAGGACCACACCGAGGCACATCATAATTAAAATGCCAAGAGCAAAAGACAAAGAGAGAATATTAAAAGCAGCAAGAGAGAAACAGGTAGTTACCTATAAGGGAGCACCCATACGACTGTCAGTGGATTTCTCAACAGAAACGATGCAGGCCAGACGGGAGTGGCAAGAAATATTCAAAGTGATGAACAGCAAGAATCTACAACCAAGATTACTCTATCCAGCAAAGCTATCATTCAGAATTGAAGGTCAGATGAAGTGCTTTGCAGATAAGAAAAAGCTAAAGGAGTTCATCACCACCAAACCAACATTATATGAAATGCTGAAAGATATTCTTTAAGAAGAGGAAGAGGAAAAAGGTAAAGATGAAAATTATGAACAACAAATACACATCTATCAGCAAATGAACATAAAAATCAAGTGAATTGATAGGCTGTTGAACAGGATAGACTGGTGAATATAACAGAGACATGGAAATAGAGAGGGAATGGACTGACAATTCTTGGGGAGAAAAGGGTTGTGGAAGTGCAGCAAGAGACTGGACAAAAATCTAGCAACAATGAGAGAGGACAGTGGGGAGGGGGAGGTGAGGGTGGAGGGTGGGCTAGGTACAGGGTGGAGGGGAGCTATAGGGGGATAAAAAGGGGAAACAATGTAATTAATAAACTGAACAATAAAGATTAAAAAATAAAAAAATAAAAAGCAATAGACTTAATCTAGGTTCAGAAAGGGAATATACTTAAGTACATTGTATTTATGTAAAATGATTATTTGATTATTGAAATAAAATAGAATACTGGGTATTTTTAAAATTCATGTAAAATATACAGCAACCACCTTCCAAATACCAATGACCTCACTATCTAAATCTGTAGCCTTGATTGCTACTTCAAGCTTTAGACTTTGATATCCAGCTCCCCACAGGACTCATCTCAAAATGTCCAAAATTGAACTCAGCATCTTATCCTTTAAAACTATTGTTGTTTCCTAATTTAGGGAGCGTACCCATGATTCACTCAATCACAAAATTCTCAAACCTGGATGTCATCCTAAAATCCTCTCTCTCTCATGTTCTACCTCAAACACCTAAATCAAGGATAATAGAGCTGTGGTTCTTGAGCCTGGCAGAGCTTCAGAAATAGATGCTTTGTAAAAGTGCCAAACCCTACCTGCACAGATTCTAATCCAGAAGGCTGGGAGTATGCGGAAGGAATCTACATTCAGAAATAAATAAAACTTTGCAGAGAATCTGTTAATCATTGAGATTTGAGAGCTACTGTTGTCATGTATGTACCTTCTTACCAGACCTCATATGTGTACCTTCTTCTCCATTCCTACTGCACCTTACTTGCTTTAGACCCTCATACTTCTCTTGAATACTTAAATCACTCCATAAGTCCACATTCTGTATCCAGTTCCTGTGGCCCCCACCCCATTTATCTATCCTCCTAGTGCTGTCAGATTTATTTATCTGAACCTAGGCTTTAGAGAAAAACATCTAAATCCAAATCCCTGCTTTGCTAATTACTAGTTCTATACCTTGAGCAAGTTATTTTATCTCTCTAAATAAATAACATCATAAGATTTGATGACCTAATCAGGAACATAAGGATGGTACTAGTACTTTTTATATGTAAAGTTCTTAGTACAGGGACTGGCTTATAGCCGGCTATTGGAATCATCATTATTGTTTTTGTTATCATGACAGAAATCCAATCATGTAATTCCTGTTTCAAATCCTCTTACTCCCCACCTCTTTGTCAATGAGCAAATCCCACTGTTCGGCCTTCTTAATTCCAATTGCTTTTCTCCAGCATGGAACTCTAATAATTACCAGTCATGAAGCATCTCCTAATATTGCATGTCCTTCCAGGTTTCTCGTGGCTCACACCTTAGGCCTGCCCAGGTGCTGTGGCTCTGCCAAATGGAAATATCAAGTCTGTGTTCCTTTGGTTCATTCTCTATCCAGTTCTGACTTAGCCAACTACCAAATAACTAGAGTTAGGTGATCTGACTCTACTGAAGTTAATAAGCACAATCATCTGTATGCTTTGTATAGTGCCCAGCTTACCACAAATACTAGTATATGGTATACATAGTTATATGCTCCTCCCCAAATAAGGTTCTGAGTGATTCTTGCCTTAGCTAATACCTAAATTTTAATCTCAGGTAGAAGGAAAGATAGAAGGAAAGAAGGAAGAAGCTCAGATAATATCAGTCTGGAGAAATGTCTTTTACTGAGGATGGGTGAGCCTATGGTCAGATCACCAAGAATGTCAATATTCTTTATAAGGAGGTGAAACATCTTGATCCCAGAAAAATACATTGTGGGTGAAGTACTACCCCAGTCTCTGACTGGGGGTATTGAAGGGCAGGGGAAGATAGAGTGAAGCCCTTGGGAAAAGAGATTAGTAGGAACACACAACAACGATGATGATGATGATGATGATGATGATGATAATGATAGCTAACTTTTATTGAGTACCCATTATGGATTGGATTCTATGTTAATTGTTTTATAAACATATTTTCTAATTGTCATTTCAACCCTACAAGAGATTGAGTGCCAGCTAGAAAAACCGAGTCTCAGGGGAATTAAGAGACTTGCCCAAGAGAACATGACTAGTAAGGAAGCCTGCCCCACATACCTTCCCACCACCACCCCAGTACCACCCCAATTGAGGCTCAATCATAAGAGCACTTGAATGAAAAATTTCAGCTCAATGAACATGGGCATGTCCCAGGAGCTCTCTTGAATCAATTTGCACACTGTGCTCAGAAGAGCAATTAGTTCCTGCTTATTTAATCCCTAGGGCCCCATTTCCTTGGTTCAGGACTGGTTACCCATGATGTTAGAACAGAGAGTGACTTAGGTGACTCTAGTGCCAACTGAAGGTTGGCAATAGAGTTTCACATACTAGCCTAGACAACACTAGTCTCTTAAATCACACAAGAATTCACTCATAAATTTAGACTCTGCCTGTCACAGAAAAGTAGATAACCTTCTTGAGACTCAATTCAGGAGAATTATTCCAAAATACTCAAGACATATAGCCTCATTAGTTATAATACCAAAAAAAATGGCAACATGAGAACAAATAAGAAATTTTTGGCATACACCTACAAAACTTACATGACAAAATGTGCATGCCAACTGGATACAACATGAAATAGGCTTATGATATAAGATCAAGTCTAAAAAATAGTAAAAATTACATCTACCATATGGACATAATTATGTTTTTGTTCAAAGCACAGAAAACAAAACTACAAAAAGAATGTACCACAGGGAATGTGGGTTCACTCTAGGTGGTAGGAGCAGAATTTATAATGTTTATTTTTCTGCTTATTGACATTTTGTAATACTTTTTATTTTATTTTACATCACCATTTATCCTCTCTATGCCTTCCTCTTCCATCTCCACCCATCCCATTCTCATATACACACACACACACCATCACCACACTCTTGTCCATGTCAACATTTTATATTTTTATTGAGAATAGGTTAATTCTCAATGAAAACAAAAAAGCTTATTTTTTTTTAATAAAAAGAATTAACCTCCTGGAAAGTTGTAATGTAACTTGGAATTGTTTTGGATTCTGACTCAGACGGCCCTCCTATTTTCTTCATTATGTAGCCATGATCCCGTGACCCAACAACCTGGTGGCCTGTAGTAATCAGAGCTATTAAGTGACTTCCTTGAAGTTTCAAGGGCTTTGCCTTTTCATTACTAACTTATAAAGAGCCTTCAACAGTTTCTGACTTCATAAACTATCTGACATGTAGTCTTCCCTCCCCTCCTCCCCCCCCTCCCCCCCCCCCAGTCCATTTCCATAGAGTGTTGTGGCAAAACACAGGACCACACAGGCAAGGGCTGGGTTTCATTGTTAAGCATTTCCCACTGTGTTTGGTTTTTTTCTTTTCCCTGATGGGCTCCACTAGAACTTATCTGTTCCTTACAGACTCTGACCCAAATAGGACTCTCGCTGCCCCACAGAGTGTATCCTGAACAGAAGTAGCCGGGTCACAAGATTGCATCAACCAGATATCTCAGAATTCTCACGTAAGAAGAAATGGATGAACACAGGAAAAAATCAAAGGACCCTTGTTATTGTCTTCCAGTGGTCAGTACATTTTCCAGTTTCTGTTCCAAAATATCTTGGCAGCCATTTTACTCCAAGAGCCAGAAAGGGGAATGTCTGTTCTTTCATCATTACCAGCAGCTTGGGGAAAACCCAGTCCATTTGCATACACACAGGGCTGGCTGCATTTGATTGCACAGAGCCAATCAGACTGAAACTCCTTAGCCTCCCATGCTGAGGTTATTCACTCAGCCCCACCTCAGAGATTTAGCAGAGAGCGCAAACCACTGCATAGAGCCCCTTTCAGACCTGTAAGTGGGAGGCACACCTGGCTTCTTCCACCTCTTGTCAGCCCCATTTCATGAGTGGGCAGTTTCTGTCAATTCATTTCCATAAAGTAATGCTGCTCTATATGACTCTGCCCAAAACACATTAAAAGTATCAGGTGAGGGGACCCCGCCAACAAGGTAGGTGCTGGACGTGGAGGTCACAGGGGCATAGACTACAAAGGAGACAGAACTGAACCTCACATCACTCTGGCCCCAGAGGATGGCTGGTTAGCCAGAGACGGGTAAGATTCCTCAGGGAAGGAACAACCTAAGACAGGCACAGTCACAGAGGGGCCATCAGGAGAGAACTAAAAGGTCAACAGAGCTGGGGCACAGACCCTCACCCACAAACCTTGCAGGGGCCTGAACTCTCACCCCTTCTGAGGGAGGTCTCCTGCCCCCACGCCTGCTTCACCTCCCACAAACAGCTCAGACCGGGACCCAGGTGGCAGACAAAGACTCTGCCAGCAATAGCTGCTCTATATCTAAATTTAGTCTATTACCAGGAATGCTCAAGACCCACTCAAGAATGCAAATAATCCTTTCCACTAATATTTAAAGGGTAAACTAAGATTTCTGCTTGAGTATTAAAATTGACAGTAAAGTAGTAATCAAGTTTTCAGATTAATTTAAATTGGCCAAGTGAAATAAGTGAATACTCAAGAAAATTTAAGTGTACTGAACAAAATACTGTTCCCAAAACATTAACTAAAATATCTATTAGTAGTTCATCTCACTGTAGAATTGCCTAACATCCAAAAAACTTAAAGCAGTCATATTTCTGTGCAAAAATTAAAATTACCAAGACTGTAAGATAAAATTTCCAAAAGCCCCCATTAATCATGTAAGGAAAAATATCCTGTAAGTAAAATATATCTAGAAAATTATTACTCCAGAAAAGTAAATTCCATTTGTAAAGCCAACAGCAGGACACCCATGAAAAAAACACACATGGTGTCAAAATAAGCCAAAGGAAAATCATTTAGGCAAAAATAAAAAGAATCCCAAGTCTAATTTGCAGAGAGGATCCCTTTGTTAACTTTTGGTTGAGAATGTGTTTGTGTGTTTTCAGAGAACAACTCCAAAACCATGTGGGTTCCTGCAACAGTGAGGAACTGACGGGTCTGTTCAAGTCACGAGGACGGTCCAGAGATGGGGGACACTGATGACACCTTGCCATGCTAGCAGTTGGCAGCTGTGCATGGCTGCAGGCGGCCCAGGACCAAACCAGAGAGGATGGAACTTGCATTGCCACGATGTGTCCACCATCTGGATACCATTGTTGACATGTACACATAAAGAACTATTTGCCATTGAAACTGGGACTCAGAACAATTGGACATTGAAACTGAGACTCAAACATTTTTTGTTCTTATACATTTATTTCTAGTATGCAGAGGCAAGATATTTTTGAAGAAAAGAAGCAGGGAGGCATTGAATAGGCTGTCAAGCTACAAGGGGAAGGCTGGGGAGCATGGGGGGTGGATGCTGGGGGAGATCAACCAAAGGGCTTGTATGCATGCATGTGAGCATAACCAATGAATGAAAGACACTGGGGCAGGGAGGGGGGCAGGTGGGGACATGTGCTGGGGGGTAGGGGAGGCTGGGGGGAGGATAATGGAGGGGAAGAAAAACATATGTACTACTATTAAATTTAAGTTATACTGCAAAAATAAAAATAAAAAAGTTAATTTTAAAAAATGTTTAGGTACAGAAATGTAGCAAGCCATGCTTTCAATTGTTACCTATAAGCTGTTTCTTCTTGGATCAATACCAATTCAGTCACTACTGGAGTGTTCATATACTACTAAATGTAAGCTATTTGAAGGCTACGAATGTTGTTTGTTTTATTTACTGCTATATCTACAGTGTCTATAGTAGTCTCTGGCATCTAGTAGGCAGGGTCTCTACAAATATTTTTAAATAAATATGTAAATGAATCTTTAAAAAAAGTATCAGGTGAGGATTATCTGGATTCCTAGAAAGACATTGTGTCAAAAAAGTATGACAAATTTTCCTATCTAATAAAAGGGTAATATGCAAATTTGGCCATACCTTCGCTACACCCACAAGCCACACACACCAGCCAATCAGGAGCAGATTATGCAAATAAACCCCAACCAAGATGGCTGCCATCACTGAGAGCAGGAGGAAGGCTTGGGTTTCCCCAGCAACAGAGGAAGCCAAGCTTTCCACCTGACGTGGCCAGCCTAGGCCTCCACTCAATGCTAGAAAGTTTCAATTATAAAAGATACAGAAATGGCAGCAGCCACGGACCTGGAGAGAACAAAATCTTGGGTTCCCTGGCAACGGAGGAAGCCAAGCTTTCCAGCTGCTGTTGCTGGCCTAGGCTCCACTCTAGGCTACGAAGTTTTGAACAAAAATGGCTGTCACCACAGAGTGAGCAGAAGGCTTGGCTCCGCTCCAGGCTACAAAGTTTCAATTGTTGACATAAATTAATCCCAGGTCCCAGGGCTTCCACTTGGGTCACCACCACAGGCCTCTCTCCCAGGCTGTCCCTCGCCCCAAGGGAATACCTACCCTGATCTGGGACACTCTTCAGGGCAAACCAGCTGGCCCCCACCTATGCACCAGGCCTCTATCCTATCTAATAAAAGAGTAACTTGCAGATTGACCATCACTCCAACACACAAGAAGGCTGCCCCCATATGGTCAAAGATCCTGCCCCCATGTGGACACAAGATGGCCATCACAAGATGGCCAGCAAGGGAGGGCCGTTGGGAGGTTCCAGACCCTGCAAGGGAGGGCAGTTGGGGGGACCAGGCCTGCAAGAGAGAGCAGTTGGGGATGATCAAGCCTGTAGGGGAGGGCAGTTAGGGGTGACCAGGCTGGCAGAGGAAGGAAGTTGGGGGCAAACAGGCTGGCAGGGGAGCAGTTAGACATCAATTAGGTTGGCAGGGTAGTGGTTAGCGGGTGATCAGGCCTAAGCAGTCAGTCGGACATCCCTTGAGGGGTCCCAGGTTGGAGAGGGTGCAGGCTGGGCTAAGGGACATCCCCCGCCCCTGTGCACAAATTTTGTGCACCAGGCCTCTAGTCCTATCTAATAAAAGAGTAACATGCAGATGTGACCGTACCTAGGCTCTTGATTGGCTATGCTACCAGCCAATCAGGAGCGGGGGGCATGACTGGGGGTGTGGCCACGGCTTGCCTGGACACCAGTGAACATTTCCCTTCACAAACACTTCGCTTCACACCAGCGCAGGCAGGGAACGCAGGCGGGGAACGAAGCGCTTCACCCCAGCGCCAGCTGGGAACACTTCTCTTCATGCTGGCTGGGACGGGGAACGAAGCAGGGACCACGCCTCTGCACAGAGTGTTTTTGAGGGCCTAGTGAGCCAGCAGGAGAGGCTCGGTCCTTGAGGCATCGGTGGTGCAGGGGGCCAGGACAACACCATACTTTCAAAGAAAGTTGTTTCCCACTGATGAGTATCTTTATAAAAGAAGTAAATATTCAGCCATTGTCACACCTTGAAAAGTTAAGGTAATTCCTTAATATCACCTAATATTCAGTGTACGTTCAGATGTCTTGGTTTCAAAGATGCCTTTTACCTTTGGTTTGCCCTCTCTGGAGGCTAACCAAGGTCTTATTTCAGCCCTGATGTTGGGCTGCTTCCCCCGACCATAAGTTCCCGATGCAGTTCCACCCAGAGTTAAAGGGGGCTTCTGTTTTTAAGGCATCGCCATATCCAGTGCTTGCCAGGCCTCTGTGAAAGCACTACTCCTTGGGTCCCGGTGCTGGGAGCTGAAGCAGAGAGGCTGTGAGGCCCAGCTCACCCAGGATGCTGACCCCCCATCACACCCTCCCAATTATCCTGGCCCAGCCTTCCCTATGCATACCTGCTCACGAAGAGCGTGAGGTGGTCCTGGCAGCTGGATGGGAGGCCAGCAGGGGGTGTGGCCGCAGCATGAGGGAAGGGAGGCCTACACCCTCCCCCAATCCAGAGGGGCTTGACAGGGGACCACAAGCCACGCCCCCCACACGGCAGGACTCGACAGGGAACCTCAAGGTGTGCTTCCTACCCTGGTGCTGGGATAGGGTACCTCAGGCTGCTCCCCCCTCCCCAGCTCCAGGCTGAGGAACCTCAGGCCGTGCCTCCCACCTGGAGCAGCTTGACAGGGGACTACAGGCCAGACTCCCAACCCGGCAGGGCTTGACAGGGGACCTCAAGGTGCACTTCCCATCCTGTTTCTGGGTTAGGGGACTTCAGACTGTTCTCTCCACCTGGCAGGGCTTGACAGAGGACCTCAAGCCGCACCCCCACCCCAGCACCAGGCTGGGGGACCTCAGACCATACCCTCTGCCCCAGCACCAGGCCAGGGGACCTGAGGCTGTGCCCCTTCTGCCTGGCTGAGCTTGACAGGGGACCTCAGGCTGTGCCCTCCACCCAGTGGGGCTTCACAGGGAACCTGAGCCTGTGCCCCTGTGCCAGTGAGGATTGACGAGGGACCTGAGGCTGTGCCTCCCTCCCAGTGCTGCGCTGGGGGACTTGAGGCTGCGCTCCTCTACCTGGTGGGGCTTGATGGGAATCCTCAGGCCATGCCCTCTACCCAGCGGGGCTTGACGGGATCTCAGGTTGTGTCTCCCACCTGGTGGGACTTGATGGGGGACCTCAGGCCAAGCCCCCATCCTGGTGCTGGGCCAGGGGACCTGAGGACACACCCTGCTCTGGGTGGCTTGACAAGAGTGGGACTGGCGGGGTCTGGATCTACCCCAATGCGGGGGTGGAGGGTGCAGCTGGGTCTGGGTTTCACGTGATTTTGAGGCACATGTGAGTGAGTGGGGACTTGACTCTGGGCCCCATGGTGCGCTCCAGACTCTGACAGGAGGAAGGTTTTCATGTACATTTTACTAATTTTCTTTTATCTCTGATACTTCTATTATAGAGAAAGAGCAAATAGCAATATTAAATTATCTCCTCTAATTAATACCCCTTTAATGTGCATGAATTTCATGCACCGGGCCACTAGTATAGAATAAAAGGCTAATATGCAAATTGTCCCCTTGACTGGGAGTTTGACCAGGGGGCAGGGCCAGCTGGTCAACAGCCTGTGGCCCCTCCCCTGGCCAGCCTACCCTAATAGGGCTGATTGGGGCAGGCAGGCCAGATCCCACCCATACACGAATTTTTGCACAAGGGCTCTAGTATAAGTATAAAGCTAAAAGAATCTAAGAAGATAAAAAAGAAAGAATAAAAGCTAAAACAGTGGAGAAGGGGCATCTAGGGGAAATGAAGATCTAGAGATAATAAAGAAATCAAGAGAAGAGAGAGTTTAAAAAAACTGTGGCTAATTTCCATTCTGAAAAGAAAACAACAATACTTTTGCCTCACTTTGGGTGGGTCTGCATCTGAGGGTGTAAATGGTGTTGAGGAACTCTAAACTTTACAACATTAAATTCATGATTTTCTCACCTAGGACAGGACCACCACATCCTCTCTTAACCTTCCTTTCCCTTCTAGTCTCCAGTAAAATTAAATAATCTTTGATATTTATGTTTTGCATTGATTTCTTTTTCATTTTGACAAAATGAATTAGTACTGAAGGAAATAAAAATAAAATATCATACAAGGCCAATTGTAAAAGTATTTTCCAGAGATTGGCAACTGCTTTGGTGTTAGTTCCATGATTCTGGCCTTTCCCACCTCTTGTGGTAGACCCAAACAAACTCAGTGAAAATCAGCACCATTTAAAAACACTCTTCATTTTATCAGATTATGTGGAAATCTAAAAAAAAAAAAAAAGTATGTTTTTCCTTAAAGAGCTGAGAAGCTCAAATACTATAAGTCCCAGCTAAGATTTTAAAGGACCTCAGAGAGGGCTTACATAGAAAACGCACATTTATATGATAATAAAGAAAACGTGGAAAGAGAATTGCTTATAAAATTAAAAATAAAAACACACATTCAAGTATCTTAAAAATTTGTTATTCAAAATGTAATTCATGGGAGCTTATTAAAAATATAAAATCTTGGACCCTAACCCAGACCTACTAAATCAGAAGGTGAATGAATTCGCAAAAAAAGAAAACTTTACATAACAAATAGACACAGACAACAGTGTGTGACACCCAGAGGGGAAGGGGTCGGGGGCTAGGTGGAGGTGGGCAAAGTGGGGGTAAATGAAGACAAAAAGATACTTATTTGGGGTGATGGGTGCATGATGCAGCATACGGATATTTTATTCAATTGTGCACATGAAGCCACAATTTTATTCAATTTTGTGGACCAATGTCACCCCAATAAACTCAACTAAAAAGAGAAAATGAATTTGCATTTTAACAAAGATGTGTGTGTGTTAAAGTTCAAGAAGCACTTCCCTAAGGCTCCTCATAGACCTTTTCCATCCAGTGTTCAAATTGAATGTAATATGGCTTAAAATGTTGGATGGGGAAACAGAACTATAACAGCCTCAAATAATACATTAACTTTTTTAATTAAAGAAAAGAGGCTGTTCAGAAAGTGCAACCAAAGTAATCAAACAAGTACAGGAAGAAGGAAAATGAGGGTTTCAGTTACTGATAAGCTTGACATGAGTCAAGTGACTGTGGCTACCAAAAAAAGAAAAACATTAAAAAGCAAGCAAAAACAGAGCTAGAAACTGCATTAGATGTGTGGTATTTAGATTAGGAAAATCCCACACGCAGAGAGTCTACCTTACACTGGTCAAGTCTTATCTAAGTACATTCAGTTCAAGATATCACAATTAGGAAGGATAGAGACAAACAAGAACAGCGTTAAGTAGATAGGGACTAGGATAGTGAAATTGAATTCATGGCTTAGGGGAAAATAACTGTGGAGGTATTGGAGTTGTTAAACCCATTTAAGAAAAGATGTGGTGGAATAAGCTTAAAAGTATGGGGGATTATCATGTGGGGTAGTGGGGGAGACATTTGGTCTAGGGACAAGCATTTGAGAATCATTGGTTAAGATATTGGAAAACCATTGAAACCCAAGAAATTCTTTAATTACAGATTTCATTGGATCCTTAAAGCATCTGTGCAAAACCAACAAGGTAGAGAAGCAGATATCATTCTCCTCTAAGGAAACCATGATCAGTGATAGAGCCTGGTCTAGGCTTTCTGTACCTTTATTCACTGTGCTTTCATCACCCACCTTCCTAAGAAATTCCTACCTTGGTAATCATTACAAAAAAAAGTGACCAAGAAAAATCATTTCTATTGTTTCTTCTATTCTATGACCCAACATAATCGCCACAAGACTCACGTGACATTGTGCACCTAAAATACAGCTAACAGAGCTGAAGAACTGGAATTTTATCTTCATTTAACTTAATTGAAATAATAAATAATTGTTTATTATCTTCAATTCAGTTACTGGAAAAGTTTAAGCATGTTTGAAGCAATCTGGATATAGGAATCTACTTTTTGTACTTCAAGAATTGTAAGATTTAAATATGCCCTCCCATGGGGACGCTGACAACACCTTGCCATGCTAGCAGTCAGCAGCTGTGCATGGTTACAGGCGGCCCAGGATCATACCAGAGAGGATGGATCTTGCATTGCCACGATGTGTCCACCATCTGGATACTATTGCTGACATGTACACATGAAGAATTATTTGACATTGAAACTGGGACTCAGAACAGTTGGACATTGAAACTGACACTCAAACATTTTTTTTTGTTCTTATACGTTTGTTTCTAGTATGCAGAGGCAAGATATTTTTGAAGAAATGAAATAGGGGGGAGTGATTGATATAGAGGCAGGGTGGCCTTGAACAGGCTGTCAAGCTACAGGGGGAAGGCTAGAGTGGATGGGAGGCGGATGCTGGGGGAGATCTACCTAAGGACTTGTATGCATGCATATGAGCATAACCAATGAATGAAAGACACTGGGGCGGGGAGGGGGGCAGGTGGGGACATGTGCTGGGGGTAAGGGAGGCTGGGGGGAGGATATTGGGGGGGGAGGAAAACATGTACTACTTTAAATATAAGTTATATTGTAAATAAAATTAAAAAAAGAAAAAATCAATAAAATATATATTAAAAATTAAAAACATAAAAATAAAAAATAAATAAATATGCCCTCCCATGTGGCTAAGTTGGTTGAACACCATCTCATGTAAGAAAGGGTCTCCAGTTTGATTATGGTCAGGGAACATGCACAGGAGGTGTGCAGGAGGCAGCTAATGTATGTTTATCTCTCACACTGATGTTTCTCTTTCTCTCTCCCTTCATCTCTCTCTAAAATCAATAAAAATGTATTTTTAAAGTAAATAAATAAAATCTAAATGTTTTTTCTAATTATTGTCCCAATTGACATGTGCTATCAATGGAAAATATGCAACAGATATCAAATATTTACACAAAACAGGAATGCAAAATATTTTGGCATTTTGTATATTTGTCACATGTTAAAATGGTATTTTAGGTATATTGAGTTATATAAAAGATATTATTAAAATTAATTCCACCTGGTTATTTTTACTTATGTAATGTAAATCTTTTAATGATATATGATTCACATTATATTTTTATTAGACATCCCTGCTCTATGTTATTCTGAAAGAGAATATTATTTTTATGTTAGAAAAAGGAACTCAAACCTCTCTAAGCTGAGGCTGCCGTTTGACTTTTCTATCAAACATGTCTAATTTAAGGAAAGACTCAAATTCTGCTGAGGTGAGCAAGAACTCCAGCACTGCTCCCTGCCCTCACCCTTCCCAGTATTGAGTTTGAGCAGAGCCCCCTTCTTAGACACAGTTTCCCTACTCTAAGACACTCCAAGACAATGAAGTGGGACAGTTCTGCAATGAATTAAATATGGCCCTGAAGAAACCCCTTCTCAATCCTGTGCCTTTATTCCAGGTGAGTGGTGGTTCCTTAGGTGGTCCACCTCCTTGCTCTTGCCCTGTTTACCTGTGGTTGGGACTGATCATAGAGAAGACCATCACCCTGTTCCACCAGTTCTTTGAAAGGGAAGCAGTAAATACCAAGCTACATACACTTGAAGCTTGTGTCAGGAATGAAGTTTCAGATAGCCTAGTCCCTCCCACTTGCCCCAAATTCCGACGGCAAAGCTCACAATCTGGGGTTGTGGTGTAAGAAATGAGCTTGGACTATGCCATTCTTTTTCTCTTCTCCACCTGGCTAGTTCCTGCTCATCCCAATTAAGTCTTCTTTCTTTCAGGAAACCTTCACAATTCCCAACTTCTGAGTCTCAAAGTCCTTTTCTCTACTTCAGACATACCCTATGCCCCCTTCTTTCATATTCATCACCACTTTCTTGTTAGATATTTTCTAGAATCTTCTGAGGTATATTTCCTTATCATTGCCTGACATTCTTAAGGCATGCAAAGGATATCCCAATTCTTATAGAGTTTAACTACTTTGAATGCCTGGGAATAAGCAAGGAACTAGTCTACTCTTTAACAATGCTTCCCAAACTTCAGCTATTCACATGCTACATTCATGTTTTTTGCCATACATGAGTTCCTTCAGAACTCTTATTACTATTTTTCTCTAAATCAAATGACAGTTTTTAAGTAAATGTATTTAAATAAGAAATTAATATATTTTATATGCCTTCAAATAACAATAGCAATAGAACATTTATCCATCTACCACCTAAAATCCTCTCTTTTACGACCAGAGGTATACTCATGACATGGAGGAACAATGATCTAGAATACCGATGGTAGACCAGATGGAAGTCTGAAGTATGACATTGATCCTATGAAAATCTTATGTCAAACTGACTTATCTGGCTTAGAAAATTAGATGGGACTTTTTAGAAGACATTCTCTAAAACATGGTCCACAGACATGCAGACCCCTCTCTACAAAGTAGAGAATGTACAAGTACAGAAACTCAGTAACATCCAAGAAAAGCAAAAATGGTCCCTAGAAACTCATTCCAAATCCATTCCACTTCCACCTCCCAGCTCCCAGCTCCCAGCTCCCAGCTCCCAGCTCCCAACAGTGGCATCTGAGAGCAACAAACTGAGAGGGTAGGCCTGGACAAAGATTTTCACTGGGAGGCAAAAGGAAAGTCTTAGGTTTTGAGAGACTTCATCAAAAACTATTTATGATAGTTTCATAATTTCCCTTTAGACAAGCTCTGGAAATAAAATAAATTCATTTTGGCTTTTTCTTCTAAGTCCTCTCTCTTATTTGGAAACTACCATTTTCACAGTGTAATGTAGTTGTTCTTTGTGTGTGTGTAATAAAACAAAACTCTTCTCTTGGTAATATTGATGTTAAATTTTTAGGACCCCCCAAATTATATCCTCTAAGTGTTTATACTTTAGCTCTAGAACATACTGTAGCTTTGCATACATGATTTGACTTCATCCAACTCTCAAATAGAAATAGTAAGGGCAATAAAAAGTACACGAGTTTTATTAAAACTAAATTAAATAAACATAGATTTCTACATATTATATCCATAAGGATTTAGGCAATTAGGGTGATAAAGAAAAAGAGTTTCTGGTAGCTAAATGGGACAGGCAGTTTCTTTCATATAAAATAAAATGAAGGGTGTTGTAAACAGGTTATTTTATAGATAGATTTCCACGAACTGTCAATCACTCTCAGTTAACAGAAAATTACACCCATATATTCTTAGAAATCTCTCTGTTCTCTCCTCACTGGGTAGTGCTAGAGTGGTAATGTTCCTCTTTGAGGTGGTGCATATTAAACACACATGTTTGATGTAAAAAATGTTAGGGGATTTTTGCATACTTTCCCAGCCTAAAGGCACAGATGCTCTGTAAAATATATTGCAGAAGTAGTGATAGTTTGACACATATTCCAGGTAATTTTTTTAATAATAAAAATATTGCTCTAAAATTAATAATTCTTAGGATAGAAGGAATTATCTTCTTGGTAGAAAAAAATAATGATAACAGCTATTTATTTTCAACAATATAGCTGTTCTTGCTCTTTTTTCTGGAACATCTGACAAATATTGCTTTCTCTTTATCAATAAAAAGGCAATATTAGTTTCACAGAAATTAATAAGCAGAGAAAATAATATTTTAATTATGGATGTAAAACAATTTGTACTGTTCAAAAAAGGAATGGTCTGTAACAATATTAACATTTATTATTAACTGAATTATATTAACATGAAATTTCACATTCAAGATTCTACTCTTATAATAGGACTTTCATATTTATTATCACTTTCCAGTTTTTATGAAATAAGATAGCAATATTTTGACATACAAGTAACACTGGTGAGGAAAAGGGAAGTCTAGTACACTGTTGGTGGGAATGCAGACTTGGTGCAGCCACTGTGGAAAACAGTATGAAGTTATTCAAAAAATTAGAAGTGGAACTGCCATTTGACCCAGTGATCACACTTAGGGAAATATATCTTAAGAAGCCCAAACCACCAATCAGAAAAGATATATATACTCTTATGTTCATTGCAGCACTAATTACAATAGCTAAGATCAGGAAACAGCCCAAGTGCCTGCCCATCAGTAGATGAGTGGGTAAAAAAGCTGTGGAAGATTTACATAATGGAATATTATGCAGCTATAAAAAAGAAGAATATCTTACTCTTTCAGACAGCATGTTGACCTAGTGATTGTTAAGCTAAGTGAAATAAGTCAGTTAGAGAAAGGCTAACATCACACTATCTCACTTATATATGGAATCCAATGAACAAAATAAACAGGTCCAGAGACAAGGAAGCATGGAACAGACTGACAGATCTCAGAAGGAAGGGGGGAGAGAAGGCAGGAAGAGATAAATAAAATAACTTACATGCATATATTCATAGCCCATGGACACAGATAATAGTGTGGTGAAGGCCTGGGAAGGAGGGGTGATGGAAGGAGTTAATGGGAGGAAAAGGAGAGCATCTGTAATACTTTAAATAATAAAGATGATTTTTTAAAAAGTATGCAGAAATATGTAAGATTCATAATGGATAATTGAAAATTGAGTGAACTTATGCTTAGAATCGCAGAAATGGAAGGGGGCTTAAGAAATAACCACATGCCGTGAGAAATTGAGGCCCAGAGTGGTATGCCCAAGGCCACAAAGGTAATTAGTGGCAAAGTAATTCATGAAAGAACCAATAATGCCAAGCTCTTGATTGAATGCTCTTTCTACAATATTGCTACTTAGAAATGTGTTCCATTTTAAAATGGAAGTAATCATAGTTTCAAATACGTGGCACTACAAACATATTTCTAGGCCTCACATGCAGAAGGTTTTTTAAATGCTGAATCTTCCTAAACCAGGCCTCTGAGTCAAAGAGCTGGGTCTGGTATCAATCTTTAGCCTCTTGGTAGTGAATCACTTTGTCATATTAGATGTTAGTGTCCTGAACTATAAAATGAAGATGCCAGATGTATCTGTTAGGTTGCAATTGACATACACACACACACACACACACACACACACACACACACACACACACACACACACACAATCAAACTGAACTGAGCAAAAAGTTCAACCTGACTTATCTCTCTTATCTCTTGAATCTTAAGAGCCCAGAAATGGCCATTTTTTAGCTGTGGCTTAATCCCGGTGCAGACTTATGTCACCAAGATCTAATAATCTTCCGTTTGTCTGCTACCTCCCCCTACATGGGCTCTGCTTTAGGCAATACATGGCCAAGATGGCTGCCTGTATCCTCCCAAATTCAAGCCCTTGGGGTCAGGCAAAATCAACAACTATGCTGTACAAAATGCCTTGCTAGGTCACTTATATATGCATTGATTTCGGATTCTATGAGCTCCTGTTAATGACTAGCTTAAGTTATAAGCATATACTATAAATTGTTTTTGCAAAAAGTTAGTACCTCTCTGTGCCCCAGAAGCAGACATTTGCTACACTTCCACTACCACGGCCCTGACTCGTGAAAAAGCACCTCACCAAGTGCCCCAAATTTCAGTTTTACATAATTATAGTTTCTTCCATGTACTCTATTGCCATGTGTCACTTTGTATACACTCTTCCCACTGTCTGAGATGCCCTTATTCTTCCTATCTCTCTAGAAAATGCGACTCAGTGAAACAAACACCATTTTCCCTGGGAAATCATCCCTGATTATACCCCTCCTCAAAAGTGAAATTGATCACTCAGTTGACTTAGACCTTGCTACCTACCTCGACTGAAATACTAATTTTGTATGGCATTCATTTGTTTACATGTCTTCTCCAAGGACCTTTAGACCCTGCTTATTCATCTTTGTGTCCCTAGGGCTAAATATAGTGCCTAAAAAAATTGAAATCATTCAATGAATTTTGATGAATCCATCAATGACTCAAAGAACTCTAACTCCTCCAAACTAGAATATTACTGACTACAATTCTATTACCTAAAACACAATTAAAACGCTTGCATGTTTATCCCACACCTCACTTCAACCTCTTACAAGTAACACATGATTTCACAGTCTTATGTTTATAAAGCAGGGTTGATCCTGCTTTCTAACCTTAGTCAGGATTGACATTTGGTTTTCAAAAATGAACAGGATTCCAATACCACTAAATGTGATGACTCTGAGCATTAAGGAATGTGCTCCTCAATACTTACACAATCATTTATATCTCAACGTTCCACTCTCTTTGATCAGAATACTGAAAAACTTTTAATGAAGTTTGCTGAGCATATAATTTGTATTGCCTATCCATATTCCTCAGCTATAGTGGTTAATTTGAGGGGGGGAGTCTGTGTATTTTGGGAATCTGTCAATGAATAATATTCCTGCTTGTTCTGCATTACCCATGAGCTAGCCAGAAGTTATTATGCCAAAGGACTGAAGGGTGCAGGACCTTGCTGAGAGAGCTATAAGGCAAGGGCTTGAGTATGGGTCATCACTATATATCCCACCTTTATCCCACTTCAGTCTTTTTATACAGGGAGAATCAAATTTAAAAGAAGCATCTGAAAGGCCCTAGAAAAGGAAGGCAGCAGGCAATGAGGAGGGGCAGGTCATTGCGTTTATCTTAGTTATAAGAGGTTACGGTAAATTATCTGATGACATCTCCAGCTCCCAGAAAGGAAGATCAAAGCATGGTTCCCTGGGATAATTTCCATGATTCACTGTAGCTCCGGAAAAGCTCAGCCTAATAGGCTGTATTCATCACTTGGGTGTAGCTACTACTTGTTAGAACTCAATTAATTGGTTGACCACCAGTTTACTGCCAGTGTAGAACTTAAGGAATCAAAGAATTTATACCAAGGAACTTAGTGGGAGATACTATCTAAGCTTGATGGTGTTTCATTTGCTTGACTCATTGTCCAAGTCTTGGAAAATAAATAAATAAATTCAGAAAGCATGTGTCTATGTTTACCAAAAGATCTCACTCAGTATTGTAATACTGATGTTATTCTCATTGCAGAACCACTCAAAGACCACACACACCACTGGAAAAGAGTCCAATTCAGGTCTTTTAAGAGTTACACCCTCACACTCTTCCTAGGCAAACTCCCCCTTTCAGCTTCGTTGAATGAACCATACTGTCCATCTGCCTGGAATACTCTTTCCCCAGTGCCTGCCTGATCCCCAATTTCATATAGTCAAATATTTTTCTTTATGTTTTTATTGATTTTAGAGAGGGAACAGGAGAGGGATAGAGATATAGAAACATCAATGAGAGAGAAATATTAATAGGCTGCTTCCTGCATCTTCCCACACTGGGGATCGAGCCCACAACCCAGGCATGTGCCCTGACTAGAAATCAAACTATCATCCTTCAGTTCATTAGTCAATGCTCAACCACTGAGCTACGCTGTTCAGGCTATCTAGCCAAATATTATTTTCCTTCAGCTCACAGTTCCCAAGAAAACTTCCTGTAATCTTCTAGATTTGATTATACATTCTTACATCCTGAACTTTTCCTTCCCTAACATTTATCAAACCAAAGTTATTTGTTCAATGCCTTCCTCCCCTGGTTGACTATATAGTCTATAACAACCAAGACCTTTATTTTTTAATTTTATATTATTTTTTTCTATCACCATCTATCCCCTCTATGCCTCTTCCACCATCTCCACCACCCACACAATCACCATACTGTTGTCCATGTCCATGAGTTCTCTTTTTTTTCTCTTTTCCTCAATCCCTCCAAACCTCTCAATACATACATCTCCAACAGAGCTGTCTTGCCTTCTTTCTATCTATAAGTACGTCTCTATTTTGATATTCCAGTTTGTTCACTCAGTTCCACATATGAGTGAAATCATACGATACGTATGACCAGGACCTTGTGATCTTGTTCACAGCTCTGAATAGGAACATAGCAGTGTTGATCATCCTGGTTAAATTAAGGGACATTGAAGAGAAAGTTTTGCCTATGCTTATACAAATAGTGAAAATGGCGGATATCCAGAAAAGAAAGATGAAGTAAAAATAAAACTAACATTCAAATATATAGTAAGTCCAAAACCTCA
Source organism: Antrozous pallidus (assembly GCA_027563665.1). Taxonomy (NCBI): domain Eukaryota; kingdom Metazoa; phylum Chordata; class Mammalia; order Chiroptera; family Vespertilionidae; genus Antrozous; species Antrozous pallidus. The sequence continues at coordinate 18,953,633 of CM050522.1, forward strand.
AGCATATCAGGCACTGGACTGTGATATGCTTGGGGGCTGCAAAGACCGACAAGTCATGGTTCCTGCTCAACAAATTATAGTTGTTACCTTGTTTGAGTCAGAAAATCAGAAAATGATAAAACAAAAGGATAGTCAGGCTCCCGAAATAGGAAGAAGGAAGTGAGAGAAAGACAATCCAGGGAGAAAAGAAAGACTTCAAACACTTGTCTCCTTTTATCTTTTTCACTCACACCTCAGTCTGCTTATGGACTTGTGTGTTTTAGCTGAATATGGAACGTAAAGGCCTGCTTCTTAAGATTTATAAAAAGATTTTGAGCTCTTTGCTTTCTACATCATAATATTCTTTCAAAAAACAGTTCCATCAACAAACATTATTGACCCCTACCATGTAGCCAGCACAGCTAACCACTGTGGGATGTGTACCTTAACTGAGATGCCCTATTCTGCCTGCCTTCGCATCTCTGCTTTCCACCTCCTTTCTAGACAGCTGTTTGTGTATATATTTTTCATTTTCCTTTTAAATCAGCACTCTGGGATCATAACAACACATTTTGGTGCTGTGTTAGGTACAGAAGTTGAAACAGTTCCTTACATGACTCAACCCAGCTCATGTTCCCAAAAGCTTCATTTACTTGCCACCCCACCCTCATTCTGACCACACTGCCTTGGCAGCACCACTAAGCACTGAAGATGACAATGATTAAGTCCAGTCTCCTAAATAAAAGAAACCTTATAGACCTGTTTTCTTACAGTAAGAAGAATCATGCTGGTCTCTATCTAAAGATGTCTGTGCAATTCTACAAAGTACACTCATGTATTAAATGTTCACTGGCCTAGGAAAAGAAAAGGAGGATCAAAAAAACGTGATTATCTTTCTCTGACTGGCTTATGAAAGATGAATATCACATGATCTCACTTATTTGTTGAATATAATGAACATTATAAACTGACGAACAAAAAAAGATACAGAGACAAAGAAGCATTGAACAGACTGTCAAACTTCGGTGGGAAGGCAGGGGAAGGGGAATGGGGGTAAGAGATCAACCAAAGGATTGCATATAAGCATAACCAATGGACACAGACACTAGAGGGGTGAGGGCATGTGCCGGGGGAAGGGAGGGCCAGGGGAAGGTCAATGGGAGGAAAAGGAGACATATATAATACTTTAAATAATAAAATAAAACTTAAAAATTAAAATTAAAGAAAAAATGTGTTTATCCTTGACAATTGGGTTTGTATGTTGTTATCCAGAAGCTGGTTGTTTTTGTGTGCGTGTGTGTTTTTTTTTTGGGCGGGGGGGGGCGGGCTGTAACAAATATCTCTGCCCATAGTCCTATGCTTTGATGGGGACACCCCATGGAGTTTGGAGTGACAAAGAATAAGCATAGGGTTCTGGAAATTCTCAAGAAGCCAGTAAAGCAGCATTTCCAAGGCAGAAAATTAAATTGCACAAGACTTTTAAACAAGCTATCATTTATCTAGTAGATGTCAACTCCTCATCACCCAGATGGTGCTTATTCGGGAGATGTAAAGCAAGTTGGAGTGATTCAAATGGATAAAATCAGAGAGTTGGAGAGAATTCAGTGTGAGCTACCAGAGGAAAAAGGCACTGGGGGTCTTCAGCCTTCCAGGGAAGCAGTTAAAGCCTCAGATGAAAACAATGGCAGTTCTAAGAACCTCTGTGTCCAGGGTGTATTCCTGAGGCAGTTTCTACATGAAGCCAAAAAAATGACCCTCATGCCCAGAGTGAAGAGCTAAGGATACAAAGAGAGGTTAAATAAAAGGAGAATATATCACAGAATGTGGTAAATTAAGTGAGTAAAGAGAACATACAGCATAGGTTTTTTTCTCCCAAAACTGCATCCCATTTCACTAAAAATAATGTGTGCACTTCTTACTAGCTGATGCAGCATGCTGTGCTTCACCCAATAATTACGCTAAGGCATGTAGCTTCTCCAGAACAATCTCCATGTCCCAAGACAGGAAAGGAAAAAAAAATCACTGTCAGTAGAAACGTGATGATAGAATGAAAACTAATGAACCTGCTTGAGAATTAGTCTTTTAAAAAAAAATCTGTTCCATCAAGGGGCTTCCTTTCCCCTTCCAAAAACATCTAACATCCAAAACCTCAAGCACAATCTCAGTTAAATTTCAAAGGGAGGTAGGGGTATTAATAAAGGAATGCCTTTTTCTTGGCTGGAGTTGTATCTCTGTCCGTGAAAGTCTAAAAGACTTGAGACATTGGGAAAGTGCAATTCTCAGAGACTACTATCACTTTGTTCTGGATACCTTCCTGTCGAATCGTCAAGGTGTACCTGGAAAACTAGATGAAATTGGCAACCTGTGCTTGGCACATGTCAGTCAGCTCAGTTCTGCAAAGGTGCCAGGAGCTGGAGGCATTCTTAAGACTGGAGCGAGGAACTTGGTGGGTGGCCTAAAGGAAGACTGGGCTTTGTAATAGAAAGACACAGAGATGGAGCTTCTGGCGATGAGAAGCTGTTGAGGGGGATACTCAAACTCCAGGGAAAGATGCCAGTCCACATCAAGACTACATAAACACTTGCAGCGAGTCAGCCCAGGTGCCAGCCTGGCACTATAAATAAAGAATCTTGGCTTGTCAGAGGGAAACCCTTATTCTCCCAGGGAGTGTGTTACAGATACACGGCTGAGCACAAAGTGAAATACATCAAAGGTGTGAGTAACAATAAAATTCAGCATACATATAGTGATTAGAATTGCTCAAGTGCTTTCCCGTAAATGATTGCTTTTCCCATAAATGAATTTTCACAACTCCAGGAATGGAAGACAGATTTTTTTTGTTGATTTTGTGTGTTTTTTGTTATATATTTCTTTACTGATTTCAGAGAGGAAGAGAGGAGAGAGAGATAGAAACATCAATGATAAGAGAGAATTATTGATCAGCTGCCTCTTGCACCTCTTCCCCCCCACACACACACACCCACACACACTGGGGATCAAACCTGTAACCTGGGCATGCACCCTTGACCAAAATTGAATCTGGGACTCTTCCGTCCACATGCCAACACTCTATCCACTGAGCTAACCCGGCGAAGGCCAGACAAATTTTTTATTAATATTATTTGTGGGCCCACCTCTTACACTTGATGGAAGGCTAAAAAAGAGATGTTAAATGAAAACTATCATGCATGTGGCCACTCAGCACATCTTGAGACCACCCCAGGGAGAGGAGGCCTAATCCCTTTACCCTTCACACAGGAGACAGCCTATGTTCAGATCCTTCATATCCCGGTCTCCACACAGTCACCTAGCCCACACATGATTTGGCGAGATCCTATCTCAGACCCCCAGACAACTTTGTCACCATATGACTCACTTTGTAGTCAAATAATTCCAACAAAGGCTTCCATTCCTAAAAACTTCATATGCCAAAAGAAAGTCAGTTTACGTCCCCTGTTCTTAACCCCTTAATGCTCAACACTTCCTCTCTTTGAATTCTCTCCTCAAACCACTATGCCCTCTAGAATCTTCTTCCTTTATGTTATAGGAAAAAACCTATAAGCACAACATCTTCACACATCATGCTATGTATTTTATCTACCATAGAATGAAGGGTAAAGCATGATAATTTATTGGCTCCATAATGCCACTTTAGAATTACCACCCTTCTACCCTGGTAGCCATGCCACCTGACTATACCACTGTGTTTCTAACATCTGCTGACCTCCTGACCACATTCTTCAAGACATAATACTCTTCTCCTCGACCTCAACTGACATCATTCCAGAAAAATTCAGTGTCTCTGTGGGATATCCACCCAATACCTTAGAACTACTGTTCTTGACCTCAAATACACAATAACAAATCTCACCTCCAATTAACATAGACTCCTCTGCCAGAAATATATCCTGAACCTTGTCATCCCTACAATGGTTCCACACTCAAAATTTTAACTGCAAATATCCTAGATTAGGAACTGGCTGCCTCTCCTCAGTGCTCTCAGGACCCTCACTTACACACACCTGCTCTCCAAACTCAGGGAGTCCTCCAGTTCCTGAGGTCTTCATTTCCTCACACTCTAGCAGCCTTCCCCTAAAAAGATTATGAGTCATTGGCTATTTGAACTAACCACCAGCAGTACGTTCAAATCCATAGATGTATTTTCTTATATTGCGCTCCCCTGGCAATCTCCCAACACAGGATCAATTTAGAAAGCTGAGCACTCCTAAGTAAAATAGCATAACCATCCAGATTATTGTCATAAACCACATGGTCTCTGATCTTAGGACTTCAATACATGTCCTCTCACTGGATCAGCATTCCTTCCTACTCACCTTAGTAATTATTTTAAACTTATATATCTCTATTGGGGAACCCTACTAAAGCCTGCCCATCCCCCTCACTCTAAGTAGACAACATAATCTTTTTCCTCACAGAAACAAAGAAATTAGTGTCCAGAAAGGTAGGAAGAAAAGAAAAGAGGGTGGTGTCATAAAAGCAGACCTTTTTTTGGAAGAATCCTCTACCCTGTCTATGAGACCATTACACAGAAAAGTTCTCAGGGCCCTCTTCTCCCCTCTTTGTCAGTATATCTCATTTATTCCTATAGTTTCAATTACCTTCTTTACGTAAATAACTTTGAAATCTCTATTATCAGTTCAGACTACTCTCTATTCACCATTAAAACTTCAACTTAATATTCTCAACATTTTCACTTATTCTCAACATTTCCACTTTCAAATTCTCATGTCCAAACACTCTCTCTCTCTCTCTCTCTCTCTCTCTCACACACACACACACACACACACACACACACACACACTCACACACACACACACACACACTCTTATCTCCTCCTCATTAAAAGGTGCCACCACCCAGTTGCTTGAAATAGAAACCTGGTAGTCATTCTTGCCTCCTCCCTCTGCCTCACCCAATTCATCAATGATTTCTACTAATACTATCTCCCAACTTCCCTCAAATCTAATAAATTTTCCCTGTTTAAACAATGAAAAAAAAACCCTGCTCTAATAGGAAGCCAAAGCTGAGAGAGCGTAAGACATTGCACAATGTCACACAGTGAGTAGGTGGCAGAGCCAACTCAGACTCACATCAGCTGCAACGGCCCATGCTTGAAATCAGAGGATACTGCCTCACCTGGAGGAGCTCTCAGAGCCAGATATCTCCAGGAAACACTAATAAGATATTTCAACTGCAGGATGGCCCATAACCCAAGGAATAAGGGCACTGGGGATAATCAGCCTTCAAGAGAATCATACAAAATCAGTGGTAGTTCCAGAACTACTGTGGCTAGGGAGTGCTCCTAAGGTAGTTTCCACATGAAGTCAGAATGCCCTAATGCCCGGAATGAAAAGATGGGGTACAAACAGATGGTGAATGGAGGGAGAATACATCACTGAATGTGACTACTGAGGGGCATGTGTTGTGAGGAAGAATAATTCTTTGCTTTTTAAGTCACTGAGATTTTGAGGTTGTTTGTTACCATAGCAAAACCTGTTTTATCCTGGCTGATGTAATCTCTCTGTTTTCATTAAGTTTTATGTGAATCTCTTACCATCAGATTCAGAAAGAAATAAAGATTGAAATAGCTGCAAAATAGTGTTCTTCCCCTGGAAATTGTTTCTAGAAATTTCATTTATCTTCTTGTTAGGTTCATGTTCCTCCCTAGTTTCTCTTTCACACTTCTGATGTCAGGGAGGGTGCCCACTGGAGGGAATGAGAAGACTTGAATGTTGGGAGGGGGAGAGAGATGAATAAGTAAATGGCAAGTTTTCAGCATCCCCCATAATGAAATGACCTTGAAAATTACATAAGAATAGACAATGAGGCCTAAAAAAAGGGGTTATAAATAGGCCCCTTTTAAACTATATCATCTTTCTAGAGACACATCTTTATGTCTTCCTCACTGTAGCCAACCAATATGTTCCTTGCATTAGAAACTGCATCTACTTCTTTTTAGTGACTCCAAATTTTAAATTACTCTTGGTTAAAAGTGTGGGCTTTGGGGTCTAAGAGAAATAGGGTTCTGTCACTTTCTAATTGTTTGACTCATAGTGTCCATGAGGTTTGAACTTTCAGGAAATGCACAGTGCTTATTGCAGTGGATGGCAGGGCTTAATAGCTGCTCACTAGTAATTGTAATAGTGATACCATCATTTTCATCACTATTGCTGTTTTCACTATATAACAGATAATGAGGGACAGGTTTTTGTGTATCTGATCCATAGCAACTGGGTCTGCAAGTCAAGAGAATGTGAAGGCTCTTTTGGAAGATGGGAAAAATCAGTTCCAACTTACATGCAAACTGAAGAATGTGTGGCTTTTCTGGGTGACTTATGAGTTAATTTATGGAAAGGAATCACGAGACGATCTCTGTAAAATTAACATTTTTAAAATTTAGTACTTATTGTTATCAAAGCAATTCATGTACATTTGGAGGCAAATTTTAATGTCATAAGGCTTATAACAAAAACAATAGTCACCTGTTTGGGATGGTGTAGAGGTTAACTCAAAACATTTGTTGCTTTATGGTAAGGTGAGGGAAAAGGCCATATCTAGAATAACTCCTAGTTTGGGGGAGAAGGGTAAGCACCTCGGTGGATGGCAGGTCCATTAGCTAAGATAGACAAGAGTAGTGGAAGAGCAGGATTTCCAGCAGAGGGGGAGCAAAAAAGCAAGAATTTTCATTTGGGCCTAGTGGACAGCAAATGTAAAAATGTTGGATAGACAATTTGATATGTAGCCTAGAGGTCAGGCACAGGTCATGGGGAAAGTTACTGATTTGGAAGTCACTGGCATCATAGATATTAAATATTTTATATTTAAGTGATAGCAATTTGGGAGAAGGAGCTAAAAGACTGATGATGAAGCCTTTCAACATGTAGAAGTGAGACTGAGGAAGAATAAGCAGGAAAAGTGACTGAGAAGCAGTGGCCAGTAAGACTGGCAAAGAGCCAGGAGGGTGTGGTGACTCTGGGGTAAACAGTGGTTCAAGGAAGAGGATGCGATCAACTGTACTTATAGCTCAGTGTTCACAAGATAAACACAGCCATCATTTATTTCCCTGCCTCTGCCTTCACCGACTACTGTGCTTTCGCTCTTATTATTCTCTTGCACTGCAGTGCCTCCTCACCTTCTAAAATCCTATCTATCCTACATGACCCCACAAGAATGCCATCACCTATGTAATGCATTTCCTGACCCCACTAATCAAACATGCTCTCTTCCCCCATAATGCCCTATAACCCATTGTATACTATATTCTATTCTACTTTGTGCTTTAATTACATGTATTCTCTTTTCACCCTTCATGTTTCCCAGTTGGGCTCCCAACCTCTCCTACTGTCACAGAGTTTTTGGCATGCACTAGGTGCTCAATAAATATTTCTCTGAGTCAAATGCAAAAATATAGAACTTAAGTCTAGAAAAGTATCTACAAAAGACAATCTCTTTCATCACTTAAGGTTTCTGCTTGCCAGCATGTGTATCATCTGTACCAAAGCCCAGGAATTGTTTCTACATTTCCCTGAATATATCCTGGGCTAATGGCTATTTTATAAAAACCTTTTAGATTCATCTTTCCCCAGATGTCAGGTATGAAAATAACAAATTGCAAAAGTCCCATGGATGAAGCAACCTTTGTGATCCCTGAACTTCACGCTGAAAAGCCAAAAGGACTGCACCAATCCAAGCCTCGGAAGTCAGGCAATAGTTCTTCAATGTTCTTGCTCCCAATGTTACCATGTGCTTGCATCCTCTTATACTGGGGAGGAGGAGTGTGGTAGAAAGAAGTTATTTGGCAGGTAATTGTGGCTAAAAATTGTAGAAAGAAGAGAGAAAAACAGGTTAGAGTCAGAATCAAAACATGATGAACCAAATAAAATTTCTACAGGCCTAATGATCAACAAGAATTATTTGTCAAGCTGCTCTGTGCAACATGCTATAAAAACAGCTGGGGCTCATGGTAAGAATGTTCATCTTTGTGAAGTGCGTTATCCCCTCCTCTGTTTTGCACTGTGCTGTATCACAGTTGTCTACTGAAAGAAATCACTCTTTCATAGTCAATGGGAGTTCAGAAAATTAGATCCTTGAATTTTTGCTAAAAAGTTTAGGCCTTTACAGATATTTGTTTAGACAAATAGCCTAGTGATTAAAGATATTCATATTTGTTTTACTTCATATTCCAGACCTGCCACATATTCACTGTTTGATCATCCAAAGTGTTTCTTTTGTATTGATTCCTACTTTCTGCACTTTCAGACCCACATATTCAGAACTAGGAAACTTTTTGAAAGTGCAAGAAGGTGATGACTACTGCAAATGCCCAACAATTCACTACAGAAGTATAAATAATCAACCTAACCTCCCTTTGCTGCCAACATTTTCTCACAATACTCAAAAGCCTAGTAACCTCCTTTTCTTAATGGTGGCGCCAGTTCAACCACACTCTGGAAGGTATTGGTTTCCTTAAGTACAATGTGGAACCATCGCATGAAAGAGCAGCGTGAGGAAAAAAACGACAGTGTGAGGCTTTATGGTTTATAGATTTAGTTACTCATACAAAAACCTGGAAGGAAGAGCCCAAAGATTAGTCGCTTCATTTTGTGTTGCAGAACTCAATTCAGGTTAACAAAGCATTTGCCAACAAAGGAGATGGGAGAATGGCAGTGTTCACTTGCTCTGGACTGAATAAACAAATGTGGTATTTGTGGGCTGACTAATGTCCTGGGATAAACCAGGCAGTCAGCCAAATTCCAGGAGTTTTGATGAAAAGGCAGTAAGCCCACACTTTTCGTCATAAAAAAAAATGCTCCATGGGAGTATCAGTGTCCATAAGGATAGCCTGACACTTGAACTTGCCTTAAAGATTCATCCATATTCAGCCACAGGGAATTCTCAACGCTTCTGTAATTAAAAGCCTAGATTAAGTGATAGAAGCTGAATCCCTCCTTCTTAGGAAGTGTTAAATATGCCATTCATCTCCTTTTAGACATGTTATCAGATATATCATTGGCAAATATGTTCTCCCATGCAGTCTTGTGAAATGCAAGGACTACGATTCATAGTTCTTGGCTAACTCAAGGATAATAATCAACCTGCTGGGGAAAGAGCATTTACAATCTTCTTTAAACTTAGAAGGCTGGTTTATCTACCCAGATCAGAAATGTGTATGATGTGTGCAGGCAAAAAACCAAGTGTCTAGGTGATTTGATGTGAATGTAAAATGAACCAGAGGGAGAAAGCTCCCTGTGAAAACTAACATATAGCCAGAGCTTTATGGGTCTCCACAAAGCTCTCCAGCCTTCCCTGGAATTTAGAGTATTCTTTACTAGTATTTGCCTACCTTAGAGCTATCAGACTTCCCATATGAAGACTTAATCTCCCTGACTTATTTACCCTGCAGAAGCCCAGCAGGAGGCTGCCAAACTGCAAATATCGAGAATTAGTGTTAAGAGGCATCATATGTAATTGCATTTAGAAGGAAACTCGGGTAGATTAGCAGAGATTTTAAGCAAGCTCTTTCACAAATAACCGGCAAGGAAGCTGGAGTTTACCAAGTCATCAAGCTGATACCCAGTTGAGTATATTTGTTAGTCTTGTACCTCTTGAGGATTGAATAAAGGTATTGGAGAGTCCGGGTTTGAGAAAGAAGCATAGCTCCCACTTAAGCACCACGAAGAGTGGAGTGAGAGTTGAAAGAGGAAAAGTCTAAACAAATTCGGGAAGAGGGAAAAAGGAGCTACTTCAGGTTTAGAAAACAGAGAAAGAAAACCTGGGCCTGGGATGAGAAACAGGAAGCACAAGTCACCCACATAAACTCTGTGTGACCAGCAGCTCTCTGCGCCTTGAAGGAACCAGAGGAACCGCTCAGCCCACAAACCAGAGGAAGGCCTGCGCAGGAAGCGGAGGGGACGACGCAGTGCTATGGACTCCGGGACAGGATGGAGCCAGTCCATGTGAGGTTCAAGAAAACCGAGGGGGCAATACAAACACCCGAATGTTTCCTGAGTCATTCACTCGGGACCACAACCTGATTTCACGCATCTTTTTTTCATCTCGGATGGAAAAAAAAAAAAGAAAGAAAAGAAAAGCTGTGCAAACTGGGACCGTTTTTTAGAAACCTGTCTCTGCTGTTTGCTCGTCAGACGTGATCAGAAACCTCTCCCAGCATTTCTCGGCTCACACTGAATCCTGCTGGGGGGAGGGGGGGGCGGTGGCGATGGGGAGCGTTAGATCTTCCAGCAAAATTAGACTCGGAGCGTGAAGTAGCAAAAAGAGATTCCCTAGACAGTGCCAGAGGATGAGGTGCCAAAAGCCTGGGGTGGTTATTAGAAGATGGTTACCGCCCCCGACCGTCTGGCTACCGTCTCTCCATCGCCAGAAAACTGGCACAGCGGAATCCAGACAAAGCAGTCAGGCCCCGTAGGGAGCATTCAGGCTCACCCTGCGCGCTCAGCTAACTTCCCTGCTGTCTGTGGAGGGGCTAGCCTGGGCAGTGACCGCATCCTTAATGTCAATTAAGGAGGAATTACCCAGTGGGATTTTAGCTTTTAACTGGATTTCACCCACGCTGTTTCCTTTGCTCACCTCTCAGCTGGGACTCCTTGGCAGCCAAGTTCTGCTGCACTTCACGTCCACGGGCATCAGAGCAGCACAAAGCAAGGAAAACTGGAAGGGTCAGGACACCTACTCCCATCCCTATAGCTGCAAGGCCTTATGCCCAATTGCTTTTCTGTGTTCCCTTTTCCTTTAATCATAAAATAGGATTATAGAAAACCTACCTCACAGGGTTACAGTCGCAGGAGAGAAGAGATGAGCAAAATATCATAGGTACATACTTAACAGTGCGTGTGTGTGTGTGTGTGTGTGTGTGTGTGTGTGTGTGTGTGTGTTTATGTATACATTTAACGTTTTAAAATGTTTTTCAGTTGCATAAAAGTGAGGTATAGATTTGACAAGCACCTGGTAGATTAAGTAATATGGATAAGCTGGGGATTTTAGAACAAAAATTTCTCCCATAGTTTTAGGGTTGAAGACCGTTTTTGTGATCGCATCTACACAGACTGCCTTTCATGAGTGCTGGGAGGCCACAGACAAATATTTTGAGAAAAAATATTAGCTACTGATTAATAAATGTTTACTATATGCTGGCCAATCTATGAAGCACTCTACAGCTATTATTTCTCTTCCTGCTCATTACAATCCTGTGAATGTGTATTATTTAATTAATATTATACATCAGGCCTATGTTTGTGAACATATTGTTTGCACTGATATTCAAACTTGGGTCTATCTGACTTCAGGGTCCCTGGTCTTAATCAGAGTCATTTGAACTCTGTGAAGGAAACTGCTTTTCTGTGGCCCCTCTTCCAAGCTTTGGCATTTTGTTTTGCTATTGAAAGTTGGCCCCCAGCCCTAGCTGGTTTGGCTTGGTGGATAGAGCATTGGCCTTTGGACTGAAGAGTCCCAGATCAGTTCCGGTCAGGGGCATGTACCTTGGTTGCAGACACATCCCCAGTGGCAGGTGTGCAGGAGGCAGCTGATTGATGTTTCTCTCTCATCGATGTTTTTAACTCTCTATCCCTCTCCCTTCCTCTCTATAAATAATCAATAAAATACATATATTTTTAAGTTCTGGTTCTGGCTGGTCTGAGGCCCATCCTTGTGGACTCTGGTGTTCCTGGAGTATAGCAGGGGATGTGTCGTGAGGAAAGAGAAGGCGACGAGGCTTCCTGATAAAGCACTTGGACTTACACTTGGTTCTGAAGGGCTGCCTTGCTGGGGTAAATGCCACTGAGGCTTCTGTCTAGATAGAACAGGAAGGAGATTTCCTATATTCTCTAGCTAATCCATTTAGACAAAACCTATCCCTCAGATGTACAGTGAGCTGTTTGGGAATTTGATTTCATTAGGATTAATATCTAAAAGGTTGTTTTAGCTATCCCAGTTTTGTCCTAGAAAGCAGTACTGACTCAGGAAATGTTCCTAATATGCTTCACCATAATGCTTGAAGCCTAGAAGAACCACAGAGCATATTAGCCTACTTATTATAAGTTATTTAGAAACAACAATTTGGAAAGGTTTAACACAGCATTTTAGAAGCAAAAGTTATAATAAGAGCTAATGGCTGATATTTGTTGAGGCTTTACAGAATGGAAAGCATAGTATGCTACACTTCTTACACAAATTATTTCATTTGAATCTTGCCAAACCCCCATAAGGTAAGATCTGTGATTCCCATTTTTAAATAAGAAGACTAGGTTTGTCATCACTATTTCTCACTGTCCAAATGGCCACCAAAATGACAAAGGAAGGCAAAGTTGGGGCAAGAATAACGGAACATTTTCACATAGCCCATCTCCCCACTTTACCAGTGTTCTCTCACATATCGTATTCCATCAGCCATGGTGGTTAAAAAATCCATTCATTTGTTCTACTCCTCCCCTAACAGGAACTGTTGACTCAGTATATCCCATGAAATTATCCGGAAGAAAAACAACAATAAAACCTTAAAAGAGGCCATTAAAGACGTTTAATTTCAAAGGACATGAGAATGAACTATGACTCCAAAAACGGGTAAATTCAAACTATGAAAATAATTATGAAACCTAATAATCTAAGAGAGAACTCTTAACTGCCAGACAAACCCCATAAACACTTTTTCATGCAATCCAATGGCAATTACTCCACTAGAGTTATGCAAAAGAGGAAAGAGAACTTTTGTTGAGAAACACGGGATGAGAAGTTTTTGCTTGGTATGCGCCTTTGGCCAGCTCTCTCCCTCCCAGAGCCTGCCCAGCTGATAGATTTCATATCAGCACCAACCTTAGAGACACAGGACTTCCGGGAACAATGAAATATTTACAGGATGACAGTGACAAGGTAGCTGTTGACAAAATCCAGCTCAAAAATATACCCAGTTACTCCCATCATCCTAAGGGTTTCCAACTTAATGTTTTCTCATCCAGTATCTAACCACAGCAAAGCAAGATTTTAAAATCTCCTTAAAGGGAAAATGTTTAGGAGGGAGTAGTAGGCCCTTATTCCTATTTTTTGTTACTCATTAGCCATGTTTTACAATATGTATTCTTTAATGATGTGTGAATCATAAAATGATACAATGTAAGGCATTGTATGCAATATAAAATTGAGCTATAAGAATAATAAAAATCATAATACATTTTATAATTTGTAATGATATATCCTAATAATAAAAGAGTAATATGCAAATTGACCATACTTCTGCTACAGTCACCAGCCATGCACACCAGCCATGCCCACCAGCCAATCAGGAGCAAATATGAAAATAAACAGAACCACGATGGTTGTGGCCACAGAGAGCAGGAGGGAGGCTTGGGTTTCCCCATCAATGGAGGAAGCAAAGCTTTTCACCTGCCCTTGCCAGCTCAGGCCTCCACTCAATGCTATAAGGTTTTACTGATAGAAGATAAATAAATACCAACAAAAATGATGGTAGCCAAAGAAACGGAGAGAGCAGGAGGCTTGAGTTGCACCTGCTGATGGAGGAAGCCAAGCCTTCCACCTACCCTGGCTGGCCCAGGCCTCTGCTTAAGGCTAAAAAGTTTCAATTGTAGAAGATAAATAAATCCCAGATACCAGGGCCTCTGCTTGGATCGGTGGGGAGTGTGGCTAGCCTGAAAACCACCACAGGCCCCTCTCCCAGGCCACCCCATGATCCAAGGGAACCCACACCCTGATCTGGGATACCCTTCAGGGCAAACCAGCTGGCCTCCACCTGTGCTCCAAGCCTCTATCCTAACTAATAAAAGAGTAATATGCAGATTGACCATCATTCCAACACACAAGATAGCTGATTGATGTTTCTCTCTCATTGATGTTTCTAACTCTCTCTCCCAACCCCTTCCTCTTTGTAAAAAATCAGAGAAGTGGAAAAAAAAACAAGATGGCAGCATAGGTAAACACCTAGGCTTTTGCCCCACACAACAATTACAAGAATAGAACTGAAGGACAGACGGACACTGTCCAGAACCACAGGAAGGCTGGCTGACTGGAAGACCTGAAACTGGAGGGACAGAGAAGTGCATGGATAATCAGAGCCTCTGCAAATCCCAAGTAAGGTGGAAACTCGCACACGAGAGAGGACAGGGTGTCTGAGCCTGGCAGGGGTGATCTGGCAGAAAGAAGACAGGGGCTCCAGGCTGCACTGAACCCAATTCAGTTTGCACTCAAAACCCAGGGGAACCAAGCTCTTACAGGGAGAACCCTGATTGCGGGAGTAATCCCAAGGGAAGAGCCAGAGACGGACCTTTGTAGATGTGCGCTTGAGTGCGTGCAGAGGGGACAAACAGGTTGCTGGCTGCATCTGTTAGGAGAGGGGAGCTCTGGCCAGAGGCGGAATTCCGGTACGCACACGGGTGCTCGGGGTGAGGGCATTCTGTTGACTGTGTGGCTGGCATCTGGCGGAAGGAAAAAGGAGTTCCAATTGCACTGAACCCAGGTGCTAGGCGAAAATCTGAGATTCCGGATCCATTGGGGACTGGATGTTCTGGTGGCAGGCAGAGTACGAGAGCACCTTTCTCACAGAGGTGCCTGCAGGGATTGCCTGCAGACGCTAGTACCCGGCAACCTTGTGGGCCAGGGCTGACTGGAAGCCAAGGCTGTCAGCTCCACCCTGAAACTCTGCCCCACCCAGAAACTCCACCCCATCCAAACCGAGCACAGAGACTTTGGCAAGTTTGCAAGTCCAGACACTGAAGGCTGTCTCCTAGAGTAGACACAGCTGATCCTCACAGTCAATTGGCCTGGAGGTCAATTCCTCCCAGTGATACCAACAACAAACAAGACTTATCTGCAACAAGGCTGTATACACAGTCCACAAAGGGGTGCACCAAGAATGTACACCTCAGATAACAGAGGAGGTTGAGACACCTAGCACACAAAGCTACCCAACCAACTCAGGGAAGCAGTGAAATTGGGGAAAGAAAGAAAAAGATAGCGAACAAAAGAAATGGAGGAAAACAAATAATTGGATATAGAGTTAAAAACCACAGTGATAAGGCATTTCAAGAGGCTCCTAGAAAAAAACCAATAAGCTCAGCGAGAGCCTCAAGGATATGAACAAGTCCCTCAAGGAGATGAGTGAGACCCTCGTGGATATGAAAAAGGACCAACCAGAAACTAAACATACACTGACTGAAATAAAAAAATATTTTACAGAAACCCAACAGCAGACTAGAGGAACGCAAGAATCAAGTCAAAGATTTGAAATACCAAGAGGCCAAAAACACTCAACTGAAAAAGAAAAAAGAATCCAAAGATTTGAGGATAGTGTAAGAAGCCTCTGGGACAACTTCAAACGTACCAACATCAGAATTTTTGGGGTGCCAGAAGAAGAGAGAGAGCAAGATATGGAAAACATATTTGAAGAAATAATGACTGAAAACTTTCCCCACCTGGTGAAAGAAATAGACTTACAATTCCAGGAAGTGCATGCACAGGACCCCAAGCAAAAGGAATCCAAAGAAGACCACACCAAGACACATCATAATTAAAATGCCAAGAGCAAAGGACAAAGAGAGAATATTAAAAGCAGCAAGAGAAAAACACTTAATTACCTACAAGGGAGCACCCATATGCTTATCAGCTAACTTCTCAACAGAAACTATGCAGGCCAGATGGGAGTGGCAAGAAATTTTCAAAGTGATGAACAGCAAGAACCTATAACCAAGATTACTCTACCCAGCAAAGCTATCATTCAGAATTGAAGGTCAGATAAAGAGCTTCACAGATAAGAAGAAGCTAAAGGAGTTCATCAATACCAAACCAGTATTATACGAAATGCTGAAAGATATTCTTTAAGACAAAGAAAAAGGTGTCTGCTTCAAACTAGAGCATGGATGGAACTGGAGAACATTATGCTAAGTGAAATAAGCCAGTCAATGAAAGATAAGCATCACATGAACTCACTCATTTATGGAATATAACGAACAACATAAACTGATGAACAAAAACAGATCCAGAGACAGAAAAGCATTTACTGTCAAACCTCAGAGGGATGGTAGGGGAGGGCGGGAGTAAGGGGAAGAGATCAACCAAAGGACTTTTATGCATGCATATAAGCCTAATCAATGGACACAGACACCAGGGGGTGAGGGCATAAGTGGTGACGGGGGAAGGAGGGGATTGGAAGGGGTAATGGGTGATGAGGACACATATGTAATACCTTAATCAATAAAGAAATTAAAAATAAAAAATAAAATAAAATAAATCAGAGAAGTGTTTTCAGGAGACGGTCAGGAGGCTGTGTGAGGACCTTCATGAATTCTATTCAGGCACGTTTTTTCCCAGCCAAGATGAAAACTTCAGGTTAAATATTTCCACCATGACTGACTCATTTGGCAGAAAAATAAATCCAGATACCAAGATGAATTAAATTTTTTAAAAAACTGGTGAAGAAAAGGCAGGGGTAGGAGGTAGAGGTAGGAGAGATATCCTATTCCATCGAGTTATAAAAAATGAAATAATCCTGAGAAGAGAAAAGGAGAATGCATTGACCTTCACAGGTAAAAGCAAGGCCTTCGACACATCTTAAACTATACTTTACACCAAAGGGTGTTAAGAACCAAAACAGATTTTTACTAAATTACTGTACTATATAAGTTAATTACCTATAGGATGACCAAAAAAAATCATGTCAACCCAAGCAAAACATCCATATCGAAATATACCAACAGACCCAACACTGTACTTTAATTAGACTACTGTGAGAAATAATCAGAATATTGATACACAAATTAATACATGTGCCCAAACTCATCAAATTGTGTACATGTACAGTTTTTTAATATATCACTTATAAACAGAGCTAAGAAAAAATAATAAGAGTAATTGTTTGATAATTTAATTATATGAAATAACTAGCTTATTTTAACTTTTTTCTAAGCATCTTTCAATCTTTAAACAATTTGTTCCACAATAATAGGGCTAAAGGTAGATTCACTATTTCTTACAGTTCCCGCCATTTTTATAAATATCCAAAGAAAATATTTAATCAACATAGTTCATACATCCTTAGATTTTTTATCTTTTTTGTTTTGACAATTACCAGAATACATAAACACAACAACAGGCAGCCCCCTGCTCCAGCTATCACCAAAGTATCTCTGAAATACACTGCCTTTAACACTTGTCTAGGAAGATAAATAATGGAATGAGAATTAAGTATCTAGAAAGTCCATATCAAAAAAGAATTAAATGAAAAGTTTATGGAGTGCGTTATACCACTTAATTAGAAAAAAATGATTATTCAGCAGCAACTAAGTACAAGGCAGTATGCTAAAAATGTAGAATGAGAAACAAATAAGGCATGGTATTTACTTGGAATTCACCATATATTGAAAGCAAACTTCAGGTACATAATTTAAAACAATTATGTGTCATAACTTTCATGTTGGACATACCATACTGTTTATTGCTGGTTTAATTTATTTTCTCTGTAAAGTATGCAAGTTGTCTTAGGTTCCTTAGCTCTCTTCAAAAATCTAACATTTTGTGATAATATTTTATTTTAAATCTTTTTAAAGTCTTTATTGTTGAAAGTATTACATATGTCCCTACCCTCCCCCATTGGTCCCTTCTAGCCTGCCCCACCCCAATTTGTTTCAATCTTTTTTTAGCAGAGAGCTGGGAGATTTTTGCCTTTAATAAGTTAGGTGCTTGTGCCAGAGAAAATGTAAGCTTTTGATCAAATGCTTTAGTTCAGTAGGACAAGGATATTTTCACTGATTAGCAGCTGAGGAAACAGAAACTATTTAAAAAAAAAAAAAAAGTTAATTTGATTTCTCTTGCTCCATCCGGCATTCCTAGCACGTGTGTAATTGACACTAGCATTCTTTGAAAAACAGCAAATATATTTGATTAAAAGATTTTTTTAATCTGTCACCATCACACTCCATTTTTCATAAAATAATGAGGTGTGAAATCTCAGTTAACTAAAGAAAAAAAAAATACTAAAAACCTAATAACATGTGTTAGTTACAGTTGCACTAAGCTATTCCCCCTTCCCTGCCTTTTTGCCTCACATTTGTGTGATATTCATGGCTGTGAAAGTTGTGAAGATTAAATAAAATAAATGGCATGTGTAAAGCCTTCAATAAATAATAGCTCTTCTTACCATTGTTATGAATATGACTGTTATTTATGCATTTTATTTTTTTCTGCCATTCCCCACTCTCAAAGGTGACTCTTACATGTAAAGCTTCCCCAAGTATAATGCTCTGTCTAGTTCTGAGAGTACTTGAGAAGATCTGGGAGTGCATACAGAAGAAAAAATATTTAATTTAGTAATCATAATATTTATATTAAAGTAACTTACCAGATACTTTTATTAAACAAATTTAACTAAGTTAAAAAATAGTAGTGTATATACAGAAGCACAATAGTATGTAAATATGTCAAAAGTCATAAAGATGGCCCATGGACATTGAATGTGGGAAACAAAGCATAAACCACTGCTTCCATAATCTAAGGGGTGGGGAAGTGTCACATTTTGAAAGGGGCAAATCTCTCACCTACTAGATTATAAATTCCTTCAGGAAAAACTCAGTCTTCATTTTGGGCAGCATATCAATATGTGCTCAACAACTGAATGCTGCATAGATTTTAAGAGTATTGAACCAGTGTATGTGTGTGTGTGTGTGTGTGTGTGTGTGTGTGTGTGTGTGTGTATGTATGCGTGTCTGTGGGTCTATGTGTAAAGGTCTCCAATCAGAACACTCCCCTTATTCAGAAAGTACTTGATAGGGAGGGTGGATCTTATAAAGGCTATGAATATGGAAGAATTTTAAACTATTTCATACCTTATTTTGTTCAATGCCAACAATTTATTACTATAATAAAATACCTATAAGTTTTAGACCATTTTTACCAGAGTTTAATGCATCGATTAAGAAACCTCTCAAATTAGCCAATCACCCTTCACATCATTGGAAAAGTCCAAGCATGCAGTAGTTACTAATTTTTGGTTGAATAATCAATGTTGATATTATGTTCACAAATAATCTAAAGCTTCATAATCATATATAGATTGTTTAACTCCTTACAATTTAGGGAGAGAAGCTAAAAATTAAAAGAAACAGATGGAATTACAATGCCTGTATCAATAGTGTTATAAAAGTATTAGAGGCCTGGTGCATAAAACTCATGCCCTGGGGGGGGGGGGGCGGGGGAGGAAGTGACCCTCAACCCAGCCTGCACCCTCTCCAATCTTGGATCCCTTGATGGATGTCCAACTGCCTGTTTAGGGATCAGGCCTAAATGAGCAGTTGGACATGCCTCTCACAATCCAGGACTGCTGGCTCCCAACTGCTCGCCTGCCTCTGCCTGACTGCCCCTAACCACTTCTGACAGCCTGATCACCCCCTAACCACTCCCCTGCCAGCCTGATCGATGCCTAACTGTTCCCTGGCTGGCCCGATTGCCCCTAACTGCCCTCCCCTGACATCCTAGTCACCCGCAACTGCCTTTCCCTGTCAGTCTGGTCACCCCTAACTGTCCTCCCTGCAGGCCTGGTAACCCTCAACGCCCTACCCTACTGGTCCAGTCAGCCCTTACTGCCCTCCCTTGCCAGACTGGTTGCCCCCAACTGTCCTCCCCTGCAGGCCTGGTCACCCCTAACTGCCCTTCCCTGTAGGTCTGGGTCCTCCCCAACTTCCCTCCCCTGCAGGCCTTGATCCCCCCAACTTCCCTCCTCTGCTGGCCTGGTCTCCCTCCACTATCCTCCTCTGCTGGCCTAGTCACCCTTAATTTCCCACAGCTCCCCTCCCCTGCTGGCCA
The DNA here is from genome assembly GCA_027563665.1 of Antrozous pallidus. Classification (NCBI taxonomy): domain Eukaryota; kingdom Metazoa; phylum Chordata; class Mammalia; order Chiroptera; family Vespertilionidae; genus Antrozous; species Antrozous pallidus. Next base: position 18,973,448 of record CM050522.1, read on the forward strand.
TCTTGTGTCCACATGGGGCAGCCATCTTTGATCATATGGGAGCAGCCATCTTGTGTCTTGGAGTGACAGTCAATTTGCATATTACTCTTTTATTAGATAGGATTACAATGACAGCCTATTAATAGGAATGTCATAAAACTCTATTGCAAATAGACATTCAAAGCATGTGTACGTTTCATAAACAAGGCAATATGTTACTAATCTATAATGGATTTGATTTAGGAGCTTTTAAGCATAGTCATTCTTATATGATTGTTTGAACCAGAGACAATTGTTGTACATGGCTTTTTTGAGAAGTTCAATGTTGTGTTTACTTTACTTTACATGAGAAAGCCAAGGCTAATATTAGGTCAAATAATATTTTTTTGCTTACTACTGGGTCTGAATACCTGTGAGACAACATCCTTAAGATACTCAAAGTCAGTGGCTTGAGACCCTGGAGAGTGGTGCTCTCAGCAGCACTGGACTGGTGGCTGCTGGGCAAGGTGGAGTCAGGGAAGGGGAGGCTTCCTCTCCACCCACAGCAAAACAGGAAAAACAGTCTTCATGCATTCATTAATTTTACATGTTGAAATTCCTAAGCACGTTTCTATGCCATACCTTTCCAAAGAATAGTTACACACTTTCTGCATTTTAAGGACAGAAATAATAAAAGGCTTGAGTTACTGAGCACTGAGAATTGTAGCATTTTAAACTGACTGTTTTAGTTATGCATTTCTAGGACTTTGAAGGCAGGAAATGTCTGGTTTACTATCACTTTTCTAGAGCCTGGGTTAGTGCCTAACACATTATAGGTATTTAGTCGATATTTATTAAATGAATAAATGAGGGAATTATACATGTATAGCGTAGGGTCCTCAGAAGAAGGGTTTTGGGAAAGCAAATAAGAAAGAGAACTTCTGAGGCCCAAAGGCAGGCCATTTATTTGGTGGCTTCTTCTACCTACTGTGAGAGGAAATAAGAGCCACGCCGTGGTCTCACCCCAGTAGAACCTGCTGGGCTAGCACAGTCAGCAAGTGAGGTGAGGCCGACCACTCATGTCAAACACAACCAACCTGCCTAATAGATTCCCACAAGTACATTGTGATTGCCTTCTCCGGCCAAATCTGCCCTGGTAAACCAGATCTAATTATCCACCGTGGAATTTGGCCAGTTACACTGAGATTACAGTATGTTGAGAAATTTGAACTTTAACCACATATAAATAAAATCACAAGCATCCGGGACACTCCCTATTGTCTCTGGGTGATTTTTCAATTTTTTTTTTCCAAAAGAAAACAGTTGCTTTGGAGTCTATGAGTTTTCTTTTCAACAAGAGGAAAATATAAGTCAAATTTATTCAATTTTTTAATGTAAATTGTTTGCACATGTCTTTACTGAAATAATTTAAAGTTACTTAATAATGAACTCTGATCATGAAATAGAATATTGCACCTGTTATTAATCATCAAAAAAAAATTGTTAGGTGCCGGGAAAAAAGCACAAAATAAATAAGATGCTGTCTTTTACCATCAGATTTCAACTGAAGTAGTTCAAAGCCAAAGAAAATATTCTTCATCCTCAGCAATAGATGCAGTAAAGTTTTTTTTTCAAATTTACAATAAAAGGTACCCATGCACATTGTCACATGTCCATGTAGCGAAGCTAAACAGCTTTTAATGTTCCTTGTAAGCAAATTTTCCAAATTTTTGGTAAACAAAAATTGTCTCAGGGTTATACTTGTGTGGGTGGTATTCTCAAGCTTTCTGTGTATAGCTGGGCAAAGTCCTCTCCATAAACAAAGTAGAGGTTGACAGTAGGATCCCAACACTTACCAATGCTGACTAATGAGGTCAGCAAACTCATTAGTCAACAGATCCAAATATCAACAGTACAACGATTGAAATTTCTTTTGAGAGCCAAATTTTTTAAACTTAATCTATATAGGTAGATACATTGTTATTAACTTAATTAGGGTATCCTAAGCTGTCCTTTGCTAAAAACTCAAGGGGCCAAAAAGCCACATGTGGCTCATGAGCTGCAGTTTGCCAACCACTGAGCTAGACAGTTCCCACAATGCATTACACTTTCATTCACCTCATATACAACTCTTCGGGGTCACGTCACTAGGAGAGATTCAGGCACACCTGCACCATTTGTTCTGCTCACCGTCTCAGAACTGACTCATGGGCTTTACTTTTCTTGTCCTCTTTCCTCCCAGTGTGTCCCTTTCCTCTTGCATTAATGGACACCACTTTGCAACAGGTCTTCTCCTTTTCTCTATTTTTATCTAATTTCATCAACCTCTCTAGCACATTTGTTTCATGGGAATTTCATGAGAGTTATTTAGTGGAGTCACAGGAGTGACTAAGCAAAATTAGAGAAAGCAAAGCTGGTTCTATTGGCAGTGAGACATTATAGAAAGAATACCAGATTGGTATTCTGGCACCAAGCTTTACCACATGGCCTTGAAATTCAAGGAACATCTTGAGTGTGTCAGTTTCCTCATCTACATAATTAGCATGCTAATACAAAAATGACAGAATCTAATCGGACTTCAAGAGAGGCTTTTTAAATGTATTTTATTGATTTTTTACAGAGAGGAAGGGAGAGGGATAGAAAGTCAAAAACATCGATGAGAGAGAAACATCGATCAGCTGCCTCTTGCACACCCCTTACTGGGAATGTGGCCGCAACCAAGGTACATGCCCTTGACCAGAATCGAACCTGGGACCCTTCAGTACGCAGGCCAATGCTCTATCCACTGAGCCAAACCGGTTTCGGCTCAAGAGAGTTTTTTGTAGCATTAATTTGTAAAGTGTGTATCTCTGTGTCATGTGAGATGTGGTTGTCAATAATGTCAATCATCAGCCACACACCACTGTCCTCAGTCTTCTGTCCACTCTTGCCTCTCAGGGATATTTAGGAGTTCATTCCTCAAGGTACAAGAAATCCATACATATGAACAATCCTACCATCTTTGTACTCTATATAGTTTTTTGTTTCATTAAAGCTTCTCCCAGCCTGCTTTATTGACAGTCCAGTGCTAGCCATGATCTTTTCAATTGTCAAATAGCATCCACATCCCCACCTGCAATCTGGTTACTACCAGCATCTGGATTGAACTAGATTTGAGTGGGGTGATATCACTCCGGAGTCAGATTGGCTTTTGTTTAAACACACATTATAATGGAACTAGAGGCCCAGTGCACAAAATTCATGCATGGGGGAAGAGGGGCCCTCAGCCAATCTGGGACCCCTTGATGGATGTCTGACCTCCTGTTTAGGCCTGATCCTGGTGGGATCAGGCCTAAACAGGAGGTCAGACATCCCTCTCACAATCCAGGCAAAGTACCAACCGCTTGCCTGCCTCCGCCTGATTGCCCCTAACCACTTCTGTCTTACAGCCTGTTTACCCACGGACCACTCCCTTGCCAGCCTGATTGATGCTTAACTGCTCCCCAGCCAGCCAGATTATCCCTAACTGCCCTCCCCTGCCATCTTGGTCACCCCTAACTGCCCTCCCCTGCAGGCCTGGTTGCCCCCAAATGCCCTCCCCTGCAGGCCTGGTCTCCTCCAACTGCCCTCTTCTGCTGGTTTTGTCACTCCTAACTGCCCTCCCTGCTTGCCTGATTGCCCACAACTGCCCTCCCCTGCAGACCTGGTCTCCCCCAACTGCCCTCCTCTCCTGGCCTGGTTACCCTCAACTGCCCTCCTCTACTGGCCTGGTCACCTCTAACAGCCCACAACTGCCCTCCCCTGCTGACCATCTTGTTCCACATGGGGGCAGCCATCTTTGACCACATGGGGGAGGACATCTTGTGTCAATTTGCATATTACTTTTTTAATAGATAGGATATCTGGATACCTTGAACTTGTTATTTAATTTCTCTGATGCTCCATTTTCTCATTTATATAAAGAAAGCCTAATATCTACACTCTAGAGGGATGAAGCTTTATTATATATAGCCCAAGAGGTAAAAGTAATATGCAACCTAAATGTGGATATTTAGAATTGTCCAGATATTTAATTTATAGTCTCTTAGAAATAAAGGATTTTAAAGAGAAGTAACTGTGCAATTAAAATAAGATACACTTGCCCTGGCCAGTGTGGCTTAATTGATTGGAGCTTGGTCCTATATATCAAAAAGTTGTGGGTTCAATTCCTGGTCAGAGCACATACCTGGGTTGCAGGTTCAATTTCTCTCTGTCCTTTCCCCTTTCTCTGAAATAAACAAGCATACCCTTGGGTGGGGATTTAAAATTTGTTAGAAAGTAAGATATTGTGGTTTCTTTGAGCTCTGTACTGGCACAATGATTAAAAGTAGCAGGTACTTAATTTTTTTAATGAGTAAATAATAAATTAGTTCTGTACAAAAGTTTAGAGAAATATTGAATTTCACATCTCTCCTCTAGGTGGCGAACTGATACCTCCTAGTGTATTGCATTTTCTGTCTCCTCTATAACTGACATGAAAATAGTCCTTAAAATTTTTATAATTTTATGCCTGTCACATTATAAAAGCAATCAAAAATGTATTTTCTCCCAAAGTTATCTCTTTATTTTATATCTTTAAGCTTTTTATCAAAACAAGTTTCTAGAAAATCATTAAGAAACACAATTGTGTAAATACTATAAAGAAACAAAATTGTGCAAGAGGCTTTACAAAGCCCTTGTGTAATACCGCTTTGAGTGCTTTCCATTTTCATTACCTACTCTTAGAAAAACATGTTTTGCCAAAGTTCATTATTATTTTCCTAGAGTATACATTTCCCCCTAAATATGGAAAGAAATAAAAATAATTCTACTAACAATGAGTTTTTTTAACTAAGCCTCAAATCTATTTTTTCCTACTGATTTACTGTGACCACAATAAGTAAAATTGAATGAGAGCTGAATGCATTATCCTGTAAACTGAATATAGAAGAACAATCAAATAAAATAAATCAATCCAATGCCTTATTTTTAACTTTCTTTCAAACCAGAACATTAATTCCGTAAGTAACTTAAACGGTGCTCCCCAATCTCCACTTCCCTTCTAAAGGAAATATGACTGGAAACCATCTTGGAATGCCATGAAGGCTGAGGAGCAAAGCTAAATTCCATCTAAAAACACAAGGAACAGGACCAGCAAGAATGAAAGATGCCTGCCCTGTTTCCAAGAGCAAGGGGAGGAGATGAGCCAACAGAACAATGACATGGTACAGCCCAAGAGCTAAAATTAAATGCGTGTAAACAATTCTTGTTGAGACTAGAAGCCAATGTAGATTAGGCAAGCCAGGTGATGAGTTCTTTCCTGCCAGAACATGCCAGAATGAGAGTCACCTCCCTCACATTGCAACATGGCTAGGGATAGAAGGGAGGCTCACATGGAAAACCACAGAGGATTATGAACTGAGGATAGCAACTCTTAAATTCTACATTAGCTTCTTGTAGTATCAAAATCCCATATTTCTCCCTTATGCCACCCAACATGCTGAAAGCCAGTTGTTTAAATAAAGAAATCTGAATGAGAATTTCTAGCTCACATGTAATTATTTCTCTAATACATACCACTGTGGGCATGACCACTGTGGTAGAACCTTTGAATAATACAAAGATGAATAAGGCATAATCCCTACCCTCAGGAGGTCGAGGAAGTAAGACATTCGTGCAAATAACTATATGAGAATAATCAAAAAGGGAGTGAAAGAAAGAAGCTAAGGCCAAATTGGTTTATTGGCATTAATGTGGGAAAGAGTCACCTTTAAATCCTATCCTATAGCCTGGTTATTAGCTACTCGTTTGACCAGAATCCAACTATGATGTTCGTGTTTGCTGGATTTTAAATTAAACCTATACTACTGGTTCTCTGATGCAGCTAAATCATAAAAGGAGGCCTGAGGTAGACATAAATTCCTATAATACCTTTCCAAAGGCATTTGGGGCTTGTTTTAAAAAACCATTCTCAAATATATGCAGGAAGCCAGAGGAGTTATGGAAGAAAACACCATCTATTAAATTAACTTAGGATTCCTAATTTTGTCATGAGCAACTATAAACCTTTCTAAGTAAGCTAAATAGGCATTAATGTGGAAGGATAAATAAATTACAGAATATTTCCTACAATAACTTTAAGGAATGGGGTAGCTCTAGTATAGACACATCTCCATATTGTATAGAAGTGAAAGGAAACAGCCAAGAGGAAACCATTCAGGCTATAAAATAGGCCTGTTATTTGATGCAACTTAAATATTTTTTCTAAAGGTTAAGCAGAAGCAGGAAATGATACAAATATGCAAATAAAGTATGAAATATGATGCACTCTTTACTTATCACTATTATGTTACACCTCCAGATTATAATGATTTAAAGTAATTTCTTATAAAATGTTTTTGGTATTTGAATTAATTATATTACCTACCAAAAAATATTTTGTCTTCAGGTATTGTCTTGAAGTATGGTATACAAAGATTTTTGATATTGTATCCATATATTACTAGGTTGTTTTAGACCCTTTCTCTGTAGCCACTTTCATAAGCTTTAGCTCCATGTGTAAAGCTTTCAATCTAACCCATGCATAGTATAATTTCAATTCACAAAGGGAAACGTGAACACTAACTCAACTTCTATTACTAAGTGGATACCCTGCCTCCATATCAGCCCAAAACAGATCTGCTATCAGTTATCTTTATTCTTCTTTATACAAAGGGAGAAAGAAAAAGAGAAGAGGGAGAAAGGTTCAAGAAAAGATAGGAGAAAAGTACTGTTCACCCCTGCCAATAGCAAAAATTGCAAGTTATTGTCTGTTAAAAATCTGTTGCATTTATGATAAGTCAAAACCCAGGCCCCATTCTGAGCCTCATGCTTAAGTGATTGCTAAAATCTCCCCCTTTATAAAACAACTGTCTATCATGGCTCAAGTCTATAATGACTAAGGACCCTCAAATGTGATCATAATCTTCTCTCATTCTTGGAAAATCCATAAACACAAGAAGCCAATCTCACATTTTTATAAGCTTACTTACCTCTAGAAATGAGGCAGCATGCAACAGAAAGCCCATATAGCTTGCATAGGAAGTGGAGTTTCTACACACCAGTTCGAATCATCTTTCCATGAAGACAAAGGCAAATACACAGAGAACAGTCATTACACAAATAGAACAGGTGCATCCACCCCCTCCTGATGCCACAGCCAAAGCTAAACACACCCAGGCTGTTCCACCAGAGCTGGTCTGAATTCAAGTCAATAGAAAGCTTGTTGCCATGGGTTTGGTGAAAGCCAAATCAACATATGTTTGATTACCCAACAGGGAAAAGAAAAAAGTAAAGTAAACACATGTACCTGAATCTATACAAATCTTTTGAAAGGACTTTAAGTAGAGAAACTAGAACCACAAGAGAATGGTATTAGCTCAATAAGTATGAAATAAGCTCCAACACTCTCCGAAGCGATTTCCTAATTCCTGTAGAAGAATCTTCAGTGATGAACCCTCAAAACAGTCACCCTCAACAGAACTTGTTTACTGTAAATACCTCAGTTAGATTGCTGACAACCAGAGAAATTAAAATAATAATACTGTGATGAAGATCATTACGGTTACCATTTATCAAGCACCTATTAGCTGCCAATTTGCTATATTAAGCTATATGGCCTAATCTCCATCACAGTCTTGTGAAATAGGTTTGATTGTCTCCATTTTACACATAAAGAAACTACATCAAATATAAACTAAATACCTTTGCCCAAAATACCCAGCTAGAGTTAAAGAGCCACGGTCAAGTTCCAAATAAACTCTCTCCACTACACCAGGAGTCAGAAAACTACAACCATTCTGTCCAATCTATCCTGCTGCCTTTTTTTCTGTGAAGTCGCATCGGGGCACAGGTCATTCATGTATCAGTGGCTGCTCTGGTGCCACAATAGCAGAGTCGAGCAGTTGTGACAGAGTCGAGCCTATGGCCCACAAAAACAAAACAATTTACTATCCGGCCCTTTAGAGGAAAAGTTTGCCAACCTCTGCACTGCAGTATGCCATTAAGAATTTTTTAAAGTTTGAGTAAAATAAATACTTTCAGAGAATTCTGATAAATGGGGATGTTCACTGCAATGATTTTGTTGTTGTTGTTAGCAGCTACCCTAAGACATTCTGTCTATGCAAGAGCTTTCTCCTATTCCTTAAAAATTGGGCTGGGGAAGAAAATGTATGTATCAGAAAACAAGAATTTGAATTTCATTGATTACTTCTTTCATATCCTTCCAACTTCTACCTCCAGCTTCTCACAGGACATGTCACCAAGTTAGGCACCCAAAAGAGAAGGGAGGGAGGAACATAATGAAAACATAGTGCTATAGCTTTGTGGAACTTCCACTCCATTTTCATGCCCTACCACATGCCACGGCAGACTCTCAAGGAAGGACATGCCAAATCTCAGGGTCTACTGTTTAGATTTGTGAGAGTAATATAAGCCTGAGTGGAGGATGTTATAGACAAGAATAACAGAATTTTAATATGGAGGGCACATTACATAATAACCAATTGAGATGATCTATTTTATTAAAAAAACAAAAACAAGAGCCAAGCAAAACTGAGTGACTTGCTCAAAGTTAAAGAAGTAGCAACAGAGAAAAGGCTTCTTTTATCCAATCTACCACATATTCAACAAGATCTGGTTTAAGGCCTCGGTTTATCTTATTTACCAGCTTCCCTATATTCATTAATTTCATGTCCCTTATCTACATCTTTGATGGGGAATTAGGCAGACTTGGATTCAAATCCTGCTTTAGTCACTTAGTACTTGTGAAAACTTAGGAAAGTCAGTTAATTGTTGCCTAAATGTAAAAAAAGATGAACTGAGATAGCAACAGTCAGTGCCTAACAAAGCATCCAGCACATAGTAGGAACTTTCTCAAAAGGTGGCAAACACTAGCATTGTCCTTACAAGACAAGTGAGCTGCATCACCTTGGTCCCTCTTAGACAAAGGTCAGGAGATGTTAATGGTTGGATTAAATTATGTCATTTCATGGTTCAAGAATAGATGATAACCTGCTGTCTGCATACAGTAGAGGAAAATACATTTCATCTGAGAAAACTCACTTTTAGCTTTCTAATTAAGTCTTGTACCAGTTGCATATAATTGTTATTACTGTATATGTTATGATTTATGGACAGTCTTGTTAATTACAAGGTTTTTATTGGAGAGACAGGTTTCAGGATGGGTCTGCCATCTGACTTGCTAGTACTTGTTAAAAGTGTTTATAGTGTGACTGATTTACATGTGTGTTTGTGTATTGTGTTTAGGAGTGATTTTATTAAATTTTTCTTGCTTATCATGAGAAATCTGTGATTCATATTTGTCCCTATATAAACATCCCGCATCACTGACTCTATCCCTTCACATACCCCAATGCCCCCCATTTATCAAAGGCTAGTTTCAGATTATTTTCGAGGTTTTATACAGATAGGCTCACTTGGAATGGTCCTTGCCTAATTCCTCTCAGCTACCAGGTACACGTTCTGTGGCATGGTGCAGTCCCCCGGGCACCAAGAAGCTCTCAATTCTTGGGTCTCAGAGACTCGCGAACCAACTCTTCGCAACTCGCGACAGAAAAAAAGCTTGAAACTTTAATTTTAACTTTACCACAGTTTTTCTGAGATGAACAATCACTTTCCATTCAGTTTGATTATTGAGAAAATTTTTAATATTGATTTATATGAAAAATTATGTTTAAAGTCTTATTTGATTTTTATAAGGCAAGCCTTATATATTTGGTGATGTACCATAAAACATAAAGCATATTTAATAAGAAATAATCTATTTTAATTTATAATAGAAATTGCTGCCTCTGATAAAATATGAGGACAGGGATTTTTACTATTTTGTCATTATTTTAAAGGCCTCAAAGAGTATGCCTGGAACATAATAAGCATTCGATAAATCTTTGTTGAAGATGCAAATGTTGATACACTTGAAGTTTTCCCAGAGGCTCCTTATAGTATCTTCATTTTTTTAAGATTCTTTTTTTCTTTTTGCTGTTCTGATTGGGTGTTTTTTGCTTCCTTACATTCCAAATCACTTATTTGATTATGAGCATCATCTACTCTGCTGCTGATTCCCTGTAAATTATTCTGCATTTCAGATTGTTTCTTTTTTATGGTCTTTATGTCATTTTTCAGGCTGTTGAAATTCTCACTAGTTCCTTGAGCATTCTCATAACCATCGTTTTGAACTCTGTATCTGGTAGTTTGCTTGCCTCAATTTCATATAGTTCTTTTTATATTTCTCCTATTCTTTCCTTTGGAACCTATTTCTTTGTCTCTGCATTCTGGCTGCTTTGCTAGGGTTGTTTCTATATATTAGATAGAGCTACTAAATCTCCCAGACTTGGTAGAGTAGCCTTGTGTAGTAAGTGTCCATAGGGTTCAGTGGCATAGTCTCCCCAGTCAACCAAGCTGGGCACCGCAGGTGCACTGGCCTGTTGTGGTTGAGCTTGGATTGCTCTTTGAGTTAATAGCCAATTGGCTGTGAGGACTGGCTGCAACTACAGCAGAGGATCTGCTGTGCATGAGTCAATCCTATGGAGCAGGACTTGCTTCAGTGTTCACTAAGTCCTGCCCCTTGAGTATGGAGGTTGTAAGGTTGTAATTTGGCATAGTCTGAAGCTGTCCACCAGTTGCTCTAGCTCTGGGGCATCCCAAGAGGTACAAAATCAGCCACCACATGCATCCTGCCTGGGGCCACCTGGCATGAGCTACAGAGCAATCTGCAGGTGGCTGAGACTCACGCTGGGCTTAGAGGTGCCCAGGAGAGGTCAAGCTGCAAATCAAGGTGGCTGCCACTAGTGCCAGGCCTGAGGCCACTTAGCAAGAGGTGCAGGCTATTCATAGGCCACATGCTGCTTGCTTGAGAAAGAGGCTAGCTGTATGAAAGACAACAACAACAACACTGAAAATGGCATAATTGAGACCACAAGTTGGGTGGGGACAGGCAACAGGGGATCACCAGGGTGGGGCAAACAGTATGAGGCCAATTGATGGAGACTCAGATATGGCACCTGCCTGTCATATCTAGGGAGGGAGGGTTAGATCTTAGAAAATGAACAATGATCTCTGCCAGCCTTTTTGTTTGGCACTAAACTGCCAAAAACTCTTGCCCTAATGCCAAACAATTCAATTTCTCTAGAATATAAACATTGCAGCTCAGAGGGAGGGAGTCCAGGGAAGACTATGTAAGGTCCTTTACAACGAACTGCCTGGGACTCCATGAGCCTCCATCTCCCTTAGCCTCCATCCCCACTGGTTTTTACAGCCAGAAGTTATGGGGACTTGTCTTCCTGACACTGGAACCCTAAGCTGAGGGGCCTGGTGTGGGACTGGGACCCCTTGCTCCTCATGGGAAACATCTGCATCCAAGATATCCCTCCAGATTTTAAAAGGTCTTGCATAGGACCAGCCCCTTCTGTGTCTCTGCCCCTCCTACCAGTCTCACTGTGACATCTTCTTTAAATTCCTAGTTGTAGGACTTCCATTCAACTAGATGTCAGCTGGTTCTGAATGATGTGTTTCTATAGGTTAGTTGTAATTTGGTTGTGTTTGTGGGAGGATTTTAGTACCACATGTATCTACACTGCCATCCTGACCAGGAAATCCTTGCTGGATTTTTTTTTATCTAATTAATCTAAGTTTTGATGTGAATTGCATTTATGTCTTAGGAACTGTTCCTTATATATAAGTAATCAAATACAATGTTAAGCCTATAATATTTTTTAAAAGCATTAACAATGTAAAAAATATTCAACAATGTTTTCAGAATGACTAAACAGACTAAAGAGGCAGTATCAACACATATTATCAAAAGCTTTTTGCTAGAAAAGTTTTGGCATTAATTCCTAGGGTTAAATACTATTTTTTTTCTGAAAAATAATCTATGCTAAAATTTGTGCCAGAAAATTTCATCTTACATCTATTAGTATAAATTAATCTGACGAATATGCACTCCTTTCTAAGTGGGATCCAACCATGTTCAAGTTATGTCACTACTTCTCTTGGTCAACTGATTCTATTCACACTTTTACAGTGAGTCCATATGTACTTTCACCAACTAGAATATAAACATTATCACTAGGTATTTGTATTACTTATAATACTGTAACTGACTACTCATTCCCTTCCATTTACATCCAAAATTTGATACTAACTTACTTTCTATTTCTTCTCACTTATAAATTATCCACCCTATTAAAAGGCATAGTTGTGACAATTCTAAGTTTCAACTGCCCATTATGTTCCCATCCATTCCATCTTTTAAATGTGTTCAAAGTGTTCTATCCTAGAGACAGCTGGGTTTCAGGAAGAGGTAAAATGTTTTATCATCTTACTCCATTGCCCAAGACAAATGCGCTATTGTATTGCATGTAAAATGTCATCTTTGAAGTATATGAAGGGTATGCTGTGAGGTAAACCATCTAGAAAATACAGTATAGAATAGCAAACAATTATGTCAGTTTATTGCACTTTTTTCCAGTTAAACTTACCATGACAGCTGCTAAAACAATATAATGAAAACGGTAGATGCTCTGAAGCCACACAGATTAAATGCTACCTCCAACTATTATTAGCTAGTATGCAAGTTACCTAGCTTCTCTGATACTTTTGTCTTGTCTGTAAAATTGAGATACTATTGCATGTTGCGTAAGGGTTTTATGAGGATTAAATGAAATAATATTTGTAAAGCACTTGGAACAGAGTAGACAATAAGTATAATGTCTCTTCTTTTAAATATAGAGGATATTTAATATTCTCCATAGAATATTGGGTAATCCAATAATATTTGGACATCATGTTGAGTGATCACGCTGGCTTCCATGTGATTCTCTTTAATTTCAGGGGAGAAAGGGCTTTGGAAAATCAAGTTTTAAGTTTCCTCAGAAATCCTCAGGCCAGAGTGTGCTAGGACCACCCAGACAATCTGCGTAGGAAAGCGCTGTCCGTGGTGCTAGTAATCGCGCCTCCCCCTGGCAAAACTTCGCCTGCCCAAAGTTCTTTGCCAGTGAACTTGCTTAGCGAAGCTCACTTATCTGTCTCATGGTTGAGTCTCAGTCATTCTACCCACTGGCTTTTTTATCTATGTCCCCATCAACCCAACAAAACCAAAAAAAAAAAATCTTTCATTTCCTTATCACCCTAAAATAGGGTGAAACCCAGCTGTCTCTAGGATGAAATACAACCTGTTAGCACTTTGAATACTTTTATTTTTCAGACAGTGATAATGCCTGCCACTTAAGAAAATGGCTCAAAAACTGATTCAAGTGCTCTGGCTGGTGTTTCTAAAGGGTCAGAGCGTCGGCCCATGCACAGACTCAATTCCTGGTCAAGGGCATGTACCTGGGTTGCAGGTTCAATCCCCAGCTCTGGTCAGGGCCCGTGCAGGAGGCAACCAATCGGTGTGTCTCTCTCACATCAATGTATCTCTCTCTCTTCCCCCAACTTCCTACCCTCCACTCTCTCTAAAAATCAATTGAGGTATGCCAGTTGGTTCCATACCTCAATGTGGGGTGGGGAGAAGAAGAAGAGATAAACCAAAGAACTTATATACTTATATGCATAGACCTTAGGCTATAGGGAGAGGGGGAGAGATGCTGGGAGGAGTGGGGGGAGGGAGGAGATGGAAGATATAAAAATGCATATTAAAAAAACAAAATGATGAGGGGGAAAAAAGCAATGGAAAAAATATCATCAGGTGAGAATTTTTTTTAAAAAAATGGCTCAGGCTATAGGGAGAGGGGGAGAGATGCTGGGAGGAGTGGGGGGAGGGAAGAGATGGAAGATATAAAAATGTATATTAAAAAAACAAAATGATGAGGGGGGAAAAAAGCAATGGAAAAAAATATCATCAGGTGAGAATTTTTTTTAAAAAAATGGCTCAGGCTATCTTTTCTTAACCTTTTTGTTAAGTTTCAAAGAAATCCAAATTGAGAAGACAGGTAACAGTTAATTTCCAAGGCATCTTTAAAGACTCTCTTAAGCTGCACTTTGACCTTGAATTAGGTTCCCTTCTTCCTTATTCCCCAAATACCCTGTAAACGCAAGTCTCAGTAAAGTTATCATATTAAATTGAAACTCTCTATTTATTAGTTCTCTGTGCCATTGGGGAAGGTAATTAAAAGCTAGAACCTAAATCTTAATCAACTGTGAATTGCTGGACATGCTGAACTAAATTTTGTTGAACTAAATTTAATTACTGGATCCATTAGATTCTAATGATTAGAGGGAGGTTCCCAACAACACATCTTTATTTTTATTTCGTTTAAAATGTCTTAATTGTTGACATTATTGCAGGAGTCCCCCTTGCCCTGCCATTGTTTTGCCCACTTCCAAGCTCACTGCCTCCCCTTTGAAAGACAACCTGCCACCTGGCTGGTGTGGCTCGGTGGTTGAGCATTGACCTATGAACCAGGAGATCACAGATTCAATTCCCAGTCAGGGCACATGCTGGGGCTGCAGGCTCGATTCCCAGTAGGGGGCGTGCAGGAGGCAGCCAATCAATGATTCTCATCATTGATGTGTCTATCTCCCTTCCTCCCTGCAATCAATAAAAATATATTTTAAAAATAAAATAAATTAATTAAAGACAGCCTGCCTTGCAACATTTCGCTGTGCACTAAATTTTAGAGTAACTAGACTGTTCTGATAAAGGTATTCTGGACTGAATTCATTTGCCACCACATACATCCACCTGTATCAGTCTAGTGCAGGTCAGCAAATACTAGTTAACAGAGCCAAATATCAACAGTACAAAGATTGAAATTTCTTTTGAGAGCCAAAAATCGACTTCTGTACATAGGCCACGAAGTTTCAATCACACTGTACATGCACAGCCACACGTGGTATTTTGTGGAAGAGCCACACTCAAAGGGCCAAAGATCTGCATGTGGCTTGCAAGCCTCAGTTTGCCAACCACTGGAGTGACTCAGCCCCTGAGTGTGACTAGCAAAGAACTAATGTCATTCCTTTCAAAGACTATGGCTTCTCTCCATCCATCTTTCCTTCTCTTCTTCCAATTCCACTTACATACCTGTAATTCCCAATACACTGCATAGATACTGGCCCCAAAGACTAAACAAAAACAACTCACTGGGTTGTTTCACCCAAAGGTATTACTCCAGCCAGGTGAAGGAATAGAGCCATCATAAACAAACAAAAGAACAATTTCTTTTTCCAGACAAGAATAGAGGCTCAAATAAGGTGAAAAGGTAGAGGAACTAAGAAACTGAAACCTAAAAATGCGGGTAGGGTGAAAGGGAAATAATTGTTATTAATACTGTCTCTTTCTCAGTGAGTTAGAGGAGAAGCCAAGATGGTGGCATAGGTAAACACCTAAACTGCTGTCTCACACAACAATTTCAAAACTGCAACTAAAAGACAAAACATTTATCACCCAGAACCACAGGAAAGCTGGCCAAGTGGAAGTTTTGCAACTAGAAGAAAAGAGAAAAGAGCACTGAGACGTGCACACACAGTGATAAGCTGAGGAGACGCGCTAACTGGGCTGGTGGTGGGTGACTGCGGGCACTGCTTTTTTCAACCCGAAGGGAAACAAGATCCTGATTACTCTGAACTCCAGTTTCTGGAGAGACGCTGGAGACACAGACTCCAACTGGGAGAAGCTGGACTGCCATCGGGTCGGAAAGTGAAAGTGGCTCCTTTGCAGAGGAGCACACGGCAATTATTGTTCACTGCGCAAGGGTGTGGGAAGCGGGGACTTGGAAACAGGGAGATGCAGAGAGGGCTGACTGGCAGCCATCACTGTTTGCCATGCCCTAGCCTAGTGACTCCCTGAGACTCCACCCTGCACAATCTGCAGACCTGTCCGAGTTGTGCACAATGGCATTTGCATGGCCTGCCCTATCGCAGCTTAATCCAACAAATTGCAGCTCTGGTCAGACAGCTCCAAAACTTCCAAACCCCAAGCAAAGAGGAGAAAACTGTAGCTCTTGCTGTAGCTCCTGCTGGGTCACCTCAGACAGTAGCTGACCTGCACCCCATTGGAGATCAAGAAGCCAGTATATCTGAAGGTCAGTGTGAGATGACACCAGAATTCAACTACTCACATCCGTAAGTGACACATTCAAGAGGCAGATTCAGTGAGCATCAAAGCCTCACTGAAGCAAGTTCTGCCCCTTAAGCGTGTCTCCAGCACAGCAGTTCTTTTACTCCATCAACACAGGGAAGCATCAAAATGTGGAGACAAAGAAACATGTCACAAATGAAAGAAATAGAGGAAAACAGACTATTGGACATAGAGTTCAGGACCACATTTATAATGTTACTCAAGAATCTTCTAAAAACCGCTGAGAAACTTGAGGAAACCTCAGAGGAACTTAGTGAGACCTTCAAGGACCTTAATGAAAATGCCACAAAAATGGAAAAGAACCAGTCAGAAATTAAGCATACACTGTCTGAAATAAAGAATATAGAGAAATTCAACGGTAGATCAAAAGACTCCAAGAATCAAACCAAACATCTGAAATATGAGGAGACAAAAAAAAAACAAAAAAAAACACCCCACCAGGAAAACAAAAAGAAAAAAGAATCCAAATATATGAAGACAGTGTGAGGAGCCTCTGGGACAACTTTAAGCATATCAACATCTGAATTATTGGGGTGCCAGAAGAAGAGAGAGAGCAAAATATTGAAAACCTATTAGAAGAAATAATGACAGAAAACTTTCCCTACCTGGTGAAAGAAATAGACTTACAAGTCCAGGAAGCACAGAGAACCCCAATAAGAGAAATCCAAAGAGAACCACACCAAGATACATCATAATTAAAATGCCAAGGGAAAAAGACAAAGAGAGAATCCTGAAAGCAACAAAAGAAAAACAGTTGGTTACATACAAGGGAGTACCCACTTGACTATCAGCTAATTTCTCAACAGAAACTATGCAGGCCAGATGGGAGTGGCAAGAAATATTCAAAGTGATGAACAGCAAGAACCTACAACCAAGATTACTCTACGCAGCAAGGCTATCATTCAGAATTGAAGGTCAGATAAAGAGCTTCACAGATAAGAAAAATCTAAAGGACTTCATCACCACCAAACCAGGATTATATGAAATACTGAAGGGTATTCTTTAAGAAGAGGAAGAATAAGAAAAAGGTAAAAATAAAAACTATGAACAACAAAATGACAACAAATACATACCTACCAACAAGTGAATCTAAAAATCAAGTGAATGAAAAATCTGATTAATAGAATGGACTGATGAATATAATAGAATCAGGGACATAGAAAGGGAGTGGACTAACAATTCTCAGGGGGAATAGGGTGTGAGGGATGCAGGAAGAAACTAGATAAAAACCTTATACCTATGGATGAAGACAGTGGCGGAAGGGAGGTGGTAAGAGCATGAGGTAGGGTGGGGGATCAGGTGGAGAGGAGCTATGAGGGGAAAAAAGAGGAACACTTATAATAATCTGAGTAATAAAGATTTATTTTTTAAAATACTGCCTCTTCCTCTTCCCCATTCAGGTGAATTTCCACTCTCTTGAAAGTCAGTATATCTTCAACCCTAACTATCACTCCCATAGGCCTTCATTTCTTTAAAGAGCTCTTGCTCATTCTACAGTGGCTTGAGGGGAGGAGAGTCCAAGCTGAGGCATGCCAGAAGAAGCATACGGAGGCTCATTTGTAAGTGAGCAGACAATTGCCCTCCCTTTAAGCGTCTTCCTCCTTGGCACTCTGAACCAAAAATGATGTGATAAATAAAAACGATTCAGTGTTAGGAGAGACCCACTTTCCTGTAGTTCCTCGCCAAAGTTTTTAGGCAACAGACCCACAGCTTGTTATTACAAACTTCCTATTACAAACAAGCATCAGCAATAACTTTTTCAAATCTTTAAAGCAATGCATTAATGCAAACTCACCGAGGAAGATTAAGAAGAAAAGCACTTGGCCTTTAAATCTTCAGAAGAGGATTTAATGACAGGTTCAACCTGTTTAATGACAGGCCAGCACCGCACCCCTGTTTTATTGTGTTTCATTATTACCGCATAAATTTCCTTTATTACTCATGAAAAGTAAAAACTAAATACTTGCTGAGGTTGGTTTTAATAGATAAGAATGCAAACAAAATTAAACTGTTCAAATATCATGAAAAGTGGGATCTCCGATTCTTATAATACATATTTATATTTTTAGGTGCCTGACATGGTGTCACTCTCAATCTAAGAATCGTGTTTTATTTTGTTTTTAAAAGAGTGTAAGCATAACTGAAGATGAAAATAATAAATAGTACATTCAAAACAGGATTCTCAGAGGTTTTCTCTTACGCTGATTCAAATAGGAAGGCACACCCAAAAGAAAACTGCTAGGGTTGATGCAAGATGTGAAGCTGGTGAAGTTCAAGTGCTGCCTGGGGGTGAATAGAACCTGCTTGACCGGTGCAGAGCTGTCACTTTCCGACGACGTAAGACCGAGTTGTTTTAAATGTCTTTCTGTCATTGATTCTACAGGGAGCAACTAACGTCTCCAGCGTGAAACCAGCGGGCCTAGGGCTGAAGGAATAGAAATACTCTGCTCCGCCTGCTGGAGGGAGGGGCTGAGTACATTGATTCGATGGCCAAAAGTTTGGCCAAGACTTTGCTGGACTCAGGGCCAGCAAGGCCTGGGCCGCCGAGCTCGCCCGGCGTCTGGCGCATGCGTCCTAGCACCAGCTGGGCTAGCTCCACGCCCCCATCCCCGCCCCTACCTCATCAACTCCCCTATCCCCGCGCCTACTCCTCCTCGGCAGCTCTGCTGGCCCCGCCTTGCGGCCGGGGAGCCGCAGCAGCCGAGCTGGCGGCGGGCTCTGGGCGGAGCCGAAGGGGTGGGGAGAGCCGACGCCCCGCCCCGCTGGACCAAACCCCTCCACTCCCGGCCGGCGAAACACTCGGCGAGAAACTCCGCTGTGCGCCTGGGATCCGGGACGCTCCCTCCAGCCCTTGCAGCCGGAGCCCTCGCACCGGGCGCCTTTCCTGGGAACGAGCTGGGCGCGTCCGCTCATTCGCGTTGCCCCAGAAAAGCCCGACTGAACGACAGGCCGTTTGGCCTTTGCACGAGCCGCCAAGTCACAAAAGGGCGGCGAAAGGGGACGAGCCAGCGGGGCTCTCCCGAGGAGGAGAGAGCGCTCCCGGGCGACGCGGGGACGGAGCGAGGAGCGTCGGGAAGCTCAGGGTTAGCGGCGGATCGTCCGATTTTGTCCGTCGTCTTAGAAATGTGGGAAGAAGAGACGGTCAAGCTCGGAGGTAGCAGCAACGATGCGGGTCTGGCCAGCGCCGCAGCGCGGGGACAAGTGGAGACTGTGCGGCAGCTCCTGCTGGCCGGCGCGGATCCCAACGGAGTCAACGGCTTCGGGAGGCGCCCGATCCAGGTACCTGGGCCCCAGGGGCCTCGTCGGCAGGGGGCGCGCGAACGCGGGGCGCGGCCTCCTTGGGGCGCCTCTGGGACCTGGGTCTCCACTATTTCTCTCTTGCTAGAGGTGGGGAGCCCAGGTGTAAAGCAGGTGTTCACCCACCAAAAATCCTTTAAAAAAAAAAAAAAAGGAATGAAAACCCCACTGCATCAGTTTGTTCTTTTTAATGATGGGGAAAATATCAGTATATCCTCTCCCGTCTCGGGATCAGAGATAAATTACAATTTACACATTCTGTATTGGATTTAAAGAATCAAACAAAATCATAGTACATGAAAAGAAAACTCACTGTGAAGTTTCAAGCAATATGAAATTCTTTGCATTCTTTTTCTAAACAAAGGAACAAGACAGGGTTCCTAAATCACAATAGGTACTCCTTTTCTTTTGTTAGCATTATCTCTTGAGCATTACATAAGAAAAAATGATTCTATGGATTTTTACTGCTTAATTAACATACTGAATGCTTGGATTACAAAAGCATTCCCCGCAGCAACTGTTAGATACTTTTTAAATAAAAGAGAGTCTTCATAAATAATTAGCCTCTTCATTGTTGAAATACATTTATTCAACATTTTATTATTCCCGCTTTAATTAGTACCTTCTAGAACCAAGCTTTTATTAATGAATCTTGCTAATAATGTAGATTTTAAAGAAAATATATGTTCATTCCTTTTGAATTCATAGAAAAGTGTTAGAAGAAATTAGGGATAATTTAAAGCAGCAAAAATATTGTACAGTAGTTGTTAAAGATGTCAAATTATATTAATAATTGTATAAGTAGTTTTTATAGTTTTAATTCACCATTTTCTGGGATATTAAAAACCATTTCCTCCCCCCCCTCTCTATATGTGAAACAGCCTTTATATCACTAGTAAGAATGATAACCTATCTTGGTTTTTAAAGCAAGGAACTGGATGCTTCTAATATTCAGGAAACAAAACAAAAAAAATAGTATACTGTCTTTCAGTTACATAGTACATTTTAAAATACAAAGTCACAAGAACAAATAATTCCACTTTGGATATTTAGTTGTCAGAAATTGTTTTATTGTTAAAAGAAGTAAATATTTGCATAATCTATCTTTATACAAATGGGTGCTATAGGATTACTGCTCCAAACACCCTTTTCCTAAGTTATGAATTTTTCTGATTCAACTACTGATATCCAAGTTCTTTTCATATAGCAAAATATTTACTTTTTAATATTATAAAATCCTAGCATATTATAAAATCCTATGCAATGTAAATATAGTATTAATATCACGTGTTACATTAAATCTACCACCCTGTAAACTTTGGGCCTTCTCTATAACATTAAGTTAAATATTTAAAATGGTGAACTATTTATTAACAACAAATAATTGTTTTTTCATTATTCTATAAACAATGAGTGTCTCTCTTGTTCCCCTATACCTCAAATTTTGGCTCAAATTGTAGGGCTATATTACATTTATAAGCACAGACTTATGTGACTGAAAAGCAAAGGCCTTCCACCTGGGATTTACTGTGAGAACTGAACAACGTAAGCCTTATTTTAAATTGAGTTGTTTCTCATTTTCTCCCCTAAAGCATTATTCTAACTTCCAAGGTATAGCATCAGCTGACTGCCTAATAACGATTTTTAGACACAGATTATGGCTGGGGAGAGAGGACAGAGCAAGAGCAATAATTAAAGATTTTAAAAGCCTTTAAACTTAACTCCACCAAGAAGTCATTTAACAAAACAGATTCCCATATTCAAATGGGAGTCAGCTTTTTCTTCTTTCTCACAATGAAGACAAGCACATCATCATCAGCTCTTTCTTGCTTGTTTGAAAAATAAACCGAGCCTCAGTAAAGCGTATACCTGGAGGGGGAGTGGGGCTGGGAGCAAGTGAAGCTTAACCAGATTCCTGGGGCTTGTGAGCACCTCTGCATTAAGTAGATTATTCATGTTTTAAATGGTTCCACCTGTCCCTGCGGAGGCCTGCATCTCGCTTTTCCCTCGCCCTCCCTGACCACTCTGCTCTCCCCCGCAGGTCATGATGATGGGCAGCACCCGTGTGGCCGAGCTGCTGCTGACCCACGGCGCGGACCCCAACTGCGCGGACCCCGCCACCCTCACGCGGCCCGTGCACGACGCCGCCCGGGAGGGCTTCCTGGACACGCTGGTGGCGCTGCACCGAGCCGGGGCGCGGCTGGATGTGCGCGATGCCTGGGGCCGCCTGCCCGTGGACCTGGCTGAGGAGCGGGGCCACCGGGACCTCGTCGGGTACCTGTGCGCCACCGCGGGCGACTGATGGCGGGCGCACGCAGCTGCCCACCAAGACTTTTCTTTTCTCCCCAAGTCCCCATCCCCAATTTAGTTCCACGAAGGCTGCAGTGTAGAGGGGCGGAAAGCCTCCCTGGGCACTGGATTCCTCAAGGGACGGAGGGGAAGGTCGGAAATAATTCTTTTCTTTTCTGGATCTCACCCTTGACCCTTCATTGCAGCCAAAGGCAGAGAGGTGGGGCCAGAGGTTTTCAGCGGAATTTTGGAGCGGAATGTTTCGTTCCCAGCTGACATTTATTGGGGGGAAAGTGGTGTTCGACGATGAAGTCCTTGAAGGCCCCTGGAGGGAGATGGAGGCAGAGTAGGAGGCGGCGGGATTGGCCTCCGATGGGAGGTGGGGGAGATGGTGGCAGCCGCACTGACCTTGTTGGAGCCCCTCGCAAAGCCCTCACGTCCTGCTTTGGGCACTTGAGACTCACAGGGAAACCCGGAGACCGAGGACCGGAGGATGATGGGGACCGTTGCTGTGGGTGTCAGTAGGCTCTCTACGCTTTACTTACTGTGCGGGACACAGCAACTCCCCTGCAAAAACGTCTTCCCTGGACATCCTGGAGCCAGAGCCGCCGGACAGTGACTGGAGGAGAAGATGGGAACCACCTTGAATGTGCCTTTATATCCTAAAATCCCTGGGTCCGGTTGGTGCAAGACAGCGCTCAGGAAGGGGCCGGCACTTGCTGTTTGTTATTCAGTCCAAGGAGAGCCTCCTTCGTTCCAGACATCAACCAGCGGCGAACAACACGCTGCGGTGGCGGGGGTGTGGGAGGGGCATTTTAGGAGACAAAACCGTACGGTAAACTAATTAACGGTTTGCTTCATCTACTAGTATATACGATAGGGATAGGATACGGACACACCCCTGTAAATCGCCACTTGGAAGGATCTCATGATACAGTTTGTACTTTGAGTTGTTCTTCAGTAATAATCTTAATGAGCAGACTTTAAACAACAAAGTAATTTGGGGGCGCTCGATAAAGAGATAAGGAAGAACTACAGCTCTTAAGGGAGGCCAGCGCAGGGCCAATGCCTAGATTACTTTCAAGCTTAACCTATTTATTTGTTACATTTTCTCTGTCCTTTACTAGACTGTCTCGGGGTCAAACTGTGAAATGCTCCAAACGTTTTTTACAAGACCGGTGCACTTAGCCAGTAAATTATCTCCAGACGTTTCCCAAGTGGTTGCTGAAGAAGTAGATTGAATATAAAATTGTTGAAAATATATGATTATGACTCGTGGAATGTCTTAATATCTGCTAAGGTGCTTTTGAGCTAAATTTTAAAAATTTTTACCTCTCCATCAAGTCTTTATTCCCCCAAATAAATATATCACAGGGAAGCTTAATTGAGAATCAGAGTATATCTTTTTTGGGGAAAAATATATAAACATTTACTGACATATAACTTGTGCCAGGCATGCTTTACATACATTTGTTCATTTAACACTTAAAATAAACTTGGGAGATAGGTGTTATTTCCCATATGAGGGAAATGAGAGAATATCAAGTAGCTTAGCAAAGATCCCAATTCATTCCACGGTTGTGCAAAGTAAGTCAACCTGGCTCCAAAACTGGTTTGATTTGTGGGGTTTTTCCACTGCACCATCCTTTTCTCCAAAATGATTAAGAATAAATAGAAAGTCAACTAAAAATTTTTGAAACAGAAACACTTTTTCTGCCTTGTATGTGATCTCCCTTATAGGTTCCTAGAATACTTTTTCTTCCTATAGTATCTAATAAATCGGAACAGATTATTTTTAAATCCATCTTAAAATGTCAACAACATGAATAGCCCCCCAAAAGAGTGACCTAAAAATCACTTTGGGAACAAAAATAATGAAATTGCCATTTTCAAATTAAGCCATGAGGACAGAAAGTACAATTGTAGTTACCACGTAAGCATCCAGTCATAACTGACTACAAGAATAGTATTTTTCAAGTGTGTATTGTTTTACAATTACTAAGAAGCATTCTTTATGAAAGAAGCCAATTGATAATTTAAAAATCCATTTGATTTATGAAGTCCTTATTTTGTCCTCTATTTCTTAAGTTCCAAGACATTCAAATTGGCTAGTTGCATGAGGCTGAGTAATGAAAAATAATCCCTTGAAATTAATGTGAAATGTGATTTCACTCCTAAGTTAAGGAAATTGTGGGATCTGATGATAACGTGATATTAAGGGAAACTAAAATAAGAAAATGTGGTTGTGGATCACAGTAACATATTCTGTTGTTTTTTGTTTTATGAATATATATAAACCCCGGGGCAAAAAAGAGCAGATGGAGGAAAGAGAAATTAAGACTTGATTGGAAGATGGAAGACTTGGGTTCCACTACTGGTTCTTTAATTAAATACATGACTTACTAAATGATGTAACTTTGATTAACCTCAATTTTTCTCATCTATAAAAGATAGGAGTTGGACTATATTACTTCTAAGTCCCCTGCCATCACTAAAATTTATCACTTATGAATTTGTTGTACATGTGACTATAAAGGCTGATATTTATTAATAATAATTCTGCATGGTATGAGAAGCAAAGAAAATATATAGAAGAATGGAAAGGAAAGACATAATTTAAAATTCTGGAGCTCTAGGAGGGAAAAATCGTTATAAGCACCACCTCCACCAGTTAGTTGGAAAATAACAGACAAGTTTATAGAAAGTGAGACAGAAAAGATACTTTGCAAAGTAAGTACTTAATTTAATTTTAAGGACTTTCTCCTCTCTTACCACTGATTTTTCTTGATGCTTTTTACATTTCTCTCATGCCACTCAAAGCCACTAGAAGAATCTGTTTCTTTTTTAAAATATGTTTTTATTGATTTCAGAGAGAAAGGGAAAGGGGGAGAGAGAGATAGAAACATCAATGATGAGAGATAATCATAGATTGGCTGCCTCCAGTACCTTTCCCTACCCCCACCAGGGATCCAGCCTGCAACCTGGGCATGTGCCCTGACTGGGAATCAAACCATGACCTTCTGGTTCATGGGTTGATGCAAACCACTAAGCCACACTGGCCAAGGAAGAATTAGTTTCTTAAAGTGAGATAAGCAAGAAGACCCAATAGACTTATAAAATAAGCTGAGATACGTATTTACAAGCTAATATAAATGCTCTAAAAAAGTGGGTCTTTAAGTGAGTGTACTATAACTAGGAATTCTGATCTAAGTTGGGTTGGTGTGGGAGTTAGAACCAAAAGAAAAAGTTGGGGATGCTAGAAAGAACAAAGTACAAAGGCAAGAAAGTGCTAGAATATGTAGATGAAGTGATAAGATGAGTAACTCTTTTGTTACCTATTTAAAAGTGTACTGGAGTTTCTGGTCTGTTTCCATTGGGTTCCTTGAAACTTTAGGTCCTTAAATTTTGCCTGGGTGATAGTAGGAATCGTCTGATTGGGGAAGAGCTCTGTGTCACCTAAATTTGTCCAAGTCAGCCATTTCAGGAAGGAGAAAATGAGATGAAAAGACACCAACAAAAGGAATAGAAGGAAGAAGAGCATGATAGTGTTTTGTGAAAGATAAGTCAATAGTTCAACAGAATGAATCAAACCAAACTAAACAAACTATATATGGTCCACATGATGAAATCTGTGAAATATTTCCAGACCTAAAATAATAGAAATCTCATTCCCTACTCTCTTGATTTTCTATAAAACTTTTCTCAAACTCAGCTATTAGAAATGGGGTGACTCCTTTCTTGCCTCTTGAATGCCCCACTAAGAAGACTTTAATATTATTTCTTGCAGAAGGAAACTATACTTTATAGAAATGGTAAGTTTTTTAATTTAATAAATATTGTTCAGATTATTACAATTGTTCCTCTTTTTTCCCCTATAGGTCCCCTCTAGCTGGTTCCCACCCTACTCTCTGCCCTTACCCCCCCACACACACTATCCTCATCCATAGGTGTACTATTTTCTCCAGTCTTTTCCCCCACACCCCTTTCCCCCCAAGAATTGTCAGTCCACTCCCTTTCTATGCCCTTGATTCTATTATATTCACCAGTTTATTCTGTTCATCAGATTTTTTATTCACTTGATTTTTAGATTCACTTGTTGATAAATATATATTTGTTTTCACTTTGTTGTTCATAATTTTTATTTTTACTTTTTTTCTTCTTCCTCTTCTTAAAGAATACCTTTCAGCATTTCATCACCATGAACTCCTTTGGTGATGAACTCCTTTAGCTTTTTCTTTTCTGTGAAGCTCTTTCCCTGACCTTCAATTCTGAATGATAGCTTTGCTGGGTAGAGTAATCTTGCTTGTAGGTTCTTGTTATTCATCACTTTGAATATTTCTTGCCACTCCCATCCTGCCTGCATAGTGTCTGTTGAGAAATCAGCTGACAATCGTATGGGTGCTCCCTTTTAGGTAACTAACTGGCTTTCTCTTGCTGTTTTTAATATTCTCTCTTTGTCTTTTGCTCTTGGCATTTTAATTATGTGTCTTGGTATGGTCCTCTTTGGATTCCTTTTGTTTGGGATTCTGTGTGCTTTCTGGACTTTTAAGTCTATTTCTTTCACCAGGTGGGGGAAGTTTTCAGTCACTATTTCTTCAAATAGGTTTTCAGTATCTTGTTCTCTCTTCTTCTGGCACCCCCATAATTCTGATGTTGGCACACTTGAAGTTGTCCCAGAGCTCCTTACACTATCTTCAAATTTTTGGATTCTTTTTTCTTTTCCAGTTAGGTGTTTTTTGCTTCTTTGTATTTCAAATCTTTGACTTGATCCTTGCAGTTCTTTAGTCTGCTGTTAGATATCTGCATAATATTTTTTTATTTCAGTCAGTGTATGCTCATTTTCTAGCTGGTCCTTTTTCATATCCTCCAGTGTCTCGCTAAATGTATTGGCCTTTTCTAGAAAATTCTTGAAAAACCTTATAACCATGATTTTGAACTCTGTATCCAGTCATTTGCTTTCCTCCATTTCTTTTGTTTGTGATCTGTTTCTTTGTCTCTGTATTTTCTCTGCTTCCCTGAGTTGATAGAGTGGCTTTATGTGCTAGGTATCTTATAGGGCCCAGTGGCCCAGCCTCCCCAGTGGACACTCTTGGTGCACCCCTTTGTGGGCTGTGTGCACAGTCTTGTTGTAGTTAAGCCTTGATTGTTGCTGGTATCACTGGGAGGAATTGACCTCCAGGCCAATTGGCTGTGAAGATCAGCTGTGTCTATGCTGGGAGAACTTCTGTGCTGGAGACACCCTTATGAGACATGACTTGCAAAAGACTCTGTGCTCAGTTTGGATGGGATGGAGACTCAGGGCAGAGCAGACAGCATTGTTTTCTCATCAGGTCCCTGTGTCTCAGTGTCCCGTGGTAATCACTTTAAGCACCTCTGAGAGAAAGCCACCTTCGAGTACCACCCGCTGCCAGACAGTCCAGTTTCTCCCCAAATGAGTTTGGGTCCCCAGAGTCTCACCTGGAACTGGAGTTCAGTGCAGTTGGGAGCTTTTGTCTCCTTCCCACAAGAGAAAGCCAGCCACACACTCAGTTTCCCACCCTCTCCATGCACACGCATCTCAGTACCTCTGCCTCCTACAGCTCCTCTGAGTCTCAGTGTGCTTTTCTCTTTCCTTCTAGCTGTAGAGTTTCCACTCAGCCAGACTTCCTGTAGTTCCAGGTTATGTTCATTTTGTCTTTTAGTTATAGTTTTGAAATTGTTGGCGAGGAAGTAGTTTAGGTGTTTACCTATACTTCCATCTTGGTTTCTCCAAAATGGTAATTTTTATACATCATCATTTTATTAATATGTACTAAGGAAAATTTGCTTTGAAACCAGTGCTAATGAAGATATCATTGGCATGGATAAAATACTAAGCACAGGAATATAAATCAACATGTACATCAAAATTGAGCACCCAACTCTGATTTAGTAATTTGAAGTTTTAAATAAATATAAACCAAAGATTTTTCTGGTACAAAAAAATAAATATGAGAGATATATGAAGATAATAGGCTATCTCACATTCATCTATATTATACTGAAAGTTTACAAAGGAACCTCAAACACTTATTAACCTATTCCTCTGGCTTAAACCCACAGTAGATATAGTCAGTGCGGGCACAGAAAATATTTTACAACAGAGTTAAACAAAACTTTAAGACCAATTACAGTAATTAAACTATGCTTCATTTCCCTTTCATATTTGGCCTCCTCCCAAAATGCATAATGTTCTTTTTCACTGTCCTCATATTTGAATACTCTACATTATGATAGGTTTGGTGCTACTTCCTTTAAACCCTTTCATATTTGACCTCTGGATTTCCTTTTAATTTTAAACAAACTTCCTCTATCTTCTTATCCCTTTAAAAATTCCTCCATTTCCTTGTCTTAGCTAAAAATGAGACTTCCTGATAATTCCACTTTCTTCTGCACCAGATAATAAGTGCTGGACTGTGAAAACAGAGTGGGACTCAGGACTAGTAATGAATGTACACTGTTTGGCTGGCTTTCAATAGTCCCAAACCAAATATGAAAGGGTTAGCCATTATTCTTCAGGGTTCACTAATCTCTTAGTGAAATATTTGCATTTTTGTTTATATTAGATTAAGCTATAATTTCAGTATGTTATTGCATATTTTATAATGTCTATAAGACATAACATCTTAATATAATAAAAGCCTAATATGCTAAGTGTCCAATCAAACAGTCTGCCGTTCAACCAATCAAAGCGTAATATGCTAATAATATATTAAGGCTGCTCAACCACTTGTTATGACGTCCACAGACCACCAGGGGGAAGACGCTCCGACTAGTGAGTGGGCTTGCTGCTGGGGTCCAGCTGATCGGGACTGAGTGAGATGGGCTGGACATGCCCTGGAGCCCTCTCATAGTCCGTCCTGGCTAGCCAACCTCCCACATCTCCCTGGCCTTGATCGTACACTGGTGGGGTCTCTCGGCCTGGCCTATGCCCTCTCACAATCCAGGACCCATTGAGGGATGTTAGAGAGCCAGTTTTGGCCTGATGCCGCAGGTCAGGCTGAGAGACCCCACTGGTGCACAAATTCATGAACCGAGCTTCTAACCTAATATAATAAAAGAGAAACATGAAAATTTGACCGTACCTTCACTCCTGATTGGCTATGCTGCCAGCCAATCAGGAGCAGGGACAGGGCCAAGTGGCATGAGCGCCGGGCCCCAGGGGTGGAGATGAAACAGCAGTGGCAGCAAGCACCCAGCCCCCAGGTGCTGTGTGGGGAAGCGGTGGCAGCAGCAGCAGTAGTGGTGGCAGCAGCAGGGAACACCCAGCCCCTGGGTGCTGTGAGCGGAAGTGGCGGCAAGTGCCCAGCCCCCGGGGCTGGGTGGTCGCAGGCAGCTGGGGCTGAGCTGAGCAGGATGATGGCTGGGTGCCAGAGGCTTTAGGCCTTGGGCAGGCTGGGGATGAGCCATCAGTTGGACATCCCCTGAGGGCTCCCAGTATGTGAGAGGGGGCAGGTTAGGTTGAGGGACCACCCACCCCCAGTGCATGAATTTCATGCACCGGGCCCCTAGTCTATACATAAAACAATAAGCAATGTACCATATTTTTCCGTGTATAAGACACTATTTTTTTCTATAATTGTTAGACTGAAAGTCGAGGGGTGTGTTATACATGGAAGTCAGCTGAGGATGGAGCCATGTGGGTGTGGATGCTTAGCTGCCCATGCCTTGTTGAACAGGCTTCTTCTAATCGTGAGCTTTATTGTTACTGACATCAGCTGATACTGCAATTGGAGGTGGAGGTAGAGAGTGCGTAGATGCAACAGGGACCGGAGCGTTCTGAGACCATAAAGATGTCAAAAAATAAAAAAATATTGGTAAGCGATTGTCTTACTCTGGAAAATTCAAATTGAATGTAATCAGCTATGCAAAAGAGCATGGAAAGAGAGATGCAGAGAGGCAATTTGGACCTCCTCCCACTGAGAGTATGATCAGACAGTGGAGAATACAGGAAGAACAACTCCTTAAGATGCCAAAAAAGAAGTCCTTAAAAGGAAAACTAACAAAATGTTTAAAATATTGATTTCTTAATTTTGGGTTGGAAAAGAGGGGGGCATCTTATATATGGGGCAACTTATACCCAGAAAAATATGGTATTCTGTTCACAAACCCACAGATAGCTCAACAAATACTGACAACACATGAAGTTGTCTTCTGACGGCTGTTGAAAATATCTAACGGCTTTTCATTCCACCTTTATGCACTGCTGAGCTCTACTACCTTTTCAAGGGCACAGCAGTACCCTTTACAGTTTTCTGTTTCTCCTCCCAACATGCCACCTAGAGTTATAAACTACTAGTGGCCCAGTGCATGAAATTCGTGCACCGGGTGGGGGAGGGGTCCCTCAGCCCAACCTGTCCCCTCTCACATACTGGGAGCCCTCAGAGGATGTCCAACTGATGGCTCACCCCCAGCCTGCCCAAGGCCTAAAGCCTCTAATGAGGCTTTAGGCCTTGGGCACTCAGCCATCTCCCTGCTCAGCTCAGCCCCAGCTGTCTGTGACCACCCGGCCCCAGGGGCTGAGCGCTCACCTCTGCTCCCTCATCCCGCCCACTTGCCCTGCCTCCTGGCCGCCTCCCTCGCTCACCATGCCCCCCCCCCCAGCCTCCTCCAAGCTCAGGCAGCCAGGGCACGGTGGCTGCCACTACTGCTTGTCTCCACCCTCAGGGCCCAGCCTGCGTGCCGCTCGATCCCGCCCATCGGCCCCGCCCCCTGCTCCTGATTGGCTGGTAGCATAGCCAATCAGGAGCCAAGGTACAGTCATATTTGCATGTTACTCTTTTATTAGATAGGATAACCTGGCCTAAAATATTTTTACATCCTCTACTACTCTCTAATCTCTAAACTGCCTTTAATATTTAGAATAATTGCACATATATCTATTCCAGGATTTCAGAAGCCTTTAAATACTACCATGAACAAATAACTTAATGGAATCCCCTTTCTAGGAAAAATAATTAAGTAACATTTAATCGTATATTCATCCCGATGTATGTATATTTGTACAATGATGGTGCTATCCCCACCCAGTCATTTCAGGCCAATATACAGGGGAATGGTTCTCAACCCTGTCTCCATATCAGAATCACCCCTTGAGATATTCTAAATACATATTTGCTGACCAACTTCAGGTCTTCAGAATTGTAATATCTATGTTTGGGGCTCCAAATTTCTGTGATTGTAACTTTAACATTCTTGTTCATGGAAAACTTTCAAGAAGTAGAGAAAATAAACAGAATTAAGTAAAAATCAATCTCCTGAAAACTCCCTACTCCCCAGTCTTACTTCCCAGGGGTAACCACAATTTTCAAAAGTTTTAACTAACTTTCCAGAAATATAGGTACATATCATTGTAAACACTCCTCCTCCTGACATTTAGAAAATGTAAGTAGGATGATTCTATTATGTAACTTACTTTTTTTAAATTAGTAATAGATGTTTGACAACTTCCATTATAAGGACATATAAATACACTTCATTTTTTTAAAAAAATTATAAATTGATTTGAGAGAGAGAGGTGGGGGGAGGAGGGAGAGAGAGAGAGAAATATCTATCAGTTGCCTCCTATAGAGACAGGATCAAACTCCTTAACCTGAGTATGTGCCCTGACTGAAATCAAACCTATCACCTTTCATTTTACTGGAAGACACTTCAATCAACTAAGCTACACCAGCCACAGCTACATTTTCACTTGTTTATGGCTGCATAGTTTTGTATTTTATGAATGAACCCAAATTTTTAAAAACCAGTTTCCTTTCTACAAACATATAAATTGTTTCCCTTTCTTTTTTCATTTTCTTTTTGCTTCAACACCCTAAAGAATCTTTTTGCATCCTTATATGAGCTGCATATAGCAATTTGTAGGAGTGAAATTGCTGAGGCTAGCAATAACTCTCTCTCTCTCTCTCTCTCTCACACACACACACACACACACACACACACACGGAGTCTTTACATATGTATCTGTGTGTAAATTCCTTCCATACACATGAATCTGTATACACTATATATAAATGTATGTATATCTTCAATATTGGCTTAGCTGAGGCTGGTTTGGCTCAGTGGATAGAGTGTCTGCCTGTGGACTGAAAGGTCCTGGGTTCAATTCCGGTCAAGGGCGTGTGCTTTGGTTGTGGGCAGATCCCCAGTGGGGGTGTGCAGGAGGCAGCTGATCAATGTTTGTCTCTTATTAGTGTTTCTGGCTTTCTATCCCTCTCCCTTCCTCTCTAAAAATTCAATAAAATATATTTTTTAAAAAAACAAATGTGTATATATACAGGGGAGGGCAAAAGTAGGTTTACAATTGTTCATGGAAAAAGACATGCAAGTTACAATAACAATAATAAATTAAACACTGTGTTTTGAGTACTCATAACGGTAAACCTACTTTTGTCCATCCCTGTATACTTATATACTGACTAGAGGCCCAGTGCACGAAATTAGTCCCTAGCAGCTGCTGGCTACCAGCCAGGTACTCCCTCCCTTCCTCTGGCTACCTGTCCCCCGCTGCTGCCACTGGCCACCCTCTGTGGGGGCCCAATAGCCTTGCCGATCGCCCCACCACTGTCCAGCTAGCTCCCAGGCACTGAGAGAGCAGGGCAGCAGCACCGCCCCTCACCGCCACTGCTGGTTGCCCTGCAATCGGGTCAGTGGGGCATTGGCCCCCACCCGGCTCCTCAGCACCTGGGAGCCCGGTGGCAGTGGGGCGATTGCATCAGTGGGGCAATCAGCCCCGACTGGGTGACCAGTGGCTCACACCTGCCTTAGCCTGGTGCCACCCACTCACCTGCTCCACCATCCCACCCCAGTTCCACTCTTATGAGGGCTCATTGGGGCCTGCAGTGCCTCCACTGCCACCGGCTGCCAATACCACGTGGCCAATGTCCACCATGTTTAATGCTGCCCCCTGGTGGTCAGCACACATCATAGCAAGTGGTAGAACTCTCAGCAGGACTCTCAGTATAGGGGACAATTTGCATGTTAGGTTTTTATTATATAGGATATATACTTTTCATAATTTTATGAGTTACAGGAGTAGAATTGCTGGTCAAAGGATATATATATATATAAAGATATGTGTATATATATGTATATGTATATATATCTTTATATATATATTCATATATACATATAAAATTTTCCATATAGTAACATGTACACTACATATATATTTCCATAATATATATGTATCTTTTCATACTTATGAGTTAAAGTAGAATTGCTGAAACAATGGGTACATACCAGCATATATACAATTTTAATAAATACTCTAACATTGTCTTCCAAATAATTGCAACAAGTTACAATAATGTATCAAAGTAACTGTTTCCTGACAACTTTGCTAATATTACCACTCCTTTATATTTTTGTCGTACCTATAGGTATGACATTGTTTCTAATAAACTACTTTACTAATAAATAAAATTAAGTGTCTTTTCTTATATTTTTGAGCACTTAACTATGTCTATATCCTCTACTATACACTTCCCATTATAATGTTTGCTCAATTTTCACTAGGTTATCTTTTTTTCTTATTTATGTAGTCATTTATATATTCTAGAAGTTAATATTTTGTCATATATTCAAAAATAGTTCTTAAATCTTATGGTGCCTTTTACCTTATACCTTTGGGGGTTTTAGGTTGAGCATGTGTAATATTAAGGAAGTTTTTCATGTAATTTTGATAATCAAGAGATACCTAAGTTGGAGTGCAGACTAATGCAGGCACTGTGGAAAATATGGAGTTTCCTCAAAAAATTTAAATGGGAACTGCCTTTTGACCCAGCAATCCCACTTTGGGAATATATCCTAAGAATTCTGAAACACCAATCAGAAAGAATATATGCATCCCTATGTTTATAGCTGCATCTATATGAATAAAAGAGAAACATGCAAATTACTGTCACTTTGCTATGCTACTAGCCAATCAGAGTGAGTATGCAAATTAACCTGAAAACATGGCAACAGCTCCCGCCCCCAGCTGCTCGGGGCCAATGGGAATCGGAGAAGTCGGGCGCCAGTGCCTGAGGCTGGCTGCATCCAGACAGATGAAGAAGCTGCCTACCCCTTGATCCCAGGCTGCAGACAGCCAGAGAAGCCGCCCACACCACATCCCAGGGAAGACGGAGAAGCCGCCCGCTTGTGGTCCAGGTGCCAGTACTTGAGGCTGGCTAAAGCCTGGTAGACAGAGAAGCCACCCACCCCACAATCCCAGGCACCAGCACTTGCAGCTGCAACCTAGGTGAAGCCACCTGCCCTGAGGCTGCAGCTGGCCTGGGCACCTATGGCAACCAGAGAAAGGGAAGCCTGGATCCCAGGTGCCTGTGGTTGGCTGGAGGAGGGAATCCTGGGTCCCAGATGCGGGGCTGAGGCAGGGATGGTTAGGGGCAATCAAGCCAGCAGGGGAGCAGTTAGGGACAATCAGGCTGTCAGGCAGAAAATGTCAGGGGCAATCAGACAGGCAGGCAAGTGGTTAGGAGCTAGCAGTTCTGGATTATGAGAGGGATGTCCGACTGACAGTTATCCCTTGAGGGTTCCCAGATTGGAGTGGGTGCAGGCTGGGCTGAGGGACACCCTCCCCACCCCACCTCATGCACAAAATTTGTGCACAGGTGGGGTCCCTAGGCCTGGCTGGTGATCAGGGCCATCAGGGCCATCTCGCCCAGTCCTGATTGGAGCTGGGCTGAGGGAGGTTGGCTGGCCAGTAGAGGGGAGGGACCGCGGGAGGTTTGCCGCCCAGGGTGGGAGGTTGGCCTGCTGTAGGGAGGGACCAGGGGAGGTTGGCTGGCTGTGGGAAGTTGCTGTGGGAATGCACTGACCACCAGGGGGCAGCTCCTGCACTGAGCATCTGCCCCCTGGTGGTCAGTGGTGTCATAGGGACTAGTCAACCCTAAGACAGTCATCCTCATAACAGTCACTTAGGCATATATATATATATATATATATATATATATATATATATATATGATCTGTAAACAGCCCAAGTGCCCATCAGCAGATGAGAGGACTTAAAAGCTATGGTACATTTACACAATGGAATATTACTAGGCTGTATAAAAGAAGGGACTTTTACCCTTTTCAACAGGACCTGGAGAGTATTATGCTAAGCAAAATAAGCCAGCCAGAGAAAGACAAATACCACTGAATAAATAATGTGAAGGGATTAGCTATAGAACATATGCATATCCTATGGCAATGGTCGGCAAACTCATTAGTCAACAGAGCCAAATATCAACAGTACAATGATTAAAATTTCTTTTGAGAGCCGAAAACCGACTTCTGCACATGGGCCACAAAGTTTCCACCGCACTGTATGTGCGCACCTGCACGTGGTATTTTGTGGAAGAGCCACACTCAAGGGTCCAAAGAGCCACATGTGGCTCATGAGCCACAATTTACCGACCACTGCCCTATAGGCACAGATAATAGTTTGATAAAGGTCAAAAGAGGGGGAGGCCAGGATGGGTAGAAGGCAAAGGGGAGGGGAGGTGGGAGGAAGGGAAAAAAGATCAACTAAAGAACTTGTGTGCATATATGCTTATCCCATGGACACAAACAATAGGATGGTGAAGGCCTAGGATGGAGGGTGGGGTGTGCTAGAAGGGGTAAATGGGGGGGGGGGCTGAGAAATATACACTTTCAACAATAAGGTTTAAATTTTTTTAAATTGAAAAGTAATAATAAATTAAAAATTAAGAAAAAAGCAAACAAATAAAAAATAATACACTGAGTGGCCAGATTATTATAATCTCTGAATGCATAATAATCTGGCCACTCAGTATACATATAAGAGGCCTGATACATGAATTCGTGCATGGGTGGGGTCTGGCCAGCCTGGCCAGGGGGAGGGAACATGGGTGGTTGGCTGGCCTGCCTGATGGTCGAACTACTGATCAAGGGGACAATATGCATATTGGCCTTTTATTATATAGGATATACACTGAGTGGCCAGATTATTGTGCGGTCGAAGATCATAATAATCTGGCCACTTAGTGCATATGTAAAACCAAAAAAAAAAAAAAAAAGGAAAAGAGAGAGATACCTAAGGGAAAACTCGTGTTCAGGGGTAGGTGAAGAAACAAGGCAAACTATGTTAAGTAAAATGCCCTCTTGTCTTTGCCTATGAGATGGATTTGCTGACCCAAAATAGATAATCATTTTTCTCAATTCAAAATCTCAGAGAAATCTACAGTCATGTTTATTTTAGGCCAAAGGAAGAGAGCAAAGAAAAGCTCCAACATTAGTGATTCTCTGTCTGGAAAAATGACCCATGGACAGCTCCTCCCTCTGGCCTTCAGGACAACAGAAAGACCACACATCTGGGTGGCCTTGAACAGGTTGTCAAGCTACAGGGGGAAGGCTGGGGTGGATGGGAGGCAGATGCTGGGGGAGATCAACCGAAGAACTTGTATGCATGCAAATGAGCATAACCAATGAATGAAAGACACTGGGGCGGGGAGGGGGGTGGATGGGGACATGTGCTGGGGGATAAGGGAGGCTGGGGGGAGGATATTGGGGGGGGGAGGAAAACATATGTATTACTATTAAATATAAGTTATACTATAAAAAAATAAAAAATAAAAATTCCAAAAAAAAAAAGAAAAATCACCCTTTATAATTTCAAAAAAAAAAAAAAAAGACTGATGATTCCAGTCCTGGCACTTGCTGGCCATAAAGTGTTCAAGATTTGAGCCCTCTCTAGGCTTCAGTTTTCTCACCTGTAAAATAAGGGTAGTACTCCCAAATTCAAAAGACCTCTGTGAGGATAAAATACATGTGAAAGTGAATATACTAATACTGCTCAGTACCTGATCATACAATTTTTTCATAGCATAAGTTAAAAATCTTTGGAATGCCACAAATTCATTGTTTTGCTAAGATTCATCTTCATAATTATATTTTGCTGAGTCTAATATTAAAATTAGATAGAATTCCCCTGCATACCACAACTAACAAAACACAGGTGTTGGGCAGCAGGGGAAAACCAAGATGGAATTTTAAATTTAAGTTTAAATTTTAAAATTTATATTCATTGAACACAGAGCTTACTGAATAACAATCTCACTCAATTCTCTTACTCAAATGGCATTCCTCTCAAGTGGGCAACTCACCTTATCCTCAGAACAAATTTAGGTAAAGAGAAAATGGCTATAGATTAAGCTATACAAGCCAAATCAACATAAACATCCCTGAATTGAAACTTAACTGAGGCTCAACAGACCCCTCGGGCATAATGATCTAATTTTATCTGTCAACTTGGGTAGGCCAGGGTATCCAATTGCTTGGTTAAACACCGATCTAGATGTTGCTGTGAAGCTGTTTTGTGGGTTGTTTTTTCAAAAGATATAATTAACATTTAAATCCATAGGTTCTGAATAAAGCAAATTGTCCTTCATAATGTGCCTGGGCCTCATCCAATCAAGTGAAGGCCTTAAAGGAAAAGCGGATCTCCAAGAAAGAAAAATTCTGTCACCGGGCTGATTCAAAACTGCAAATGGACGCTTTTTCTGAACTACGAACTTCCTAAATTGCCCCTCATCTGTTGGCCACAAAAACGAAATACCCTTATAACCTCCCCCCTTATAACTCTCTTTCATAGTCCATCTCTCCTATGAGGTTTTATTTGGAGGGGAGAGGGGAGGTACAACAATGTGGTGCAAGATAAAACAGGTTTCCGGCTCCCATGGAGTTTGCATACTACTATTCGAGACCCTTACATAAGATAATTTCTGTGTGCTAATACACACACACACACACACACACACACACACACACACACACAAACACGGTGATGGGATGGCATCTGGAAGAGGAAAAGCATTCTGCACGTGGGAGCGGCCAGTCGCCTCAGCACCAAGCACGGTGTTCTGGGACCCTAAGTGAGTCCTAGAGGGGAGGGGGCAGAGCAGAGAGGTGCGTTTGTAAGTCTAGAAAGACATTTAGAGCGGCTATTTAAGAGCGGTCCCTAACTGACTTCATGCAAGCGGCGGGTGAGGCGATGAGGTCCTGTGAAGAGGTGAGGGCTAGAGCGGAGGATCTGTCAGCTCCGCAGCCCCGGGCCCACTCCTACAGGTTGGCCACTTCCAGCGCCAGAAGCTACTGCGAGGCGTGGGCGGGAGCGGGGAGTCCCAGATCCCCCGCTCTCTTTCCCGGGCGACCGACCAGGCCTCGCCCCCGGCCAGCGAGCTCCTGGGCGGATGAAAAGCAACTTTAGACCCGGAGGTTGAGACACGGGTCAGCATCGCCATCGTGAACGCGAGTCCCGGGCTGGACTTCCCGTCCCCCGGAGCCGGCGAGCTCGCCATCGAACTGCATTCACCCGAGAGCCGGAACCGGCCATCTGGAGCCGGGCTTAAGTTCAAGTTCTCGGGCCTCCTCCGGGGCCCAGACTCACCCTCCTTTACGCTGCTTCTTCCTTTCCTTCCCCCACTTCTCCCGCTCGGGGCGGTGGGACCGGCCGGGGTCGGGGCCGGGGCCGGGGAGCGGGTGTCCGCAGGACCGGTGCGGGGGAGAGAGGAAAGACGAGGGAGGGGAGCAGAGGCGGAGGGAGCGGGCGGCGGGGCCGGCGGCGGGAGGTGCCGAGCGCCGGGCCGCAGGAGGCTGCGCGGGGCTGGGGGCCGAGACACGGAACCTGGTAGGAGGTGGGGGTTGCGGGGGAGGCGGGAGCGGCGCGGGAGCAGCTAGCGGGGGAGGGGAGCGCCGAGGCCGCGGAAAGAGGAAGATGCTCTAAGGTTAAAACCGAAAATAAAAAAAAACTGCCGGGTTGAAATGACCGCCAAAGCGGGGAGCGGAGGGAAAGGGCGCCCCGCACCCCGGCAGGGACCCCGCTCTGCCTACCTGGTCGGGAGCCCGGCCTGAGGCTCCGGCACCGCCAGCACCACGCCGCGTTGCGGTGTCGCGATGGCTGCAAGCAGCGGTTTCCTTTCCCAAATCTCGAAATAGATTGTAGCGCCATTTCTTTCAAAACTGACATCTGGCCTCCTGAATGGTGGGGAGAGCAATGACGCGATCTTGCTTTTGTTTTTCTTTTTCTTTCTCTCTCTCTCTCTCTTTTTAAATAATCCGGTTTGGAGAAATGCAAGACCTTCAGCGACGGGGCGCGAGGAACGCAGCGAGAGAAACGCGGGCGCCGGCGCGAGCAGCCGCGGAAGCCGGGCCGCTTCCCGGCCGCCTGTCAGGTGACGGACGTGGAGGGGCGCGGGCCTCCGGAGAAGCGTCGGTCTTCTGGACCTGGAGCTGTCACCGCGAGGGGCACGAGGGCGGGCGCGGGGAGTGTGTGTGTGGGGGGGCGCGGATGGGCGGGAAAGAGGCCTCGGGGGGAGGGAGAGGGCTCTTGTCGTGTGCGCGCACCGCTCTCGGCCCGCCTTCCCCGCGCCCGCTGGCTGCGAGCGGTCCCGAGCTCGCGGGGAGATCCGGGCCGAGCCGACGCCCGCGGGGGGGCGCGGGCGCGAGCCTCGGGGGCGGTGATGGGCCCCTCGGCGGCACGTGGGTCTCCGTTTTAAATAGGGGGACGGGCGCAGGGCGGTTTAGCTCCGATCCCGAAAGGCGGCGCGGCGCAGCGCCGGCGCAGCTCGGCAGCCGCCAGAAGATGGTGCGCACCTATCTGGTCACCGTGCGGTATCGCCGCGCGTCCGGCCCCCCGCGCGAGAGAGCTTTCGTGATAGAAATCCTGCGGCCCGCGGGCGAGTGGGCAGCGCCGGGTTGGCGGGCCGCCGTGGCCCTCGTGCTGACGCTGGTGAGGAATCAGCGCCGGGCCCGGCAGCCGCATCCTGCAAGACCAGGTAGGAAAGGCCTCTAAGTCCCCGCAAGACCGGCCGGTGGGTTATCCCGCTGGGGGGGGACTCGGCGCACGCAGCAGTCACCTCCCGGGGGTGGAGGCTCAGTGCGATCTCTCTCTCCACACGGGTCACACTCCCTTGGAGGTGAGGTTCTTTCACTCTTTTGAGCTGTTGAGCCCGGCGCCCTTTGGAACACCACCTCCTGAGTCCCGTGAAACTCGGGGGGTGGGGTGGGCGTCGGGGGGTTCCGAACCACCTCACAAGGAGCCCCGAGTTCCCTGGTGGGACAGTCAGGGCACGTGCACGCACACACACGCACACACACACGCACACCCCACGGGGAATCACCCCAGGTGCGTTTCCAGGGCCCTTGGTGACTCGATGTAGCCCTGACGTGCAGCGTTCCTAACGGTCTGAGATTTCTGGAGGCCACCTTCTCTCCCCAGCCTTCCTGCTGGGTCAGCCTTCCCTCCTTTCAGCAGCCGCCGGTAGCCTGACTTCCTGATCAGCCACTGCTAAGGATCAGCCACTACTAGGCGGAGGGTTTGCAGTCGAGATGGGCTTCCTAGCGAGCGACAGGCTCATTAGGCGGGATGTATTCAAACAATGGGCGAGTGTGTAGAAGACAGGGGTAAATCCAGGGAGTCGAAACCAATCTTATTTTAGCCATCTCACACCACAATGAACACTTTTTTAAAAAATGAGGCCTACTTCTTAAGAAACACTCACTCCTAGGTAAGTTTATCTAAATATCAGACTAATCTTGACACCGTCGGTGTAATTTCCCATGGCCAGAATAATGGAAAATATATAGGTAGTTACAATAGGCAGAAACCTATTAATATTTGGGTAATACATCAACAAACAATGTAATGAAGTTTCATTTTTGTGACCATCTTGGTTACATCATTTCCTCTGGAATATGTGTTTTTGAAAAAGGCAACGGCCAGCAGAGGGATAATTAGTTTTTATTGTAACGTTAATTGGCTTTTTGACATGCAAATATAAATTGTTAAAACTATTAATGTTTAATTAGATGTTTCCACTTCTATTGGCAAAAGTTTACAAACAATTTATAAGGTAAATCACATTTTCTTTTTCACATTATTATGAAAATTCAATTTTTAAAGAATCGTAGCAGGAGTTTATAAAGAATTTCATAGGGCTATACTGTTGGGTTTTTAAATGGTGCTTTATTCTTAGCAGCAAACATTTAGCCGCTATATGCATTTTAGTATCAGAGTTGGGTTTTTTAAAATTTCTTTATTAAGGTATTACATATGTGTCCTCAATCTCAGAGTTGTTAATTACTTTATATTACTCCCTGTATAAAGCTATTTTATTTAAATTATTTTGTACAAGAAATATTTAGTAATAAAGTAGAAAATTTTAATCTGTGTAAATACTGTAATTATGTATTTTCTAGGTTAGGAATACACAATATAATACTGTGATGTCTAAGTTATAGAAAATATTTTATAGCATGTTTTATAAAATGTTAAAAACAAAAATGACATTCATTCAAAGAAGCAGTTTATTTTTATTTAGGTATAATTCAATTTTCAGGAACAATGTGCAAAATTATTTTAAAATGCATTGACCACACGAAAAGCCCAATTTTCAGCAAATATCTGAAAACAGAACAATGACTTTGGTAGAACAGAATGTCTTGAAAATGTGTGCAATTCTCCAACTTCATATATGAAATTATACCTGTAAATATCTGGAATTATTAATTATAAATGATAAATAATTATATATTGGATAATTATGTCAGAATTTATGTAATCTTTGAGAGCCACATTGCCAAAAAATAACTTGTATTAATTATTTAATATTAATGCAAATATGTAAGGTGTTATTTTAACATATTTTTAGTTTCGGCAAATCTGTTTACTATGACTTTTTATTTTTATGATTGGAAATGTATAAAATAAAATCCCACATTACTAGTTTGTTATCACACATGCCTGGTGAATTAATTACATTAATTGATTTGTTACTTCTGCGTTGGTGTGTTTAAGAGACTAAATATCTATTTGTTGACTATGACTTGGGAACTCTTAAGAGTTTTAGTTTTTTCTCAAGGTAATCACTATATAGTTAGCATAAACCATCATTTCCAATGTGTATGTGACCCTCTCTCCCACCCTGCATTAGTTTTAAGAACAATAACCCTTTCAGAAATCAAGACTTAATATTAATTACTTCTTTGAGGATCCTTAAATTTAAAAAATTCCATTGTCTTCTAAGATAACAATGATGTAGCCTATTGCTATCTATGTCCAGAATATTTTACAGGCCTGCTAATTACATGTTAGTTCATCACCACTATCATGATAAAATTAAGCTAAACAATTTTCCCAACAGGTGAATAACTTCTGTTAGTAAATTGATCCACATCATCTCAAAAATACTTAGTTTGTTTTTTTTTCTTAACAGAAGGCTGAACATCTGGCCCAGTGATTTTACTCCTTTAAAACCTTTATCCTTTTTGAGAAGTGTAACAATCTCAGCCCCTCTAACACTGGCTGCGCCTCTTCACTACATAGTTCGTTTTTTAAGTAACGGTAAACATAGGACAAATGTGTAGCTATACCTATTTACAAGGGGTCTGGGGGGTAGGCTAGACCTCTGGTCTCCGCACCTGCCCCCTTCTCCATTGACTTCAGGTTGGGACTCCCCCGCTTCTCAGAGCTAGATCAGAGTCCAAACGTGGGTTCCCTGGACCCCAAAGAGCACACAAATAGGAAGTGAGGTTCTAGCTGCTCCCGGGGATCTCCTCTTCCCATCTCCCACACCGAGGGCACCTCCTGGACTCAATTCCTAGAAAAGGCGTGCGTCCTCGAACTTTTAATTGGCAGCTGGGGTAAGGCCCTCCAGCAGTTTAGCCGCTGGCATAGTTAGGACCCCACTGGACAAAAAACGTTCTTTCTACGTTTAGCCTCCCCTGGACCTCGCCCCTCACCCCAACTATTTCCACAGATAAAATTCGACCAGAATAACTGCAGACCAGTGATTATATGTAAAGTCAGACTTGGGGGAGAGGGGCCAGGTTCACTGGGTGGAAAAGAGTGTGGGGGCAGGACAGAGTCTGAGTGGGCCTCTAGGTCACTTCCCGGGCTTGAAACTGACCGAGCTTTATTTTTTCTGGAGGGGAGGGGTTGCAGTGGGGGTAGGTACATTCTAAAGACCCAGAAATCCTGGGGGAAGTGCAATTCCAAGACTTCTGGCCATTGGGGGGGGGGGGCGCCTTCCGCCTCGGTGGCGCCCGGAATGTTGAATGGACACACCCTTTGTTGCTCTGGCAGGGTTGCAAGATGGTTTTCCGAGAGCGGCCCCTAGTATTTTTCCAGAGATGTCTCTCGACTGTTTTCTTCTTACATTGAAGTTTTCTTCATGTTAGAAATGCCCCTCTCAGTTTAATCATTTAAATGAAATCATTTATTAGAATAAAAAAAGACTAAGTCTAATAACAAGATCAACTTCTATAAGAAAATCTTGGGAGTAAAGACTGTTCAGTAGGGGAATGAGGGTCCTTTTAAGGCTCTGCTCCATTTTAGAAAATGCCTTCCAATCTAGGACCTCAACCGATTCCCCATATCCTAAATTATGGTGTTTCTGTGTTATTCACCAATCCCGCGTGTATTGAAAATTGTTAATTTGCTATTAATAGCATTTTTAAATATATTTTATTGATTTTTTACAGAGAGGAAG
The DNA here is from genome assembly GCA_027563665.1 of Antrozous pallidus. Lineage (NCBI taxonomy): Eukaryota > Metazoa > Chordata > Mammalia > Chiroptera > Vespertilionidae > Antrozous > Antrozous pallidus. The sequence continues at coordinate 19,016,636 of CM050522.1, forward strand.
CGAGAGAGGTAGAAAGTTAGAAACATCGATGAGAGAGAAACATCAATCAGCTGCCTCTTGCACACTCCCAACTGGGGATGTGCCCGCAACCAAGGTACATGCCCTTGACCGGAATCGAACCTGGGACCCTTCAGTCCGCAGACTGACGCTCTTATCCACTGAGCCAAACCGGTTTCGGCATAGCATTTTTTTTTTTTTAAAGAAGGGAGTATTCAAGTTGTTTGTCTCTGGAGCCCTAGAATGATTGTTGCATTTGGGCGGAACTACATAATCAAGAAGAAGTAATAAAAAAGGGGAAAAAATTAAAACCATCAGCTACAAAATTTAAAATTCCAGTACCTCAGATGTCCTTTGAAAAAGAGTAAGTTGATTTTTATTTTTTATATTAAAAATAACATAATGGCTTTGTTTATAAAAATATAAACATTTTATCACAAATGACCTTTTAGTCCTTCAATACTAGCTTTTAGTTTTCCTCTTTACCTTAAAAAAAAATCTCAGAATTAATTTAAATGGTTGCAAAGCCAATAGGAATCTTTTAAGAGAAGAAAAGTTTTGTAGAGGTTCAGAATATGTGAACAAAGATGCATAACCTCCTAAGCAGAGTTGTGTGAATAAATATGCCTTTACCTTGTGAGTTTAAGCATGAGAGGAGTGAGAAATCAAAGAAGGCAGCAAAGAGGATCAGCAGCAGCATTACCTGGGCTGCTGTTTAAGATCCATTATTTCTGGGTTTGCTCCCAGGAAATTTTATTCAGCAGATTTGCTTTAGGTGCACTTGAGGGAGATTCTGTTACAGGTGGCTTTCTTGGACACCACTGAAAAACATGGCCAATGTACTTTTAATTTTATGTTTGCTTATTTATTTTAAAATCAAGGTCCAGGCTTTTAAGTAAGATTTAAAATTTCAGAATCAGTCGATCACAATTTGAATCCCAGGACACTGAATCTGAGTCATCAGGAGGAGCTATTTACCCAATGAAGGAGAGCCTTTATTATTATGGGATCTTTCATCTGAATTGCAAAAGACTATCTTTTTTAATACCAAGGACCATTCTCTATACCAACTTGCAACCCAGACAGAAAAACACAAAGGATGAGGCCTTTCAGTACTCTAGTTGCCACCTGGAGTGGAAGGGCACAGGTTTTTACAATCAGGACATATTTGGGGGAAGGGTATAACAGGCTATATTTGTGTGGCTAAAGCTTGTAGCATCAGACAGAAAATTTCCACACAAGACAGTCACAATATCTAATTTTCTTGCAACACTATAAATACATTTACCCCTGTTTACAAAGAATGAATAGTGTGTTCTAGGTAGAAAGGTAGAGTAATAGTGATTTCTTTTATTTCATTTTATTATCCAAACCTGAAAGCATGCTGGTTAAACATGGCTACCTAAAATTATGTAACTGAGGAAAAACAAAACATAGAAGTATTTCACATATTTAAATTATAGCTAAGATAAAGGCAAAATTACAGTACAATATAGCCATAACAGAATAAAGCATTTATGGACAAAATGATGGGTCCTCTTGGACTCAGAAGTGCCAGGTATGACCAGAGACTTCTGTAAAAACACATTGACAAGAGGGGAAATGTATATATATGACTAATGTAAGCTAAAAAGTAATTTGCAAAAAATAAAATATTATGCCTTCAAAATTATAATCCTAACTCTTCTGCTTTTAAATACAATTTGTTTAACATTGCACCAATTGCTTTGCTGATGTACTGAGTGAGGTTAAAAGCCTGTGTTTTGGTTTCTTTTGTTGAGCGCCATTTTTTCACCCTCCTTGGTTCAGGCTGCCAGAGCATCTGACTCAGCAATGGTGCGATTCTTTCACTCAATTTAAAGAAACAGTAGCTATCGAAAGAACAAGGACACCCCAATTGCAAATCTTTTCCACCCCATAGAAAAATTGGTATATTTCAAATTTTAAAATAATTGTTAATGTGTATACACCATGAAACACTTTGAATTTTACCCCAGTCAGTTTACATGCTGAATTGTTGAAGTTTAATATATTTTATGTAATATATGGTTTTTAAAAGAAGCTTATTGAAACTTTCAAAAGCATATGGTCAAATTTCCTTTCTCTTTATTCTTCAGAATGATTATTACAAGGAGCTTAACAGTAATAGAGCACATTTACTTACATTATCTCATCTAATGGTTACATTAGCATTGTGTTTTGGGGATTTTGTTCATCGTTTCATAGATTGGAGACTGTTGCACAGTCTTTATGCTTCTTACCCCAAATGCCTTCACTTCCTACTTTAAAACTGCCTCTCAACTATCTCTCCAGTGACTCCATCTCTTTGTAGGTTGCTTAACTCTTTGGATTTCTGTTTTTCTCAGCATTAGCCACATATGACCCAGTAAACATATATTGATTGAGTGAAATGAAAAAGTTCTGAGAAATAAGACAATATAATAAATAATAACTGAAGCCCTTGTGAATTCTAAAAGTGACTGAAACTCATAATAAAACAAGAGGATTAATATTTTTAGAAATTTATTTCTTGCCCAGAATGAAACTAATTCAAAACTTTCTTGTAAATGTAATATAAAATACTTACAATATAAATCACTTTGATTTAAGAGCAATTAGTGGGAAACCTGTGCACCAGCACAGGAATCACTTGAAGGATGAAGTAGAAAGTTACTTTCTTAGAATATATGACATATAATTAGAGTCCATTTCCTTTACTTACTAGCTGTGTGGTATTTGGACTAGGTACTCTTTCATTTTCTCATCTATTAGCCTGAGATGTGCTTTATACTACTCACCTAATAAGAACTAGGTCAAATACTAAATATAAAAATACATTGTAAATGTTCAATTGGCATACATTTGTCAGTTATTATCAAAATATCTAAATAAACTATGCCCTTAAAAGAACATTAGTTTGTTTTTACAATAAATGCCTACTTGAGTAAGTTTAATTGTTCAGAGTAGCTAGAAATTCCTGAATTCCATTTTAAAGAATATACTTATATGCCCTAGCCTAGCCAGTTTGGCTCAGTGGATAGAGCGTCAGCCTGTGGACTGAAGGGTCCCAGGTTCCATTCTGGCCAAGGACACATGCCTGGCTTGTGGCTTGATCTCCAGTAAGGGGTGTGCAAGAGGCAGCTGACTGATGTTTCTAAACTCTCCAACCCTCTCTCTCCCTCTCTGTAAAAAAAAAATCAGTAAAATATATTTTTAAAAAGAATATACATATCATAATAAAAATATATTTATTTATTTAATCCCTGGGACATTCTAAGGTGTCAGTGCAAATTTGCTTACTATTTAACCTATACCTGTACAAAAGCCCCATAGGATGGCCTTTACAGTGTGACTCTAAACTCTTCTAGTATTCATATTGTTCATAATAATAATTTCTGGCCCTAGCTGGTTTGGCTCAGTGGATAGGGCGTCAGCCTGTGGACTAAAGGATCTCTGGTTCAATTCTGGTCAGGGACACATGCCCAAGTTATGGGCTCCATCCTCAGTGTGAGGCATGCAGGGGGCAGCCAATCAATGATTCTCTCTCATCAATAATGTCTCTCTCTCTCTCTCTCTCTCTCTCTCTCTCTCCCTCTCCCTTCCGCTCTGAAATCAATAAAATATATTTTAAAATAATAATTTCTGGAAGGAACACTGAGGTAATAGACTCTTAATTCCTTCATAATGGTTGCTGCAGTCTGAGTATCTGAATCAATAGTAGAATTTAGTATAAAAAGTGTGTGTGTGTGTGTGTTTGAATGTAAGGGGGGAAGAAACATTAAGGTGATCCTCAAAACCTTCAAAATGCCTGTCTTCATGGAATTTTTAATTTGGGAGGTCATACCATGGAACCTAGGACCCAGTGTTTTGAGGGAACGTTTGCTATTATATCTGCTTGATCCTTAGCACAATTAAAAGTTTGACAGATCATCCTAGTTATGCTATAAGTGTGAACATGTAAACTTGTTTTAATTAAATAATTTCTAATAAAAAGTCTGTCCTAAAAGGTGACCTTCAAATGCAAGTCACAGATGTATTAAGTTTTCTAGTATCTACATTACAAAAACTAAAAAGAAGTAGATAGAAATTATTTTAAAATAGATTTAATTTAACCCAATATGTCAAAGGTATTATCATTCCGGTACACAACCATATAAAAACCACTAGTGAAATATTTCACATTATTCTCTGCAATAAGCCTTTAAAATAAATGGGCATTTTACACTTATAGCAAAACTTAATTTGGATGAGGCATATTACAGCACTCAATAGGTACATGTGGCCAGCAGGTGCCATAGTGAACATCAAGGAGCCAAGTACCAATTGAGGAGAAATAGGACAAATGAGCATGTGAGCTTCACCACAGGATTCAATTAGCAAAATCAGGCTTGGGAATTCAAAAGGTCAAAAGCTAATTTCTTCAACAAATTAGTGGCAAGGAAAAGGGGAAACTGAGGAAGAATTTATAAATTAATAGAATGAAAAGACAAAGGAGAAAAAGAGGCAGGAAATTTTTAAAAGTAGTGTTTAGAATTGTACAGAGGTATTAAAACTATAAGAAAAGCAAAAACACCATTTCCATAAATGTAAGTATAGTGATTACCTTTAGGGAGAAAAGGGGGTTTTCATTGATAGCTTCTGGAGTGGCTGACAAAGTGGTGTTTTCTTTAACTGGGGGGGGGGGGATTAAATCTTACAATAATTCATGATACATTTGTTTTAAGCCCTTTACAATAAAGAGATATGAAATTTAAAAAATTAAAGGTGACCTTCAGATATTAATATTCAAATTTAGTGGAATACCAAAGAGACAAAATATTAAATATACTTCTTTGAGGCAAAATTGACTTAAAGAGTAACCAGAAAGTATATTCTGTTAATACTGCCTTTTAAAAAATAAAGGCTGTAAGATATAATCTTACCTCTAAGAAAGAAAAATATGAAACTATACCATCAACCCAGAGACTCAAAGGAAAGCATGAGTGGAAATGTTAAATCTGTAAATGGAAGATGCTAAAACATGAATAGGAAGCATTTTTAAAATTCATTCAGGGTTGATATATATCATCAAGAAGTTGATTTCTTCCAGAGGAGTTTAATCCCATATTAGGTGAAGAATTTGACTCGAAGGAGAGTGTTCCAACCCAAAGAAATTTTATGTGATCTTTTACAATATCAGAGGAGAGTTGGACTTCCCAGAAATCCAGGAAAGGCAAAAAAAAGAAAAGAAAGGAAAAAAAGGAATATAACAGTAAGACTATGGAGTCCCAGGAAGGCAGGCTACTTTAAAGGGTTGTTGTGGGGAGGAGCTGATAAGGTCTCCATTTGAAGAGCAAAGCTTCAATCTAGTCTCCTGAATTAGAATGCCCTAAGCCATTGTTAAACACAGTCAACCATGAACACTGAACTCATACCACCAAGAGAGAAAAGTGAGTACAATATTATTTGTATGTTCCAACAGTATATTTGCATTCTATAGCACACACGTAGCAGCAGCATAAGCAAAATGGAATAATACATGTGTTCGTGACTGGCATTTAAGAGGGCAACATGTGTCTGAAAGGAGGAAATCAATCCCATTAAGAAGGAAAAAAGGAATATGGGAATAGGGTTTAGAGAAGGGAAACTTTATAATTCCCCAGATTGGCTATGGCCTCCCCTATTGTACCTCCTCCTTGAACTGCACACCAAGGAGTGGAGGTGGGTGGCAGGAAATGCAGGGAAAACACTGAACCACTCCACTGTCATGACCCATGATTTAATGAAGGGTTTGGTGGATGTACTTTCATTACAACAGCCAATTTTATTACAAAGAAGCTCTGTTTTCAGGGGGTTAGAATTCAAAGAAGACAGAATTAACCACATCTTTTGGAAGGGAGTTGGCTTGTTCAAACCACAGATACCTGCCAGAATGTACAGTACTGAACAACAACAAAAAAAATCCAAGAGGAAATTGACTTTGATGGCCTAATTGAATAACATGATAGTAAACATCCTATCTATTCTCAAAAAAAGCAAGTTCTATTTATTGAGAGCCTACTATGTGCCTAAATGCCTAGATTTTTAAAATATATCTGGCATTATTTGTTCCTTATAAAAACCCTGATGAGGTAAGTTTTATTTTCTCTTTGTTGAGAGGTGAGGAAATGGAGGCTCAGAAAGTTTTCATTATTTATTCAAGGCTGCAGAGATGGTAAATGGGGATCAGGTCTATCTGAGTATAAAGCCTGGGATTGTCCCATTGCCCATGCTGCATGGTGTCTCCACCAAGATTATTATTAAGGCTAGGTAACATCTCTCGCCAACCACATCTGTTCCAGCTAGAGTAAGCAGCTGTGACCGTAGGGAAAATATGCAGAGAGGACTGAGTTCCAGATCTGCAGCAAACATCTATTTACTGGGTAACTATGGCAGTTTACCACCCCTTCATGTTCTTATCTGGAAACCAAGGGGGGAGGTTTTTTAAAAGTAATTTTGCAATATATGTCAAGGACCTTACACTCTTTGAAAAGTTGCGATACTGTTTAGTGTAGCAATTAGAAACATCTTTAATATTTGACAACAGGGACATCTTTAAGTAAACTATAACATTTTTAGTGGAATGTGTTGTAGCTGTTATAAGTAGTGTATGGAGAAGTTGAGGAAATGTTCTAATGATAAACGAAAGGAAAAGCTTTCAAAATTGTATTATATCCACAAGAACTGAACAAGAAATAAACAGGAAATATTTCAAAACATTAGCAGTTATTGCTTCTGTGTGTGCAATTTTTACTTTCCTATGCAGCTGATTTCTTAAATTTTTTTTACATATGTAAACTATAATCAGAAAAAAATCATTTTAAAATTATGGGACTGGGTTAAATGACTTTAAGGGGGCTTCAAGATCCAACTTTCTATCACATTCCCAAAAGTGAAGAAATGTTCACCTTAGTCTAGGATTTGCAACCTGCTTGAAGGCACAATGTTCAAAGAAAGGTAAGGATTGCTGAGTTGCCATCATGTACCGTACAAATCAATGCACAGGAAAACAGTGGGAGGAGCTGGGAACCCTGCGTTTAAATTCCGCCTCCTTGTGCATTGTCACTTATGTACTCTGGGCTTCTTATTTCTGATAGAGGAAGGAAGGATGATATGTCTATCCCACAGGACAGTTGGGGGATGAGAAATGATATATAAACCTGCTTCATGCTTCTCACGAAGTTGGGTTTCAGTAAATGGTAGCCATTCCTGAAATTGTAGGGACCTCAGGTCCTCAGAAATACCCTATCTTGCCTGTGACCTGAATTTCTTTTTTCCTCTTCTAGCTGTTCTCTTCTTCACCTGGCATTTTCCTGTCAGGGTATTGTGTGTGCTCAGGTCTCTTCCACCTTCCCTATGCTCCCCTTCACCATACATCACCTTGAATTATCACAGTTAAGCTCTGAAAGAATCCTCTGTCCTTGCCATCTAACTCACTATTGGTTTTCCTTCTGACAATCTGAGCAGTACTTTGAGGCTCCTTCCAGAAGTTTATTTTTTCAGCTTCTCGCCATACATCCATCCTACTGAACTCCTTCCCGCACTCCCAGACTTCCACACCTTTGCTCATGCTCTCACCTCTGCCCGGCACATCTTCTTTTACATCTTTATACTCCCACACCTTTCTCCAAGAATGGGGCCAGCTTTCAGCACCCATGTAGCCTGTACCTAAGCCACCAGAATGAGTTTTCATTTTCTCCTGTCAATCTCTGTTTCCCTTGGCTCTTCAATGCATGTAATGCTTCATTTAATCCCTATATTGATATTTGAGGCAAGTACTATTATTATCCCAACACTACTGCAATACAGATGACAAAACTAAAGCCCAAATACATTAGTAAGTTTGTTCAAAGTTATAAAGCAACTAACTAAAAAGTCTAGGTTTGAAAAATTCATAGACACAGACAACAGTATTGTGGCTATCACAGGGAAAAGGGGGTAGAAGGTAGTTAAGGGTAAAATGGGTCAAATATATGGTGATGGAAGATTTGACTTTGGTTGAAAAACACACAATGCAATATACAGATAATGTATCATAGAATTGTACACTTAAAACCTATATAATTTACTAACCAAGGTCACCCCAATATACTTACTTTTTAAAAAGTTCTGTTTTGAAGTAGGTAGTCCAACTCCATAGCCCATACACTTAACATCTCCCCCAAACTTATCCCCCCCCCATGCCCTACCCTTAGCCTCTGAGCTTTTTGAATGAATGAACAAGTGTTAGTCTTCTTTCTTAAAAGACTGATCAGAACAGATATAGGTTTAAATTTCACAGCATACATTTCCAAAACTGTCAAGACAGCTCAAACCTAAATAAGGCCATGATCTTTTCAGTCATGGGACGAAGGAAAGCGCAAGGATAGTAATAACCAACCCACGTTGGAATTTAAGAAGCTCTTTGACATACATAATCTTATTTTATCAATCCATGACATTTATTATGATCCCATTTTACATGTAAGCAGTCTGAGGCTGGCATAACCAGCAGTGGGATCCTCGATGTTTGTATATAATGCAACTAAGGGATGTTTTTATATGGTTACATCTCATTTCCTTGAGTTACAGTCCAATATATTGCACAACAGCTTAAAGAGTTCTTGATCTAGGAATCCATACTTGAGTGTTAGAGAAATTTCTGGATTCCCTAAAATTTATGTTCAGAAATATATGTGTACAAAGATACATTTTTAAAATGATTGCGTACTTAGATGATGTATTATAGAATTGTATCCCTGAAACCTATATGATTTTATTAACCAATGTTACCCCCAGTAAATTCAATAAAAAATAATTTTTTTAAATTATTGCATGCTTTGTTTTTTGAGGAGAGGGTCTACAACTTTCAACAGTTTCTTAAAGACAAACTGCCCTGAGATTAAGAGCCTGTGGCCTTTAAAAAATGGCCTAAAACCACTGCTCTAGGGCTCCAATGTCTTTAAAATTTTCCTGGGAAACTTGCAAAAGCTGCAGCTTCCAGGTGCACCTCCCCCTCCCCCCATTTCCTTACTCTGTAGACCTGGAGAATGTGTGGGTTTAACCAGCACTCCTTGGTGATTCTGCACCATCTGTGGTCGGAGCTACCACTAAGTGTTCTTCTCAAATCACAATGCATCTTCAGAAAGCTGCTTACTTGAAACATTTTTGTGTAAATCATCTGTAGAACTAACTGCCTTCTCTGAACCATAGTTTGTGTCACGTCTTCACCTTTCAAAGGCTTCCTGCACTTGCAAAGAAATTATCCAAGACATCGTTTGTCATCATAAACTCAACCCAGCCACCACTGTCAGTTGGCATAATTTTAAAACTTCATGTTTTGCCCTGACCAGTTTGGCTCATTGGATAGTGTCAGCCTGCGGACTGAGGGGTCCCAGGTTCTTTTCAGTCAAGGGCATATACCTTGGTTGTGGGCATATCCCCAGTAGAAGGTATGCAGGAGGCAGCTGATAGGTGTTTCTAACTCTGTATCCCTCTCTCATCCTCTCTATAAAAATAAAATACATATTTTTTTTTACAAAAAACTTCATGTTTTGCTTGAGCTAACAGCAGTTGATTGAAGTATAGTCAGATATATATTCTGGGTCTTCAAGAGAAGTCAACAGGAGATTGAAACATAATAAATAGAGCTAAGTTATCTAGTAGGCAGATTAAGCATTGCTTCAGGCATCAGCAAAGCCTGAGCAATCCATTTTTTAAAAATGCATATATATTTAAAGTGTAAAAATTATAACCACAGGAAAAACTAGACTTTCTTAGATATTCTTTTGCTTGTTATTCTTACTTCTGATTAATTTTTCATTGACCCTGAGGGTGGAGGTGGAGGGTGTCCACCATCTTTCCAGTGATTAAGGTCTATTTGACCTTCCCTTTCATATAATATTGATAATTCTATTCAAAGCATTTTCATCTCTTGTGCTTCATGAGATTGCAAGAGAATCCTTAAAATGGATATTAAGTCAAAAGGTATAGTCCTCAACCTCAGAGTGGGGGTCCCTGGACTGGGGAAGCATGGCATATGCGCCACCCCCAGACTGTGCCTGTACAGACCCTCTGCCTGAGTATAAAATGAGCCAAAGAGACCCAAACACAGCAGCCATTCCGCACGCAGCAGAAGATAATCAAGCAGGAGATGGCAGGTGGATGACTCAGCACAACAGATTTGTCCTGGACTGTGTGTAGAGAGAGAACCTGATGTGCTGGTTGTGGAGGACTCCATGGTGCAGTTACTCAGCGATATGACACAGGGCGAGAGCTTCTTCCCCCACTCCAGGCACTGTATTTTGGGATTGGAGGAGATATAATGAAACATGTTTTGTGGAGGCTAAAGAACTGAGAACTGGGAAATATTAAACCTTGTGTTTGTTGTCTGGGTAGGAACCATGAAAATGTGGCAGAAGTAGCAGGTGGAATTGTACAACTTACCAACACAAGGCAGCCACAGGCCAAAATCATTATATTGGGTTTCTTACTTGCAGGTGAGAAGCCCAACTCTTTGAGGCAAAAATAAATAAACAAATAATAACAATGCTAAGGTTAACCAACTCCTCAAGGTTTCCCTGCCAAAGTTTGCCAATATGCAGCTCCTGGATACAGATGGGGGCTTTGTGCACTCTGATAGTGCCATTTCCTGCCACGATGGGTTTGATTTTCTCCACGAATTGGTCATGCAGTTGTCAGAGGAAGTTGAGGAGAAATAAACCACCATTTCCTGGCTCCCATCAGTATTAATTGCATCCCAGCCTCCTCAGATCAGTTATGTCAGGGGCACTACAGAATCCTTCTCTTTCTTAAGGCACCTTGCATTGTGGAAGTTCTTGCATGTTCGTATCCAGTGTTTGAAAGGGAGGAGGGATTTAAACTGGTCCTGTACATAGGTTTGTTTGACACAGGAGAAAAATTAGTCAAGGAAGATTGTTGTTTAAGTTCATTTGAAATCAGAAGGGCCTACTAGACCATCCAGTTCTTTTATATGCCCAATGTTTTAGTAAAAAAGAACTATGTTTGCTTAACTTTCGGGGTTACTCCTTAATGTATCTTCATCTGAGGATATCTTTCAAAGAAGCTGTTTATAATCTTGATAATTCCTTTTTATTTTTTGCACTCCAAGAACTGCAATTTTAAAAATAATGGGACACAGATGGTTATTGTTAAATACCTATGAAATGTGTACAAACTGGATGTACAAACATATCTTTTAAACTGGGCCAGGTAGATAGTGAAGAAGCCCATCCAGATGTGCTCTGCAGTGATTTTACTCAAGTTCAGTCAACTTAAGCATATGTTTCATGTTCTGTTGCCAGGCAAACAGTTCATTTGTGTGTCAGAGGAGTGTTGCTGATTCTGATTTGTGCTAAGAGGCAGCTGTGAATTGAGAGGTATAGAACTTGAGTTGATTTTTTTTTCTTATCAAGCCTCTTTCTAGAAATTTTATTGTGTTTTTTGTCTCTTAAAATTTGTACTCTTCTGAGTGTATCATGTCTTCATTAACAAAAAAAGTACACATGGTGCTTACTGAACTTGTTTACTATTTTAAATTTTCCTTTTTATTTTTAGTAGCCCAGTTTCTTGAATTTTTTCAAGGCAGAGTTTTGTTTTTATTTCTTAGCTGGGGTAAACTTCTAGAGAAAATAACGAATCACACCACAATTTTGTGAAATTGTGTGAAAAGACAGTTTCCTATCAGGTCTTCTGTTTGTCAGGGCTGGGAATATGGTCAGACTTGCCCATGAGGTCACTCCAGCAGCAGAGGATTCAATATCCCTGTGTGAGCTGGCCTTCAGCTCCTGTGCCTGTGTGTACAACCTCGAGATATTACTGCCTTTCTACCTACCCGAGCTATTTGAGCAATAGTATTTGAACCACTAGCCTTTTAAATAAAAGTCTACCTCATTGCTGATGTGGGGAGAGAGGAAGAGAGAGGGAGAGAGAGAGGGAGGGAGGGAGGGGGAGAGAGAGAGAGAGAGAGAGAGAGAGAGAGAGAGAGAGAGAGAGTGTTTGAGATAGAGAGAGAGAAGGGAAGAGGAGGAGGAGGAGGCTAAGAGGCACTGTTCTATATGTACATTAATTCACTTAAAACTCACCCAGCCCTATGAAGCAAGGACCACGCTTAGCCCTCCGTCTTAGGTTAAGAAAACTGTAAGGAGAAGTGTAGGGGGGGTGGGGGGGGGGTGGAGAGGAGCCAGACAAGCACAAAGTGTGAACTTGCTCTCTGAGTCACTGTGCAGCCCTTCCCATGGAGCCCTGAGGCACGTTCTGGTTTAGGAGGAATTTATTTAAAATGGAGTCCATCAGCCCAATAACTCCCTCCCCACTTTCCCATCTGCCGGCTAGGCAGAAATCTCCAGCATCCTTGTTAAATAGACCTCATTGGGACAAGCACAAATCCGGGGACACCCCCCCCCACACACACACACACACGCACCCCTGTTTGACACGTGTGTATCTGGGGGAGGAGGACAGGTTGGCACGCAGCAGGCGGACTCCAAAATGAACGTTTGATCTCGAGAAGCGCACAGGTTGAGGGGAGGAGGGAGAGTGTGTCCTAAGAGCATCGCCTCGGGGTGTGTAGATGGTGCAGATCCTCGCCGGGGATCTGGCTCCGGCCCCCGCAACGAGGAAGGAGCCTTTTCTCACTAAAAGAGAAAATAGTACTTTGCCGATGACACTGAACACCCTGGTTCGCTTCGGGCAGTGGGAATCCTGCGAGCTTTCTTTACAAACGAGGTTGTCCGTGGGAAGAAGGAAGCTCGCTCCAACCGCTTGCGCCCTTGCGGTTCCCCGAGCGCGGGTGGTGGGGGACTGCGGGTGGAGCAGGTGGCAGCAGCCGGGGCTCCCTCCCCCCGGGCTTCGTGGGGCGCCCGCGCGGACTGCCGAGGTCCGGGGGTCCGGGCACGCTGCCCGGTGGGGCGGCGTCAGGGATGGCACATTTACAGTGAGTCAGAGGGGCCGCTCTTCGTGCGCGCAGCGAGGAGAGGAAAGGACGGGCCGGACTGGCCCGGGGCCGCAGCCGCGCGGGGCGAGGGGAGGGGCGGGCGGTCCCGCGAGGCTGGGCGGCCGCGGCCGGGGAGGAGGGGTGAGAAGAGCCAGGGGCGAGCCATGGCGAGCCGCGTGGAGGTCTCCGCCGACAGGTTGGCCGCTGCAGCGGCCCGGGGTCGCGCCGAGGAGGTTCAGGCGCTGCTCCAGGGGGGAGCGTCGCCCAATGCCCCCAACAGTCAAGGTCGGACCCCGATTCAGGTGGGTGAGCGAGTCTGCCTCGGCCAGAGGGGTGGTGAACGACTTCGGGGGACTAGTTCGCTAGGGGATCGGACCAGGGATAGCCTTTCGATCCCCGGTAAAGGGGCCGCATCCCCGGTGTTACGGCTGGAGTTAGGCGTCTGCTCAGGGCGATGCCCCGTGCCCAGACTCCCCCCACCCCCGTCTTCCCCCTCAGGAAGCCGTGGGAGGAATGAGGAAGCAGAAAGGGTGCAGGATCTGGAGGGAGAAACTATGTATGTTAATATAGACCAAGCTATATTCTTTTTAAAAAATATATTCTTTATCAAATGCAAAACTTTCCAACGTTTGGTGTGTGAAATGTACAGTTTTAGAGAACTGTAAGATTAGCTGGGGTCACTTAGCCCTGAACTGATTATCATTTTCCTCCCTCGCAGGGATTTCAGAGGAAATCTGCTATGTATGCTGCAATAAATATCAATCTGAGATTTTCAGGTGTAACTACTTAGTGTACAAGGACTTAATGAAAAAGTATATGCTTGCTTTACAATAGATGCTTATAAGCATTTAGAAAATGCCGACATATATGAAGAACATTAGTGTAACTGCCCCTGAAATAACAATTTAGGCACCATGTTAGTGGTATCTATTGTTGCTATTGTTAACTTACTTGCTAGAAATTAACATATTTGAAGTAGAGTTTTCAATTCCTCAATGTTGCAAAGTGTCATTTCTCCTCTCCTCACTCCAGATTTTTGTTGTTGGTTTGTGTGGGGGTGGGGAGCGGTCAGGTTTTTGTTGTTGGCCTTCATTAACTTTGTAAATCTCAGGCTAAATAAAAAAGCCCGAATTCTTCCTGATAGTCACCATACTGGTTTTAATTCCCAGTGTCGACAATGATTTCTGATTCTGAAAAGGAAATGTATATGAAACAAATAGATATTGCAAAAACTCCAGCATAACAAGACAAAGGAAAGGAGCTTTACTTGGAATTTCACAAGCAAATCTTCCTTTCCTGAAACTGCTAATAGGATACATTTTACACTTAAAATATAAATATAAAAATAAAATGAAAGTGCCTAAAACGTGGGGTTATCTGGGACTTGACATGTGCTGAGAATTTTAATCTAAAGAGGTTGGGAATTGTAAAAGCATGTGTCCTTTCAAAGTAATGCTTGCCTGATTCACAATTTAATATCTCTAAAATATCACCAGCAGTTTGGAAACTTAGAGTTTGGCCTTGGAGCTCTGGAATACATTAGAAGAGACCTATTATACAAAAAGAAGAAAGAAAGTTGGATAATTAGTTTTAACTTTTTAAATAAGGAGGATGAGAACATAGAGAAAAGGAAGTATGGTTTTGTTTTAAAACCTTAATGAAAAGTGTGTATAATATATAAATTCTTAGTTGATAGAAAAAAATTTTAACTACTAACTTAAATTTAATGTTTTTACAAATGTATTTAAGCACTCTACAAATATTTCTATAATAGATTTCTCCCATCCCCCCCATGTGATTCCTATTATTATTTAAATAAAGGCTACTGTTCAGCCTTTTAAGCTAATATGATAAAATATAATAAAGACATCTAAAGCCAGTCACTGGTGAAGGACTTCATTGGATAAACATAGTAATAATGTGAAAGCTTTCCCAGTTTTTATTTCATAAAAGTGCATTGCTCTTTTATATTTCTTTTTTATAATTTTTCTTTTTCCATTTTTTCTTTTTAGCTGTAATTTGATTCACTTATCTTTTTGGGAATTAAATCAGTTTCACTTTCTCCAGGACAAAAAAAACAAAACCACAGTATAACTTATGGTGTCTTGGTTTGGACAAGTAATTTGTGTTAAATACAGAATGTCACTAAAATAAGTGATTCCTTTTTATATAGTCACTATCATCCAAATAATATAACCAAATAATGGTTCCCCTAAAAGGAATTGTCTGCCACTACCACAGATCATGCAACACTCAAAATGTAAGGTTGTTCTGATGATGGACACTTTGTTTCAAAGATGAACTAGTATCCAAACGAAGTCAATACCTTCTGTTTCAGAAACTCTCAGAGTGTAAATTGGGAAAGTGTCTTAGTTTGCTATTTATGCTGTAACAAGTTGCTATTTATGCTGTAACAAGTTATCATAGATTTAGTGGCTGAAATGGACATACATTAATTATAGTTCTGGGTGTCAGAAATCTAAAATGGATCTACAAGGCTGCACTCCTTTGAAAGTTCTAAGGGGGAATCCATCTTCTTGCTTTTTCCAACTTCCAGTGAACATCAGTATTCTGGGATCATGGCCCTGCCTCTTCTCTCTGCTCTCATTGTCACATACCCCTTCTCAACCGTGACTCTCTTCTCAGGAAATGGGGTACAGTTGGCCCACCCTGATAATTCAGGTTAATCTCTCCCCCATATCTTTATCACACTGTTGAAGTTCCTTTTGCCATATAAGGTAGTGTATTCACAGCTTTAGAGTGTTAGAAAGTGAACATCACTGGAGGAAGTTATTTAGCTTACCACCGAACAAAGTTTAGGACTCATTAGACAAATCTTCTCATTTTATACTTCAAGAATTTGAAGTTTGCCATGGCTGAGTGGCTCCGTTTGTTGGATAGTCAACGGGGACACTAAAAGGTTTCTGGTCAGGGCATATACATGGTGAAGGTTAGGCTTGATCACAGTATGCATACAGGAAGCAACAGATCCACATCCTCTCTCTCAGGAAGCTAAGGGTAACTAAAAAAAAAAAAAATGCAAGAACTAAGGTGTGTGTGTGTGTGTGTGTGTGTGTGTGTGTGTGTGATTTTCACTTTTTAACAAGGGCTTGTGTATACAGCAGTGAACTATACCGAATAAATGGGTCTTACATAATTTTGTATCAAAATTGGGGGACGGTACAGGAGATTAGGCAGGTTTGTCCCTCACTCTTTCGCTGTTGTCTGTGCCTCCAGCAGAGCTGTGTGTGTGGCTGGAATTCTGCAAAAGGTTGGAGAATACACTGGGATTCAATGTGTACAGAAAAATGGAACGGGGAGGAGAAATGGCTAAGAGAGTTGGTAACTGAAGGCAAAGAAAGAGCAACGACATCCTTAGCGTGTAGGGTTGTCTACGCCAGGGAGAGGCTTCACAAAACGTTTCTTTAATTAATTCTGCCTCCGCCGCCTCCGCCCGCCCTCGCCCTGACCACTCTGCTCTCCCCCGCAGGTCATGATGATGGGCAGCACCCGTGTGGCCGAGCTGCTGCTGACCCACGGCGCGGACCCCAACCGCGCGGACCCCGCCACCCTCACGCGGCCCGTGCACGACGCCGCCCGGGAGGGCTTCCTGGACACGCTGGTGGCGCTGCACCGAGCCGGGGCGCGGCTGGATGTGCGCGATGCCTGGGGCCGCCTGCCCGTGGACCTGGCTGAGGAGCGGGGCCACCGGGACCTCGTCGCGTACCTGCGCGCACCCCCGGCAGACGCCGGCGAAGGGCCTGCAGGTGAGATGGCTGGTCTCGGAACGTGACGGCACAGCGGCCGCAGCCAGCGCACTCCTCCGGGCCGAGGCCGAGCGGAGCCTTGGTCTCAGCTCCCGCGCAGCTGGCGGACGGGACGACCCGGTGTCTCGGTCACGCTGCCTCCCAGGGCTACGGGTAGGAAACAGCCTCAGATGGACTTCCGCAGGTCAGAACTCATTCCTCCAGCCTGGCCCCCACTCTCCGACACCTGGAGCGTCGCCTGGAGGCTGGCGCCCCATTGAGCAGCCCCCTTCCCCGGGACCTTACCCTCTCGCCCCTCCCATGGAAGCTGGCGTGGGAGACGCAGCTCCGGGCGAGGAGCCCGTTGCAAGGAGCCAGACCTGGGAGCAGCGGGAGAGAACGAAATGATTTACTTGGGCCCCAGGCAGATGAAAACCGAGCGTAACCAAACCTAAGGGGTTCGAGTCAAGCTCGCAATCGGGTCCTTCCTTCCCGAGTCTCGGGACCAGCCTTGGGATTTCCGCCTCATCTGGCAGAGATCTGTCGTTCCCGGCTCCGTTGCAAAATTATACTCAATCTGCCCCTCTGCTCTAAGGGGGGCTTCTCAGAGTTCCCTGAGGGGCTCTGGAAGCATCTGGGATAGAGACCTCGCCAACCCTGCAGCCGCAGCCGCAGCCGGGTTTGGGGTTTGCTACGCTCTCTGGAAAGAGACCCTTTCCCAAGCTTTTCTCTCTTGAGCTTCCCGTTGGTACGGGAGAGGTCGCTCAGAGAGGGGGGCGGGTGTGTGGTTCTTCCCTCTCATTCTATCACCACAAAGCCTTTCCCGAGCCCCCACGTCCCACGTCCCACCCTGCCCACCTAAAGTGCCAACTCCAACTTTTTTCCTGACGGGGGAACCATTTTATTAAAATACATACATGAACCAATATGCGAAGTTAGCACGTACATTTAAAGTAAACACTGGCTTTGAAAATACTGAAACCTATCCTGTGGGCTCAGAACTGGGGCACCAAGCTCCCTGGGCCTCAGGGGAGCCTGGGACAGAGTGGAGAGTCTTACTCTGAGCGCAACGCCCCGGGAACCAGGGGGAGGAAGACCTTTAACCTGCCCACCCTCTCGATCCTCCAATTGAAGTTCAAGTCCCAGACTCCCCAGAGGACCGGGGCCCAATTGCAGGGACAAGAATTGGGAGCAGCCGAACCGGTTTGGCTCAGTTGACTGAAAGGTCCAGGTTTGATTCCGGTCAAGGGCGTGTACCTTGGCTGGGGGCACATCCCCAGTTGGAGGTGTGCAAGAGGCAGCTGATCGATGTTTCTCTCCCATCGATGTTTCTGACTTTCTATCCCTCTCCCTTCCTCTCTGTGAAAAATCAATAAAATATATATTTTAAAAAAAGAATTGGGAGCAGTGGAAGAGAATTCAATGATTCAGTTGGGCCCCAGACAAGTGAAAATTGAGCGACCCAATAACCAAACCCAAGCTCTGTACGCCAAGCACACAAGCCCTTCCTTCCCTCCTCCGCTCTACTTCCCTCCCTCCCTCCCTTCCTCGCTCAACTGAGATCTTATGATGTGATCAGACCCCTTCTCGGAAGGGCACAGAACTGAAGGAAACAAAACAGGAGCCCTGCCCTCAGAGAGCTTACAGTCTAGGAAACAGACTCTAAACACTGTGACAATGTATTTTAAGGAATGAGTTTGTAAAACCAGCGTGATGGCTAAGAATGAAGTGTGACTAGGAGGGGAGGCTGTCTCAGAGTGCAGCCTGACTGATGAGGGGGAACAACAGCCTCTAGAGACAGAGGAACTCTCGTGTGTAAAGAACGTGGTGGAATGAATGCCGGGTCAAGAGGATTGAAAGGGAGGGGGTGGGGCATGTACCCAATTAGATCAGAGAGGAGGGCAGAGGCCAGGTAATTGTGGGTTCTTGTAGGTCAACGAGAGGATGATTGGTCAGAATGTGGATTTTGTTCTAGAAACATTAGGAAGCCATTGGGTGGTTTGGGAGGGGGGCCTGTGGGGGAAGACAATAGCGCTGGGACCCAAGGCTCCCAGACTGCGGAGCAGCGCCTACACCGGATCCTCTACAGGAGTTCGCCGAGTCTCCCCGCCAGCCAACACCGGGTGCCAGAGGTGTTTGGGGACGTGCGAAGGGCGAGGCAGCGCCTTTGTATTGCTGCTCCTGGCGTCCAGTGTGACAAGTCCTGGGCGCCGGTTACATTCGGTGGCTTTCTTCTTGTAACCCACTAGGCCGCCCGTGCCCGGTGCCCGGTGCCCGGTGCTCCGGAGCGCGGGAGCCGGGAGCCCAGAGAGGCCAGCCGGGCGGAGGGCGCGCTGTGAGATCTGGGAGGCTGGGAGGGGGAGGGGGTAGTGGCTGCTGGCAAGATCCCAACTCCATGGACAGACCCTGTGCCCAGAGTTGGTAGATACTGAGAGGAGGTTTACATGCAGACGAAGCTGTCCTTATGCATACGTGTCTGAATACTTGGTGCAGGCAGGCCTGCAAGAATATGCAGGATGTCTAATGTCTTTCTTTCTTTCTGCCCTCTGCAGGCTCCCCGGCTTAAAGAACCACTGAAAGCCAGAGGCACCGCAGGACGCCCGCACCAACTGCCCCATCCCCTCCCGATTCTTTCCCGCTTTGTGAGCTGCAGTTTAGCAAACCGCGCTTCTCCGCTAGCAGATCTTTTCCCTTCCCCTCAACTCCGCTTTGTATCTGAACTCATACATTGATAATAAAAAAGGGTTTTATAAACCCAACGCCCGTTCCTGCCTTTTTATTGGGTTGGAGTTTCCCGGAGCGAGTGCGCAGGCCCTGCGCGCACAGCCCCGGGGATGCTTCCCTGGGGAGCCTGGTGCCCGCCCCCCGCTGTGATTACAGCCGCTCGTGAACCGGGAACACGGAGCCGGCATGGGGTGCAGGGCCTTCCCGGTGTCAAACTGCCAGCAAGTGTCAGAGCCAAAGCTCAGTGGAAAAAAGGTTCTTCCATTCGCTCATTTATTCGCTCAACAATCACGAAGCGCCTATGCTGGCACCATGGGAGAGGTGGGGGGGGGGCCGAGGGGGAGACAGACATCAAACGTTAGATACGAACACATGACTAGAAATTTAAATGCACTTTCATGGAATCAAAGACAGCGTTGTTTGCGAGACTCGTTTCATGGATTTCTTCAAAAGAAAAGTGCAGGTAAGAGCACACACCGCGGATTGTGAGACACGTGCAGATCTCAGGTAATGCAATGTCAAAAGTCACGCCTTAAGATGGATGAAGTGGGGTGAAAAGTGGAAACGTCTCATTGGTTTGAAGGAAGACCTCCGATTGCCAGACTCAGAGCCCGCTTGGCCTTCCCTTACTCGCCTCGGTATTCGAGCCTCCCTCCCCCCACCAAGTTGGGGTATTTTGCCCAAGAAGCCCCAGCCAGCAGGTGACTCACGGAGCCCGGCTTTGCAGCCGGCTGGGGCCTTCACGAGTGGGCACCTCAAGCCTGGCCCCGTGGGCTGTGAAGGTGCTATTTACCACCCAAACCAAAAGCTGTTTGGGGCCTCCTCTGCCCCAGCAGGGATACTGCAGGGACTGGTTCCAATTTCAACTGGGCAGGGGCCACGCCTTTCCTCCCAAGTCCATGGCGTGCCTCCAGTTATTTATTGTTTATTGAGGTGCAATTCACATAACACAAATTAATTGTTTTAAAGTATATAATTCGGTGGCAGAACACTCACAGTGTTGTACAACCATCACCATTTATCTAGTTCCATAACATTTGTCACCTCCAAAAGAGACCCTATACTAATTAAGCACTCATTAAATCCCTAGCCCCAGATTTTGGCAACTACTAATCTATTGTGTCTATGGATTTATTATTCTGTACATGATTCCACTTACAAGACATGTCCAGAAGTTCTATAATTCCACTTATATGCAATGTCCAGAATATATGTCTGTCTTTATGTCAGCTCCACAGTGTTGATCACTGTAGCTTTGTAGTATGTTTTGAAATTGGGAAGTGTGAATATTCCAACTTTATTTTTTATTTTTAAATATATTTTATTGATTTTTCACAGAGAGGAAGGGCGAGGGATAGAAAGTCAGAAACATCGATGGGAGAGAAACATCGATCAGCTGCCTCTTGCACACCCCCTACTGGGGATGTGCCCGCAGCCAAAGGTACATGCCTTGACCGGAATCGAACCCGGGACCTTTCAGTCCGCAGTCCGACGCTCTATCCACTGAGCCAAACCGGTTTCAGCCCAACTTTATTTTTTTTTCAAAATTATTTTGATCTGTCTCAAATTTGTCCTTTGCAATTCCATATAAATTTCTGCAAAAAAAAAAAAAAGAAGAAGAAATAAAAGAAGCCATTGAACTTTTTATAGGGGTTGCATTGGATATGTAGTTCACTTTGGAAACTATTATCATCTTGAAAATATGAACACAGAATGTCATTCCATTCATTTAGGTCTACTTTAATTCCAGTAATATGTTGTAGTTTTCAGTGTATAAGTATTGCAACTACTTGGTTGAATTAATTTCTAAATATTTTATTCTTTTTGAAGCTATTGAAAATTGAATTGAGGTGTTGGCCATATAGCTTACAGTGTTGTTCTCATACCCCAGAGGGCACATACAAGAATTAACCAATGAATGCATAATTAAGTGGAACAACAAGTTCCCTCCTCCCTCCTCTCTCTTTCTCTCTCTCTCACACACACATCAATAAATAAAATTGAATTGTGTTCTTAACTTTCTTTTTTGGATTGTTCATTGCTAATGTGTAGAAATACAACTGATTTTTGTGTGTTACTCCTTTATCCTGCAGCTTCACTGAAGTTTTTAAAAAGTATCACCCAAGGATATTTTTTCCATTGACTTTTTAGAGAAAGTGGAAAGGAGGGAGGGAGGGGGTAAGAGATAAACATCGATATGAAAGAGACAAATGGATGGGTTGCCTCCAGCAACACCCCCCCCAACACACACACATACAGTGGGGTGGGGATCAAGCCTGCAACCAAGGCACATGCCTCTGACCCTTTAGTCCACCTGCTGACACTAACTACTGAGCTGCACTGGCCAGGGTCACTCAATTTGTTTCTTAGCCCTTCTAGAGTCATGTCTGTGTGCATAGGATTTTTACATATAAAATGTTATCATCTGCAAGGGGAGATGGATAGTTTCATTTGTTTCTTTTCAATTTGGATTCCTCTTATTTTATTTTTCTTTTCTAGCTCTTCCGTTTAGAATTTTCAGGACAATGTTGCTTATAGACTTTTGGATAAAAGCAAAAGCAGACATTCTTATCTTGTTCCTGACCTCAGTGAGAGATCTTTCAGCCTTTCATCACTGAAAGGTTAGCTGTAGCTTTTCCAGAAATGCCCTTAAACAGAATGAGGAAATTCTCTTCTGTTCCTATTTTGTTGAATATTTTTATCATAAGACTGTTGGCTTTTGCAAAATTATTTTACTACATCAGTTGAGATGACTATTTTTTCCTTCATTTTATTAATATGGTGTATGACATTGATTTTCATACATTGATCCTCTGGCACTCCTGGAGTAAATCTTCCTTGGACATGGTATGTAATCCTTTATCATTCAGCTGGACTGAGTTTGTGGAGGATTTTTTTCCATCTATATCCATAGAGGATTTGGGTTTATAGCATTCTTTTCTGTCATATCTTTGTCTGGCTTTAGCATCAGGGTAATGTTGGGCCCATTGAACAATTATGAAGTGTTCATTCCTCTTCCATTTCTTAGAGCAGTTTGAGAAGAACTGCTGTTAATTGTGCTTTAAACTTTTGATACACTTTTCTAGGGAAGCTATCTGGCCTCTGGCTTTTCTTTGTCAAGGAGTGTTTGACTATGGGACTCAATTTATTTGCTTATGTATAAATCTTCAGATTATCTTCCCCGTCTTGAGTCAGTTTTGATAGTTTATGTGTTTCTAGAAATTTGCCCATTTCACCTAGTTGTTCATAGTTTTCTCTTATAACCCTTTGTATTTTCTTAAGGTAGCTAGTAACATCCCCGTTATGTTGTGTTTAAGTTTTATTAACTGGATGTTCGCTAGGTTGCTATAAACCTTTGACTATTTTCTAGAGTGCCCACGGTGCCGATTCTAACACTTACCTTGGAATTTCTGCGTAGGGAGGGGCCCTTGGGGCTTCCAGCTCTGCCATTTTTACTTATGTAAAGTAAAAATTCTTTGTTTTGTTTTAGAGCAGATTAATGCGAACACACACACACACACACACACACACACACACACACACACACACACACACACACACACACACACACCCCTTTCCCTTTGATTCCTGGGGAGCAGTCTCTCCGCTCCCCCTCGCCTGCAGCTCCCTAGCTGAGGGCGGCCTCCGCTCCGCTCCGCCCCGCCCAGAGCTTGCCCGGTGCGTCCGGGAGGCGCACGCAGCGCCCAGCCCGCTTCGGGCGGGACGCACAAGTCATCTGAGTTACTGTGCCAGGGTTTCGGAAGTGCTGGCTGAAAAACCGTGTCTGATTAAAAGTAAAACAGTAACGGAAAGTGGGAGGCGGGGAGGGGAAAAAGGTATGGGGAGGACAGAAAGAAAACAAAGGGAGGAGTTTTCGGTAAGTTTAAGGCCATGCGGGGGGGGGGGGGGGGGGTGGAGGAAGGGGAAGGGAGGCGCAGGGCTTTTCCACGGACGAAATAGACCTGGAGGATATCAGAGGTTCTGCTGGTCTGATGCTGCATTGAAAAAGAAGGAAAAAAAAAATCATCTTCAGTGGGTCAACTGGGAGCCCGCGGCCAGCAGAGCAGGCCTGGGCCCAATCACCTCCAGGGATGGAAGCTGGCTGTGCGTCCTAGGTCCTCGCTCACCCCGGGACCACAGCTCCTCCCAGCCTCATACATCTGGTTTAAGCAAGAATAAGTAATAAGCATGAGGAAGAGTGTGTTGCTTGGACTCTCTCCTAGCTTCTAGAAGTGGTGAGAATCCCTGGCATTCCTTGGCTTGTAGAGGCATCAGTGCAATCTCTGACTCCATCTTCATAAGGCATTCTTCTCTAGGTCTCCATTGTCAACACCCCCTTGCCTTTCTCTTGTACCTGTATTGGTTATTAGATTTAAATCCAGAATAATCCCATGCTGAGATCCTGAGTTTAATTGCATCTGCAAAGACCCTATTTTAAAATAAGTTTACATTCATAGATGCTGGAGGTTCAGACTTGGACACATCTTTTTGGGAAGCAGTATTCAACTTAATACTCTGCCTAATTCATTGTCTCCCCCCCCCCCCAATCCCCAGAAGAGAAAAAAGTACACCAGGAATAGATTTTTTTTCAAAGATGAGCCCCAAAGCCAAAAACTCTTGCAAGATCAGTCTGCGACATCCAGAATCTCTGGTGAATAAAATTAGAGCACTGGCTGGCTATGAATTTTTAGAGTAAGGCAAAGAGAATAAGAGTTTGACTTTTGTGGCCATCAGGGAAAAAATCTGACAAGATTTCTCTCTCACAAACTGGGGTGAGGACACTAACAGGAATGATCTCTTAATAGGACCAGGTGGATTAAAGAAGCTAAATTGGCATACAAGATTAACCCAGACTGAGGGGAGAAAAGTAGAATAGAGTGAGGCTGCTTTCCTTATGGAGAGTGTGGCCGTCTTCTTTAAGAACCCTTTTATGGTGAATTTAGACAATTACAGAACACAATCGTGGCTCAATGTCACTAAAATATTAACATTACCTCTTATTTTTCCAATCACCTTCATAAACAATATCTCAATGAATTGTTGCACCCCTCGCATAAGGCATTGCTGTTCACCCTTAAAATCAAGAAATAGAGGATCTGAGGAATCACACAATTTGCTGAAGGCATGAGAATCCTCCAGGCCTTCAGTAGTGATACAGAGATTGACAGCACAAGCTTCCTCAACTAACTGCTATTATTCTACTAAATGTGGGAGCTGAGGCTCGGGGGGTGCTGTAACTGGTCCAACCACACTACATCTAGTGAATGGTGGAGCCAGTATTTGATGCTATTCTGTCCAGCACCTCATACACATGACCATTAAGCCTGACTTTGCTCTAGACTGGGCAGTCTAGGTCCTTTGACCTTTTTCAAAAAGGCAACAGAAATGAAAACCGTCCTGATTCCCATGCCTGTTTTCATCAATCAGTATACTAGTAAGTAATCTGATCAATTCCCTCTACCTCCCCTTCATTCCATAATGCTTTACACTTATTTGTCCTTAACCCAAACCTCTCCCACTGATCATACTTTCCACTCACTGTGTTCCCTGATTTTTTTACTACATAGTTAACCAATGCCCTATAGCCTCAGTTTCTTGTTAGGTAAGTTTATATTTTCTTGGTATAAATGCAATCCTATTGTAGAGCCAAGAAGTAAATTTGCCACCCTTACTTCCCATTGTCTCTTCCCCAACTGTTAGGGATTGTGAGAAAGAAAAGATGTAATGCTCTATAAATAAATAACACTGTCTTGCACTTGGAAAGTGTTGAATGAATATAAGCTATTTTTATATTTTATCACATAGTATTTTTGTGCTTATCATAGATCCTTCTATTCTTTGTAAGGGTGGAGGTAGGACTGATTAGTTATTTATAATATAAAAGTTATTTATGTTGCTGATGATGAGGAATAATGGAAATGTCCAATGTTAAGAGAATGAATATAATCTACAGTAGAAGTAAATTGATGTCATAGTGTGGAACTCTATTATAGTTTTGCTATTTAATATGGAACTTGGGAATTCTCAGATTCAATCTTCATAAAAGGGCAATCTGTAGGACTCTTGTAGTGAAAGAAATGTTTTGTATTTTGACTGTATTGTTAATATCTTGCCTCTGATACTTTTCTATAGTTTTGCAAGATGTTATCATTGGAGTAAATTGGATAATGAGTACCCAGGATCTGTCTATATTGTTTCCTACATGGGAATCTATTAAGTCTCTCAAAATATAAAGCTTCATGAAAAAATAATAAAACAAAATATGCTTTGAATAGTCTAAAAAGCTGATCAATACTTTTTTGGGTGATTATCAATGTTTAAGTTTTTTCTTGTGATTTGTATATATCTTTAATTTTTACACAGGAATTACTTTTGTAATAAAAAGTATGTTGCATGAGAAATAATAATCCTGAAATCTAATCACACCATTTGAAATACATAATACATTGATAACTGTTTTATTATATATAAACTAGAGGCCCAGTGTGTGAAATTCGTGCACAGACAGGGTCTCTAGGACTGACCAGTGATCAGGGCCGATCAGATTCCCCACCTCCTCCTTCCCTCACTCCCTCAGCAACCGTGTCACCGCCACCACTGATTGTCCACCATGTACATTCCATGCCATCCCATGGTGATCAGCACATGTCAAACTCCTAGTCTCCTGGTCAAACTCCCAAGGGGACACTTTGCATATTAGTCTTTTATATACATAGACTAGAGGCCCAGTGTATGAAAATTCATGCACTGGAGGGGGGGTGTCTCTCAACCCAATCTGCCCCCTCTCACAGTCTAGGAGCCCAACCTGGTGATCAAGGGAAGGCTACGCCCTTGCTGCTGCCACTGCTGGCAGCACAAGCCTTAGCCAGCCCTGATTACCTGAGCCTTGGGCGGCTCTGGGTGGCTGGGCCACCACCATCCAAGGCTTGCCTGCATCTTGGGCATTGGCTAGACAGCTGCCATCCAAGCCTTGCCTGTGCCTTGGACTGGCCCTGGGTGGCTGGAGGGCTGAGGGTGGGTCCAGCTGCACTGTGCATCTACCACCCATCCCCTATCCCCCAGCTAGGCTGAAAGGACTGTGGGACTCCAGTGGGGCTGAGGAGACTGGGTGCTACCTTCTTGTGGCTATGGGCGCCATCATTTTGTGATGATGTGCTGGCCAATTTGCATACTCCCTTTATTATATAGGATTATTAAGCACTAAGATATTATGTGGCAGCCTTTAGAGATCATTGCATTAGAGTTTAATATAAATTAAACACTATTGACCACTATTGTGTCTAAATAGCCAAAATATAGATTAGCTCACCCCAACATCTGGCATTGTACTTAGTTATTATATGCTATTTCCTTAATAAGCATTTCCAACTCCCCACTTGACCCTTAACCCAACCATATACTTTCATGGAATTACATAGCCTTAATCACTGGAAAATACCTATCATTTCACATTAGTTTCAATTGCTAAGTTCAGCCTTCAGTTGGAGACTATTCGTAGGTTTACTGAATTACTGCCAAGTATTCATGGACAGGAAAAGAGATGACTCAACTTCTTTTTTTCTTCTCAAAAGGAATTCATTTTTAAAATCATAGGGCAGATCCTTAATTCAATACCAACCAACAAACAAACAAACAAACACAAAGCCTAGCATCCATTTCTATATAAGGGCCTCTCATGCAAACTGCACTTCAGGGAGAAGCCTGCACTAGCTGACTCCCTCCCTTACTGAACTGCCTGCCTACACTGTTTCTGCACCTGAATCATCCCTTATAAAGAAGTTATATGCAATATAAAAGTTATTTATATTGCTGATGTTGAGGAATAATGGAAATGTCCAATGGGGTTGTATTTCAGCCAATAGACTGAGGCTTTCCTTGTCCAAACAAAGTTGTGCAACTATATCCCCATCAGCATCTTCACCAACAAGTCAGAGAGGCTCCATTCTGGCCTGGACCAATCAAACTGTGAGGATTTTGAGTCCTCATTTGCAGAACAGAGCAGCACAAGGCAGAACAGAACAGACTGGGATGGAACAGAATGAGAGAAGGAGAGAGAGTGGGGGGGGGGGAGAGACACTTCATTTCTATAATTTGTTTCCAAAAGTACAGTTTAAAACATTTTTTTAAAATTTTGATCATATTTTTATCTCCTTTGTCATTTTTTTTTTGACAATGTGAGCTGATATCTCTATTACTTCAAGTTCTTAGGAATTTAATCTGGCTATTTCTTTATCTACTGACATCTGTTCATGGAAGATTGTACCTTTTGAGTTTTGTATTTTGGAAAATGAGTTCATTTTAAGTGGAGCTTTATTAATAGAAAACCTGAGTAAATTGGGTTTTAGATGAATCCCTCTGCATTTTGCTTCTGTTTGTTTCTTTTAGGCCTCACAGGAATATTGCCAACCTACAACTAGTCAATTTATTGGCTTGAAGGTACTTAGAACATGTAACTAAAATAAACATAAACTAACTTGAAGGCAGACTTTCTGACAAGATGTTTTCCCCCATTCAAAGTCACTCATGGCAACAAGTGGCACAATCTTAAGCATCACCATCTGTCTTCGCAATATTTTCCAGGATCTCCTAGCGATCAGTTTATAGCTCTCAGAAATCTGATTCTATGTGGGGATTTCAACTCTGACTTCTTGCTTTCATAGTCTCAAGGTCTTGTCTCCATCAGAGAGTGGCCTGATTATGGCCTGATTATGACCCAAATATTGATCAATTATACTCAAGTCTCCCCTTCCCATTTGCTTACTGTGTTGTTTTTCAGTTCCTTTGTTTTGTAGCCTTTGGAAATTCTTACACTTTATTGAACTGAACAGAATGTCTGCTACATTTTCTCCAGCATTCCTAACTTTCTGTGGTGAAATATTTTTCACATTTTCTAGTTTTCCATATTCTTGGAAAAGGCAGTGATGTGTGTGTGTGTGTGTGTGTGTGTGTGTGTGTGTGTGTGTGTGTGTGTTTTATAATTAGGAATATTAATGGAAACTTGTGGGGGAAATACAAACTTACTAGTAAACCAATAGCTTTTTTAAAGGTATGTTGGCTTTAATTTATTGCCTTTTATTCACTAATGAATAACAAGCAGATCAAAATCCCATGATATTAGCTCTAAGCAATTTAACATTTTCCTCCAAAAAAAGGACAATCTCTGAACATCATTGATACGAATGATATTCTAAATGTGTTGAGACAATTGTATGCTGAAAATTTGGTGTTAAAAATCAATTCTTCTCTCTGGGCAAGATGGCCCGGGGGTGCGACAGTGGGGTGACTGAGACAGCTGCATCTTTCTCATTAGAATCCTGCCACCCAAGCTTGAAAGGATTGTTATACCAGTAAAAGTTTGAAGACACAAATTCTTAAAGACCAGCCTCCTTTTGTCTTATATTTTATGTTGCTTTAACTTTGCAATGTTGAGTGAAAAGAAATTAATAGATTCAAATAAGCAAGCCTTTAGAGTAAATAAATAAATAAACGAATGAATGAATGAATGAATGAATAAATAAACCCTTATTAATCAACAGCAACAAGTACCAAAACAATCACATGTATTATTAGATAACTTTCTTTCTGCCCTGAATCTTTTTTTCTCTGCTGGCTCTGATGTCTAAGGTACAGTATATATATATTTTTTGAGTCAGGATTGTTTGTTCATGCCATTTACCAGTTATGAAGACCTGTCTGCATACTGGCAAAAGTGACTCAGACATCCCTAGGTTCATGAGGCAAGAACAGTAGAACAGAGAAGCCCAGAATGGCCCTGGGACAGATGGCAGCTCTGTGAGCAGCTGCTTTGGGCTTCTTCTTCTTCTTCTTCTTCTTTTTTTTTATCTCTTCTCCTTCCAGAAGTTCTTTCTAATTCCACACATTACGTTATCAGTAGATGACATTTTAGATACTGTTTAAAAATTGGCTCTGGATATAATTTGTTTTGATCTTAGATTATATGTTTCAAGCTACCTTGTTCAGATAAACGAGGGATCATCTTTTCACAGCAAGCCTAAGCATGCATGCCCCAGGCATGCTCACGGCAGCAATGCTGTGCATATAGACTGTCCTTGCACCCCCCCCCCCCCCCCCCCTTCTGAAGTAGCCTGCAATTGCAGTAACTTAACAGAGCAGGCTCCGTCAGTGCCACCGGAAGAAACGGGCGATCATGGAATCCTTCTTCCTCATTTGCACTTAGAGAAGACAGCAGAGCCCATTTTGAGGTGGTTATGCATATAGTTGAACAAATCTTCTCCCCAATAGCTTTCAATAATATTGTGATTTTCATTCTTCCTTTAAACTTGACATTTTAGAGATTTATATTTTGGTGAAATTTTCAGTTTCTAGTCATATAGTGACTAATTTCATTTTAAAGTAAACAAGCATTATCTGTAGCTATTTCTGTTCTTGGCATAATCATTTACTTTTTTAACTTGTTTTATTAAGAGCCCTTAGAGATAATAAAAAGGATTGGTTATTTTATCCAGTTCAAAGAATAGAATTCTGGATTCTACCCTTTTATCGAGTTAAATTAATACAAGAAAGCTACATATATGGATGTATTAAGAGTTTCTACTGAAAACAGTAAATGAAATGAATGCAGTGGTATTATAGGTGATGGAATTGATAACAGTTCAATCAATAAGTCAATATGGGCACACAAGTAATTATTTTTAGAACTCAATGTAATTTCTTTTTTATTAAATTTATAGTTGACATGCAATAATATATTAGTTCCAAGTGTACATAGTGATTTGACATTTATATTGTTTCACAATGCAATCATCACAATGTCGGTAACCATCTGTATCTATACAAAGTTGTTATGACAATATTGACTATTTTCCTTATGCTGTACATTATATCCCGGGACTTTTATAACTGGAGGTTTGTACATCAGATTCCCCCTTTTTGCTCCTACCTCTAAACCCTTCTTTCTGGCAACCATCAGTTTGTTTTCTAATGACTCTGTTTCTGTTTTGTTTTATTTGCTCATTTGTTTTGTGTGTGTGTGTGTTTTTTAGATTCCAGGTATAAATGGAATACAGTATTTGTGGGTTTTTTGCTGGATTTATTTCACTTAGTATAATACCGTGTATGTCCATCTATGTCACAAATGGCAATATTTCATTTTTTTATGGCTGAATAGTATTTCATTTTATATCACATCTTTATCATTCATCTATCAATGGGACACCTAAATTGCTTCCGTATCTTAGCTATTGTAAATAATGCTGCAATGACATAGGAATACATATACCTTGTCTAATTAGTGTTTGTGTTTTCTCAGACAAATACCCAGGAGTGGAATTTCTGGGTCATATGCTAGTTACAAGTAACAATTTGCATTCTTAGTTTAAGGATTGATGTCATTGATCACACACACTCTGAAGTGAATGATCTATGGTTACTATCAGGACATTTGTCATCTATTTTGACTGTCCAGCAGAAGAACCATTTTTAATGTTTGCTGAGTCCCTAATCTTATAAATATAGGTATTTGGTTTGTATGACAGAAGCTAAGAATAACAAATACTTAGTTTTCTTTCCTCTTTTGAAGCAAAAGCATAGACGTGATCTAGTCTCCACCAATCAGAAGCAGGCCTATAGGACTTAGCACAACACTAGCTCTGCAGGTGGAAGTGGCAGTATCTGTAGCACTAGTGGGGACAGTTTCTCCCCAGACCAATTCTAAAGCATCCTTCAATGCATTTTTTCTACTAGCCTTGAGCCTGTATCTATATTGATCATGGTGGATCCTGTGAGCTATCCAATATCTGTGTGGGTTTTTTTTGTCTTTTTAAATAAATTTAATAAATCTTTATTGTTCAGATTATTACACTATTCCTCTTTTTACCCCCATAGCTACCCTCCACCCAGTTCCCACCCCACTCTCTGCCCTTACCTCCGCGCACTGTCCTCATCCATAGGTGTACGATTTTTGTCCAGCCTCTTCCCGCACTCCCCACACCCCTTTCCCCCGGGAGTTGTCAGTCCACTCCCTTTCTATGCCCCGATTCTATTATATTCACCAGTTTATTCTGTTCAGATTTTTTATTCACTTGACTTTTAGATTAAAGTGTTGATACACATGTATTTGTTGTTCATAATTTTTCTCTTTACTTTTTTTCTTCTTCTTCCTCTTCTTAAAGAATACCTTTCAGCATTTCATATAATACTGGTTTGGTGTTGATGAACTCCTTTAGCTTTTTATTATCTGTGAAGCCCTTTATTTAACCTTTAAATCTGAATGATAGCTTTGCTAGATAGAGTAATCTTGGTTGTAGGTTCTTGTTATTCATCACTTCAAATATTTCTTGCCACTCCTGTCTGGCCTGCATATATTTCTGTTGAGAAATCAACTGACAATTATCTGGGTGCTCCCTTGTAGGTAATTAACTGGTTTTCCCTTGTTGCTTTTAATATTTTCTCTTTGTCTTTTGCTCTTGGCATTTTAATTATGATGTGTCTTGGTGTGGTCCTCTTTGGATTCTTTTTGATCGGAGTTCTGTGCGCTTCCTAGACTTGTAAGTTTATTTTTTTCACCAGGTGGGTGAAGTTTTCGGTCATTATTTCTTCAAATAGGTTTCAGTATCTTGCTCTCTCGTTTCTTATGGCACCCCCATAATTCTGATGTTGGTGCGCTTGAACTTGTCCCAGAGGCTCCTTACACTGTCTTCAACTTTTTGGATTTTTTTTACCTTTTTGCTTTTTTGGTTGAGTTTTCTTTTCCTTTATTGATTAAGGTATTACATATGTGTCCTCATCACCCATTACCCCTTCCAATCCCCTTCTCCCACCGTCACCAATTACGCCCTCACCCACCTGGTTTCTGTGTCCATTGATTAGGCTTATATGCATGCATAAAAGTCCTTTGGTTGATCTCTTCCCCTTACTCCCACCCTCCCCTACCATCCCTCTGAGGTTTGACAGTCAATGCTTTTCTGTCTCTGGATCTGTTTTTGTTCATCAGGTTACGTTGTTCATTATATTCCATAAATGGTTGAGTTCATGTGATACTTATCTTTCATTGACTGGCTTATTTCACTTAGCATAATGTTCTCCAGTTCCATCCATGCTCTAGTTTGAAGCAGACACCTTTTTCTTCTTCTTAAAGAATACCTTTCAGCATTTCATATAATATTGGTTTGGTGTTGATGAACACCTTTAGCTTCTTCTTATCTGTGAAGCTCTTTATCTGAACTTCAATTCTGAATTATAGCTTTGCTGGGTAGAGTAATCTTGGTTGTAGGTTCTTACTATTCATCACTTTGGAAATTTCTTGCCACTCCCATCTGGCCTGCATAGTTTCTATTGAGAAGTCAGCTGACAAGCGTATGGGTGCTCCCTTGTAGGTAATTAAGTGTTTTTCTCTTGCTGCTTTTAATATTCTCTCTTTGTCCTTTGCTCTTGGCATTTTAATTATGATGTGTCTTGGTGTGGTCTTCTTTGGATTCCTTTTGCTTGGGGTTCTGTGTGCTTCTTGGACTTGTAAGTCTATTTCTTTCACCAGGTGAGGGAAGTTTTCGGTCATTATTTCTTCAAATATGTTTTCCGTATCTTGCTCTCTCTCTTCTTCTGGCACTCCCATAATTCTGATGTTGGTATGTTTGAAGTTGTCCCAGAGGCTTCTTACACTATCCTCAAATTTTTGGATTCTTTTTCTTTTTCAGTTGAGTGTTTTTGGCCTCCTGGTATTTCAAATCTTTGACTTGATTCTTGCGTTCCTCTAGTCTGCTGTTGGGTTTCTGTAAAATATTTTTTATTTCAGTCAGTGTATGTTTAGTTTCTAGTTGGTCCATTTTCATATCTTCGAGGTTCTCGCTGAGCTTATTGGCTTTTTCTAGGAGCCTCTTGAAATGCCTTATCACTGGTTTTGAACTCTATATCCAGTCATTTGTTTTCCTCCATTTCTTTTGTTTGCGATCTTTTTCTTTCTCTCCCCATTTTCACTGCTTCCCTGAGTTGGTTGGATAGCTTTGTGTGTTAGGTGTCTCGGCCTCCCCTGTTTCCTGAAGTGTACACTTCTGGTGCACCTCTTTGTTGACTGTGTATACAGCCTTGTTGTAGATAAGTCTTGTTTGTTGTTGGTATCACTGGGAGGAATTGACCTCCAGACCAACTGACTGTGAGGATCAGCTGTGTCTACTCTAGGAGACAGCCTTCTGCACCTGGACTTGCAAACTTGCCAAAGTCTCTGTGCTCAGTTTAGATGGGGCGGAGTTTCTGGGTGGAGCAGAGTATCAGGGTGGAGCTGACAGCCTTGGCTTCCAGTCAGTCCCGGCCCATGAGGTCGCCAGGTCCTAGCACCTGCAGGCAATCACCACAGGCACCTCTGTGAGAAAGGTGCCCTCACATTTTGCCTGCCACTAGAAGGTCCAGTCCCCAATGGATCTGGAATGTCAGATTTTCACCTGGCACCTGGATTCAGTGCAACCCGAACTCCTTTTCCCTTCCGCCAGATGCCAGCCACACAGTCGACAGAACACCCTCACCGTGAGCACTCCTGCGTGCCCCCAGAGTTCCGCCTCTGGCCGGAGCTCCTTTCTCCTAACAGACACAGCCAGCAACCTGTTTGTCCCCTCCATGCCTATGGAGGTCTGCCTCTGGCTCTTCCCCTGGGATTCTGCCTGCAATCCGGGTTCTTCCCTTAAGGGCCTGGTTCCCCTGGGTTTTGAGTGCAAACCCAACTGGGTTCAGCGCAGCCTGGAATTTTTGTCTCCTTTCTGCCAGAGCTCCCCGCCAGGCTCAGACACCCCGTCCTCTCGCTCGCGCGAGTCTCCACCTTACTTGGGCTTTGCAGAGGCTCTGATTATCCGTGTGCTCTTCTCTGTCCCTCTAGTTTCAGATCTTCCAGTCAGCCAGCCCTCCCGTGGTTCTGGACAGTGTCCGTTCTGTCCTTTAGTTCTATTCTCGTAATTGTTGTGCGGGGCAAAAGCCTAGGTGTTTACCTATGCCGCCATCTTGGTTTTTTCTTGGTTGAGTGTTTTTTGCTTCTTTGTATTTCAAATCTTTGACTTGATTCTTGCAGTCCTCTAGTCTGCTGTTAGTTCTCGTATAATATTTTTTATTTCAGTTAGTGTATGTTTAATTTCTAGTTGGTCCTTTTTCATATCCTCAAGGGTCTTGCTAAATTTATTGGCCTTTTCTAGGAACTTCTTGAAAAACCTTATAACTGTGGTTTTAAACTCTATATCCAGTCTTTTGCTTTTTTTCATTTCTTTCATTTGTGATCTGTTTATTTGTGTCCGCATTTTTGCTGTTTCCCTGAGTTGGTCAACTGTGTCTACACTGGGAGAACTTCTGTTCTGGAGACAGTCTTATGAGGCAAGACTTGAAAATTTGCAAAAACCTCTGTGCTCAGCTTGAATGGGGCGGAGTTTCAAGGCAGATCAGACAGCATTGGCTTCCCATCAGCCCTTCCCTATGTGGCTCTTGATTCTCAGTGTCCCTCGGTAATCGCTGCAAGCACCTCTGAGAGCAAGCCGCCCTCGAGTTTTGCCCACTGCCAGACAGTCCAGTTTCTTTTTGAATGAGTCCAGGTTCTCAGATACTTACCAGGAACTGGAGTTCAGCACTGTTGGGAGCTTTTGTCTCCCTCCCACTTTAGAAAGCCAGCCGTGTGCTCAGCTGCCCTTCTCTGCGTGCATGTCTCCATACCTCAGCCTTTTGCAGCTCCTCTGATTCTCAATGTGCTTTCCTGTTTTCTTCTAGTTGTAGAATTTCCACTCAGCCAGCTTTCCTATGGTTCTGGATGGTGTCCATTTTGTCTTTTAGTTGTAGTTTTGATATTGTATGAGGTAGCAATTTAGGTGTTTACCTATGCCACCATCTTGGTTTCTCCTCTATCCAATATCTGTTTAGTAAATTACATTTTTGCCTAACTTAACTGCAGATGGCATCTGTTTCCTGCATGTGAGAATCCAGACTGACAGCTATTTCTCATACACTTTACTTACGGATTTATACTAATCTTTAAGTAATTTCTAGTAATGAGCACTATAACATTTGTTAGACTTTCCTTTTCTCTCACTGACAGATAGAAATCTCAGAATCAAATTTGGAACTGGATCATAGTATAGAGAATAGCTCTTATAATTAGCATAATTTGCTTATTTGTTTTTGCTCTTTTCCCCATTTTGTTTTTAAATTCATTTTATTTGTATTGTTATGCCATTGGTTTTAAGCAGCGTATCAGGAAACTCCATGGGTCTTTTCAGGCCCACATGGGTTCCTCAAATTCTTATTCCTTCCTTGTGGCCAGGTCCTAGGTCTTGGTCCTCTCCCCTTATCTTTGTGGCTGTGGTTACCCTTTTATTTCCCTCCACATACCAGGCAAAGGGAAGTGACATAGTCTCTCCAGGCCCTCGCTTCATCTCTGACTCCTAATAAAAGCTCATTGAAGGATTTTCGAGTTGATAATGATAGAAAAAGCTACAGCAAAATAGAAGTAGACAAGCCTCAATAACCTGTCAATTTTGTGTGCCTGATGTGTGATTATTTCTGAGATAGTCAAAGTGCTGTTATGACTCTGTCTCCTTTTAAATTGTCAAGCTTCATTGAATTTCCTCCTACTCTATTTCACTTACATTTAAAATATTGTGAAGTAATACAAAAAAAATAACACTAAAAAATCAGAATTGAATTGGCTAGTTTACATAGAGGAAAATTGATGCTTTTGTAACATTGGGTCTTTCTTTCCATGAAGACATCTCCATTTATGTAAGCTTTCTTTAGTGGTTTCAGTAAACCTCCCCCTCCCCTCCCTGGTCAACGGATCTATTGTAAATTTTTTCTAAGCTTTTCCCCTAGAGATCTTGTTTTGTTGTTATATAAATAGGATCTTTTTTAAAAAATGGGGACATCTATAATACTGTCAACAATAAAAATAAAGTTAAAAATAAAACAAAACTATGTATCTAAATGTTTATTGATTGCAATAGGAAGATAGTAGATTTTTAAAATATTGATCATGTATCCAGTAAATTTGCTGACCTAACAAAGTAGTTCTAATGACTTCTTTTCAAGTCTAATATGGAGTTTCTATTTATATATTTCCTCTGTTAATAATTTTGATTCTATTTTTAATTTTTTATTGGAAAAGGAAATATTATTTTATTATCATTTTAATTGCAGCTATACTATTTCTCCCCCTCCGCCATTTGCCCTCCAGTACATTGCCCCCAACCCCTCCCTGTGGCCATCACCACCACACTGTTGTCTGTGTTCATGCGTTATGCATATATGTTCTTTAGCTAATGCCTTCACATTCTTTCTTCAATTCACAACCCATCCCCTCTGACAATGGTCAGTCTGTTCCATGTATCCATGCCTCTGGTTCTATTTTGTTCATCAGTTTATTTTGTTCATTAGATTCCATATATAAGTATAATCATATGGTATTTGTCTTTCTCTGACTGGCTTATTTCACATAGCAAAATAATCTCCAGGCCATCCATGTTGGCACAACAGGTAATATTTCCTTCTTAAAAAAAATTTTTTTTATTGATTTCAGAGAGAGAAGGAGAGGGAATTGTTGATCAGCTTCCTCCTGCATGTCCCCCTCTAGTGTTTGAGCTCAACCCAGGCATGTGCCCTTGACTGGAATCAAACCTGAACTCTTCAGTCCTCAGGCCAAGGCTCTATTTCCTGAGCAAAACCAGCAAGGACAAGATTTCCTTCTTTTTAATGGCCACTTAATATTCCATTCTATAAATGGACCACAGCTTTTTTATCCACTCATTTACTGGTGGATATTTGGGCTGTTTTAAGATACTGCCTATTGTAAATAACACTGAAATGAACATAGGGATGCATATATTCTTTCAAATTGGTGTTTGGGATTCTTAAGATATTTTCGCAGAAGTAGGATTGCTGAGTCAAAATGTAGTTCTATTAAAAATTTTTTTTTTGCTAAACTCCATACTGTATTCCAAAGGGGCTGTACTGGTCTGCATTCCCACTAACAGTGCACTAGAGTTCCATTTTCTCCATATCCTCACCAATACTTGTTATTTTCTTGATTTACTGATGGTTTTAATTTGCATCTATCTGATGATTAGTGGAACTGAGCATTTTTTATATGTCTATTGGCCATCTATGTATCCTTTTTAGAGAAGTGTATATTTTGGTGCTTTGCCCATTTTAAAAATTGAATTCTTTGGGATTTTTTTCTGTGTTGAGTACTGTATAAATTCTTTATATATTTTGGAGATTAACCCCTTATCAGAATTATCATTGGCAAATATGTTCTCCCATCCAGTTGGTTTGTCTTTTCATTTTGTTAATAGTTTATTTTGCTGTCAGAAGCTTTTCAATTTGATGTAGTCCCATTTGTTTATTTCCCTTACTCTAGGAGACATGTTGGCAAAAATATTGCTCAGAGAGTTGTCTGAGATTTTGCTGCCTATGCTTTCTTCTAGGATTTTTAAGGGTTCACAAGATGCATTTAAGTATTTTATCCATTTGGAGTTTATTCTTGTGTATGGTATAAGTTGGTGGTATAGTTGTATTTTTTTTACATGAACCTGTCCAATTTTAGCAATAGCATTCATTGAAGGGACTGTCATTCCCCCATTGTATGCTCTTGCCTCCTTTGTCAAATATTAATTGAGCATGTAAGTGTGGGTTGATTTCTGGGTTCTCTGTTCTGTTTCACTGATCTATATACTTGTTCTTATGCCAGTAGCAAGCTGTTTTTATTATAATGGTTTTGTATTATAGTTTATATCAGGTATTGTGATACTTCCAACTTCGTTCATTTTTCACAGGATTGCTGAAGCTATTCACTTTGGTTCTGTATAAATTTTTTGGGATAGTTTTTCTATATCTGTGAAATGTGCTATGGGTGTTTTAATAAGAATGCATTGAATCTATAGACTGATTTTGGTAGTATGAGCATTTTAGTGATGTTAATTCTTCCAATTCAATTCATTTATTTGTATCTGCCTCAACTACATTCTTCAATGTCCTATAGTTTTCTGAGTAAAGGTCTTTTACCTCCTTGTTTAAATTTATTCCTGGGTACCTTTTTTTCTTGTTGCAATAGTAAATGGGATTGATTTATTATTTTTGATGTATGGAAATGCCACCAATTCCTGAATATTAATTTTGTATCCTGCTACTGTGCTGCACTCATTTATTAGATCTAAGTAGCTTTTTGGTTGAGTTTTCAGGGTTTTCTCTGTACAATATCATGTCATCTGCAAATGACAGTTTTACATCTTCCTTTCCAAATTGGATTCCTTTTATTTCTTCTTGTATCATTGCTGTGGCTAGAGTTTCCAGTAATATCCTACCTAATAAGAAACTAACATGCAAATTGACCATACCTCTGATAAGGTCATGCCCACAGCCACACCCATCAGCCAATCAGGAGCAAATTATGCAAATAAGCCCCCCAAAAGATGGCTGCAGCCACTTAGAGCAGGAGGGAGGCTTGGGTTTCCCCGGCAACAGAGGAAGCCAAGTATTTCTCCTGACATTGCCAGCCTAAGCCTCCACTCAATACTACAAAGTTTCAATTAGAAAAGATGTATTCCAACAGAAATGGTGGCAGCCACAGAGCTGGAGAGAGCAGAGGCTAGGGTTGCCCAGGCGATGGAGTAAGCCAAGCTTCTGTAGCCCTAGCACCTAGGCTTCTGTTCTAGGCTACAAAGTTTCAATTGTAGAATTTAAACAGAAATGGCTGTCGCCACAGAGCAAGCAGAAGGCTTGGCTCCACTCCAGGCTACAAAGTTTCAATTGTAGAACATAAATTAATCCCAGATCCCAGGGCCTCCACTTGGGTAGCTGGGGGTGTGGCTGGCCTGCAGACCACCACAGCCCTCTCACCCAGGCCACCCCATACCCCAAGGAATCCCCATGCTGATCCAGGACACCCTTCAGGGCAAACCAGCTGGCCCCCACCCATGCACCAGGCCTCTATCCTATTTAATAAAAGAGTAATAAACACATTGACCATCACTCCAACACACAAGAGAGCTGGCCCCAGGTGGTCAAAGATCCTGTCCCCATGTGGACACAAGATGACCACCATAAGATGGCCAGCAGGGGAGGGCCATTGGGAGGTTTCAGGCCTGCAAGGGAGGGCAATTGTGGGTGATCAGGGCAGCAAGGGAGGGCAATTGAGAGGGAGCAGGCCTGCAAGGAAGGGCAGTTAGGGGTGACCAGGCCAGCAGAGGAGGAAAGTTGGGGGCAAACAGACTGGCAGGGGAGCAGTTAAACATCAATTAGGCTGGTAGTGTAGTGGTTAAGGGGTGATCAGGCTGGCAGGCAGAAGTGGTTAGGGGCAATCAGGGAGGCAGCAGGTGAGCAGTTTGGAGCCAGCAGTCCTGGATTGTGAGAAGTATGTCCGACTGCCCGTTTAGGCCTGATCCCAGTAGGATCGGGCCTAAACGGGCAGTTGGACATCCCTTTAGGGGTACCAGATTGGAGCGGGTGCAGGCTGGGCTGAGGGTCATCCCCCACCCTCCCATGCATGAATTTTGTGCACTGGGTCTCTTGTGTTAAATAAGAGTGGTGAAAGCAGACATCCCTGACTTAAGGGATACAATTTAGTTTTTACCCATTGAGGATGATGTTGGCTGTGGGTTTGTCCTATGTGATTTTTATTACATTGAGGTAGGTTCCCTCTATTCCCACTTTGCTGAGAGATATTATCATAAATGTGTGCTGAGTTTTATCAAATGTTTTTCTACATCTATTGATATGAATACCTGGTGTTTCCTTCATTTTATTTATGTAGTATATTACATTTATTGATTTGTGGATATTGCACCAATCTTGCATCCCAGAAATAAATTCCACTTGATCATGGTAAATGATTTATTTAATACATTGCTAATATTTTGTTAAGGATTTTATCATTTTTGTTCATCAGCGATATTGGCCTATACTTTTCTTTTTTTTATAGTGTCTTCATCTGGTTTTGGAATTGGGATAATATTGGCCTCATAAAATGAATTTGGAAGTCATCCTTCTTCCTGAATTTCTTGGAATAGGTAGAGAAGGATAGCTGTTAGTTCTTTTAAGAATGTTTGGTAAATTCTTGTATGAAGTCACATGGTCCAACATTTTTATTTATTTGTTGGGAGTTTTTTTTTTTACATTACTGCTTTAATTTTACTAGTTGTAATCTGTCTATTCAGATTCTCTGATTCTTCCTGGTCCAGTTTTGGAAGATTGTATGTCCTAAGTATTTATGCTTTTTATCCAGATTGTCCCAATTTGTTGGTATATAGTTGTTCATAATACTTTCTTATCATCCTTTGTATTTCTTTAGTGTCAGTTGACTTTTTTTCATTTATGGTTTTACTAGAGGCTCAATGCATGAAATCCGTGCACAGGGTGTGTGTGTGTGTGTGTGTGTGTGTGTGTGTGTGTGTGTGTATTCCTCAGCCCAGCTTGCACCCTTTCCAATCTGGGACCATTCAAAGGATGTCTGTCAGCCCTTTTAGACCCAATACTACTGGAATCAGGCCTAAATGGGCAGTCAAACATCCTTCTCACAATACAGGACTGCTAGAGAAACCAAGATGGAGGTATAGGTAAACACCTATTGTGCTGCCCTGCGCAACAATTCCAAAACTACAACATAACAACAGAAGAAACATCATCCAGAATCACCGGAAAGCTGGCTGAGTGAAAATGCCACAAATAAAAGTAAAGGTGGGACACTGAGACTCAGAAGAGCAGCGGAGCGCAGCCTTGAAGATACTCCCGGAGAGAGGTTTGGAGCTGTGTGCAGGCTTTAGGGCTGGCAGTAGCAATCCCGGCTGGATTTCTCCAATGGGGAGGGCGGAGATGTCCCACTGCACAGATTCCCGAGTGCCAGGCAAGGTCCGAGGTCCGGGGTACGCACCCTAAAAGCCGGGTGCGGCAGAGTCTCCGAGTTTGAAGAGAGTGCACATAGCTTGGAACAGCAGTTTGTGCGTAAAGTGCACGACAGCACAAGCACGACTTGCTCCCTGGTTCGGGAGATCACCGGACTGCTTTATTTTACAACCCTGGGCAAGACTTTGGCTGTGCAGACTCATTTGGGAAGAGGCAGAGTGGTCTGGCAATGGGTGGAGACCAGCAGTGGCTTTCTCTTAGAGGTGCCTGCAGCCATTACCACCCAACACAGAGACCCATGCACCGCATAGGGTGCAGCTGCCGCTGCAGCTGCCTGCTCAGCCCAGAGACTCCGCCCATCCCACCTGAACACAGTTTCCCTTTACAGCCAATTGGCCTGGAGGTCAAACTCTCCTAGGGCTAACAACAACAAGCTGGGCTTAAATTCAAAAATACTGTACAACCCATAAAGGATTGCAGTAAGAATATCCACCTCAGGTAACTGGGGAGGCTAAACCACTGTCCCTTAGAGGACATCTACCATACACAGCTAATGGACCAACTCAGGAAAGCAGCCACAATGTAGAGAAATGGAAAGAAATCAGGTGTGAAAGAAATGGAGGAAAAAAGACGACTAGATATAGAGTTCAAAACCACAGTAATAAGGTTTTTCAAGAGGCTCCAAGAAAAGGTCGATGAACTTAATGAGAACTATGAGGAAATGAACAAGACCTACGAGGACATGAATGAGACCTACAAGGAAATTAGCAAGACCTATGAGGATATGAACGAGACCCTCAAGGATATGAAAAAGGACCAACTAGAAATCAAGCATACACTGACTGAAATAAAAAATATTACACAAAGTCCTGAAAGCAGTCCAGAGGGCCACAAGAACCAAGTCAAAGATTTGAAATACAAAGAAGCAAAATCCACTCAGCTGAAAAAGCAAGAAACAAAAAGAATCCAGATAATTGAAGATAGTGTAAGGGGCCTCTGGGACAACTTCAAGCATGCCAACATCCGAATTATTGGGGTGCCAGAAAAAGAGAGAGAGCAAGGTAATGAAAACCTACTTGAAGAAATAGTGACTGAAAACTTCCCACACCTGGTGAAAGAAACGGACTTAAAATCCCAAGAAGTACACAGAACCCCAACATATAGGAATCTAAAGAGGACCACACCAAGACATATCATAATTAAAATGCCAAGAGCAAAAGATAAAGAGAGAATATTAAAAGCAGCAAGAGAAAAACAGTTAGTTACCTATAATGGAGCACCCATATGATTGTCAGTGGATTTCTCAACAGAAACGATGCAGGCCAGACATGAGTGGCAAGAAATGTTCAAAGTGATGAATAGCAAGAATCTACAACCAAGATTACTCTATCCAGCAAAGCTATCATTCAGAATTGAAGGTCAGATACAGTGCTTTGCAGATAAGAAAAAGCTAAAGGAGTTCATCACCACCAAGCCAATATTATATGAAATGCTGGAAAGATATTCTTTAAGAAGAGGAAGAAGAAAAAGGTAAAAATATAAATTATGAACAACAAATACACATCTATCAACAAATGAATCTAAAAATCAAGTGGATTAACAATCTGATGAACAGGATAAATTGGTGAATATAACAGATTCATGGACATAGAGAGGGAATGGACTGACAATTCTTGGGGAGAAAAGGGGTGTGGGAAGTACAGCAAGAGACTGGACAAAAATCTTGCAACAATGGGAGAGGACAGTCGGGGAGGAGGTGAGGGCGGAGGGTGGGATGGGTACAGGGTGGAGGGGAGCTATAGGGGGGTAAAAAAGGGGGAACAATGTAATTAATAAACTGAACAATAAAGATTAAAAAAAAACAATACAGGACTGCTAGATCTCAAATGCTCGCCTGCCTGCCTTCCTGATTGCCCCTAACTACTTCTGTCTGCCAGCCTGATCACCCTCTAACCATTCCCCTGCCAGCCTGATTGATGCCTAACTGCTCCCCTGCCAGCCTATTTGTCCCTAAGTGGCCCTCCCCTCCCGGCCTGGTCACCCCTAACTGCCCTTCCCTGCAGGCCTCATCACTTCTAACTGCCCTTCCCTGCAGGCCTGGTCACCCCCAACTGCTTTCCCCTGCAGACCTGGATCACCCACAACTGCCCTTCCTTGCAGACCCAGTTGCCCCCAACTTCCCTCCTCTGCTGGCCTGATCACCCCTAACTTCCCTCCCCTGCAGGCTTGATCACCCCCAACTGCCCTCCCTTGCAGGCCTGGTCCCTCCCAACTGCCCTCCCCTGCTAGCCATCTTGTGGCAGCCATATTGTGTCCACATGGGGCAGCCATCTTTGACCACATGGGAGCAGCCATTTTGTGTGTTGGAGTGATGGGAAATTTGTATATTACTCTTTTTATTAGATAGGATAGAGGCCTGGGGGCCACTTCGTTTGCCCTGAAGGGTGTCCTGAATAAGGGTGGGAGTTCCCTTAAGGTGTAGCATGGCCTGGTCAAGGGGCCTGTGGTGGTTTGCAGGCTGGCCACGCCCCCCCTCCGGTGGAGGCCCTGGGATCTGGGATTTACTTATCTTCTATAATTGAAACTTTGTAGCCTTGAGTGGGGTGGTGTGTAGGAAGTTTGGCTTTCCCCACACCCTTCCACTCAAGGGTGTGTGAGAAGTTTGGCTTCC
The DNA here is from genome assembly GCA_027563665.1 of Antrozous pallidus. Classification (NCBI taxonomy): domain Eukaryota; kingdom Metazoa; phylum Chordata; class Mammalia; order Chiroptera; family Vespertilionidae; genus Antrozous; species Antrozous pallidus. Next base: position 19,060,560 of record CM050522.1, read on the forward strand.
TTCATTGCCTGGGAAACCCAAGCCTCCTGCTTGCTCTGTGGCCACAGCCATCTTGGTTGGGCTGATTTGTGTATTCGCTCCTAATTGGCTGGTGGGCATGACTGTGGGTGTAGTGGAGGTATGGTCAATTTGCATATTGCTCTTTTATTATATATATTTACTTGGCTCCTTTTTTTTCTTGATATAGCTTGTTAAACGTTTATCAATTGTGTTTATATTTTCAAAGAACCAGCTCTTGGTTTTACTGATCTTTTTTATTTTTTTAGACTTATTTTGTTCATTTCTGCTGTGATCTTTATTATTTCTTTCCTTCTACTCACTTTGGGCTCTGTTGATTTTTTCAGTTCTATTAAGTATAAAGTTAGATTGTTTATTTGAATTTTTTATTGCTTCCTCAAGTAGGCCTATAATGCTATGAATTTCTCTCTAAGAACAGCTTTTGCTGTGTCTCCCAGATTTTTGGTTGTTGTGTTCTCATTTTCATTTGTTTCAAGATAACTGATTTCTTCCTTGATTTTATTGTTAACCCATTCATTGTTTAGTAACATGTTATTTAGCCTCAATGAATTTGTGATTTTTCAGTTTTCTCCTGTGATTAATTTCTAGTCCATGTCATTATGATCAGAGAAGATGCTTGATATGATTTCAATCTTCTTAAATTTGTTCAGACTTTTTTGTGTCCTACTTATCTATTTTAGAAAATGTTCTATGAGTGCCTGGAAAAAATATATATATTCTGCTGTTTTGTGATGAAGTGCTCTGAAGATATTAATTAAATCCATCTGATCAAGTATTTCATTTAAGGTCACTGTTACCTTGTTGCTATAAATGGGGTATTAAATAAACCTTACTGTCAATCTCTCCTTTTATGTGCATTAAAGTGTGTTTTACATATTTAGATGCTCCTGTGATGGATGCATAAATGTTTAGCAGAGTTATATCCTCTTGCTGGTTTGCTCCTTTTATCATTATGTAGCATACTTCTTTGTCTTTTACTCTAGCCTTTGTTTTGAAGTCTATTTTGTCCAAAATAAGTATTGCCTTGCCAGCTTTTTTTTTCATTTCTATTTACATGAAATATCTTTTTCCATCCCTTTACCTTTAATTTGTGTGTATATTTTGTTTTGAGGTGGGTCTCTAGTAGATAGCATATATATGGATGTTCCTTTATTTTCCAATCAGTTACCCCATGTCTTTTGAATGAAGCATTTCAGACATTTATATTTAAAGTAATTATTGATAGGCACATATTTATTGCCATTGTATTCTTTTAAAAACATGTTTTTAAAATTGATTTGAGAGAGAAGGAGGAAGGTAGAGGGACAGAGTAACATCAATTGGTTGCCTCCTACACTCCAGCTATTGGGGATGGAGCCCACAACCTGGGTATGTGCTCTGACTGGGAATTGAACTGGTGAGCTGTTGGTTCATGGAATGATGCTCAACCAACTGAACCACACTGGCCAGGGCTGTCATTGTATTCTATTAACTCTTTCCCTCTCCTCCTTTTCCTCTTCCTCCTCCTCCTCTCCCTCTTCCTCTTTCTCCTCCTTCTAAAAGGCCCTTTAACATTTCTTATAATGCTGGTTTGGTCATTATAAACACTTTTTTTTTATGAAGGAGTGTTTTTATTTTTTTAATTTAATAAATCTTTATTGTTCAGATTACTATAATTGTTTCTCTTTCCCCCACCCCCATAGCTACCCTTCACCCAGTTCCCACCCCTTAACTCCCCACCACTGTCCTCATCCATATGTGTATGATTTTTGTCCGATCTCTTCCGGCATCCCCCACTCCCCTTTCCCCCCAAGAATTGTCAGTCCATTCCCTTTCTAGGCCCCTGATTCTATTATATTCACCAGTTTATTCTGTTCATCATATTTTTTATTCACTTGACTTTTAGATTCAAGTGTTGATACACGTGTATTTGTTGTTCATAACTTTTCTCTTTACCTTTTTGTTCTTCTTTCTCTTCTTAAAGAATACCTTTCAGGATTTTATATAATACTGGTTTGGTGTTGATGAACCCCTGTAGCTTTTACTTATCTGTGAAGCTCTTTATTTGCCCTTCAATTCTGAATGATAGCTTTGCTGGGTAGAGTAATCTTGCTTGTAGGTTCTTGTTATTCATCACTTCAAATATTCTTGCCACTCCCGTCTGGCCTGCATAGTTTCTGTTGAGAAATCAGCTAACAATTGTATGGGTGCTCCCTTGTAGGTAATTAACTGTTTTTCTCTTGCTGCTTTTAATATTCTCACTTTGTCTTTTGCTCTTGGCATTTTAACTGCCAAGATGTGTCTTGGTGTGGTCCTCTTTGGATTCATTTTCTTTGGGATTCATTGTTCTGTGTGCTTCCTGGACTTGTAAGTCTATTTCTTTCACCAGTGGGGGAAGTTTTTGGTCATTATTTCTTCAAATAGGTTTTCAGTATCTTGATCTCTCTCTTCTTATGCGCCCTCCCACCCCCATAATTCTGATGTTGGTACACTTGAAGTTGTCCCAGAGGCTCCTTACACTATCTTCAAATTTTTGGATTCTTTTCTTTTTTGCTTTTCTGGTTGAGTGTTTTTTGTTTCTTTGTATTTCAAATTGTTGACTTGATCTTGCATTCCTCTAGTCTGCTGTTGGGTCTCTGTATAATATTTTTTTATTTCACTCAGTATATGTTTAATTTCTAGTTGATCCTTTTTCATATCCTCAAGGGTCTCACTAAATTTATCGTTTTTTCCTAGGAAATTCTTGAAAAACCTTATAACCATGGTTTTGAACTCTACATCCAGTTGTTTGTTTTCCTCCATTTCATTTGTTTGTGATCTGTTTCTTTGTATTCACATTTTTACTGCTTCTCTGAGTTAGTAGGGTAGCTTTGTGTGCTAGGTGTCCTATATGGCCCAGTGGCTCGGCCTCCCCAGTTACTTGAGGTGGACACTCTTGGTGCACCCCTTTGTGGACTGTGTGTGCAGCCTTGTTGTAGTTAAGTCTTGATTGTTGTTGGCATCACTAGGAGGAATTGACCTCCAGGTCAATTGGCTGTGAGGATCAGCTGTGTCTTCTCTGGGAGAACTTCTGTGCTGGAGACAGCCTTATGAGACAACACTTGCAAAATTGCAAAAGCCTCTGTGCTCAGCTTGGATGGGGCGAAGTCTCAGAGCTGAGCAGATAGTCTTGGCTTCCTGTCAGCCCTGCCCTATGCGGCCGCAGAGTCTCAGTGTCCCTCGATAATTGCTGCAAGCATCTTTGAGAGAAAGTCTTGAGTTTTGCTTGCTGCCATACAGTTTAGTTTCTCTACCAATGAATCTGGATTCCCAGATTCTCTCCCAGAATTGGAGTTCAGTGCAGTTGGGAGATTTTGTTTCCCTCCCGGTAGAGAAAGCCAACAGCACACTCAACAGTCAGTCCTTTCTGCATGCACTAACGTGCCTGCCTTCAGACCTCTGCCTTTTGCGGCTCCCTGAATTTCCACCTGACAGCCCATATTCCCCCTGGATAAGCCTGGGTCCTCAGGGTCTCGCCTGGAACTGGGGTTCAGTGCAGTTGTAACTGGGATTCAATGCAGTTGGGGCTTTTGTCTCCTTCTCACTAGAGAAAGCCAGTCAGGCACCCAGCCACCCGTCCTCTGTGTGTGTGTGTCTCCGTACCTCAGCCTTTTGCAGCTTCTCTGATTCTCTGTGTGCTTTTCTATTTCTTTCTAGTTGTAGAATTTCCCCTGAGCCAAATTTCCTGTGGTTCTGGATGATGTCCGTTTTGTCTTTTAGTTGTTGTTTTGAAATTGTCGTGAGAGGCAGCAGTTTAGGTGTTTACCTATGCCGCCATCTTGGTTTCTCTCCATAACAAACTCTTATAGCCTTTTCTTGTCTGGAAAGATCTTTATTTCTCCTTCAATTTCAAATGATAGACTTTCTGGGTAAAATATTCTTGGTTGTAGGTCCTTGTTTTAAAAAAGTGAAAAAGAGAATAAAAAAGATAAAGAAAAAAAGAATAAGAAAAGAGGATAAGAAAAAGAGATTAAAAAAGAAAAATAGAAAAGTAAAAATGTTTAAGAAAGAAGAGACGATAAAATGAAAATATTAAAAAAGAAAAAAGTATCATTCACCTCAGCAGAGTTTCATGTCTGTTGTGATTGCCCTTTGGATAGGCTCTTTATGAAGTTTTTGGATCCTGCTCTGATGTCTGAAGCTTGCAACTTGGTGTGTTGTTTTGGGGTCTTTCGGGAGGGACTCTGGTGCAGGCCAGTATCAGATGTCTGGGCCTGGCTCTTGGCAACCTTTTGAATATACAAGTTATCCACAGCTTTTAGTTGCATCTGTGGGGCTTGGCTGCACATGGGAAGAGCCAAGCTGCTTTCCAAGACAGCTTTTATTAGAACTAGGCCCCATGGCATGTCAGCAAATGTCCCAAGGCACCCCAAGATCCACCTCTGCCTCCGCCTGCCTCGATTTGCCAGCTGCCTGTTAAACTCATTCACTGAAAGAGCCTCTGGCAGAATCTGAAGGATGGGGCCAGTGGATCTCTCATAAGGGGGAGGTGCTGTTCAAATTTAAGAAATGTGGTGGGTATATCACCCCATTCCAGAGCCACACATCTGAATCTATCCTGGATTTTTGATCTGCCTTCTTTAGGCTAGAGCAGCTAGTGGTCAGAGGGGTGGGGCCTCCTGAGCCCAGAGGTTGGTCTGCCAAAAGCCGGATGGATGTTTCTATCAGATCTCCTGAGGTGTAAGCACCAATCAGGCTCAAGGGGAAGTAGTATGAGCTGCCCTGCTCCAAAGCCAGTCACTGACACCCTCTGAGTCAGTCCAGACTTCTTTGTCTGGGCCTATGCACTTGATTCTTCAGCAGGGCATGGCATTTCAGAATGGTGCAAGAGGCATTCCAGACGGTGTGGTAATTGCTCTCCCCCAGGCTGATGCCACTCAGAGGGTATTGCTCCACCCAAGAAAGATGGCAACTGCGGTATCTGAGAATGATTCAGTACAGGGATTTTGGTGGTTGTTCCCCTATACTTCTCTCCAGAGCCACAAACCCCAGATTCTGTTCAGATGACTCTAGTCCACACCACCCTCCCTCTGTCAGAGTCCAAAGTGTGTGGCTGTGAATGAAATTTTGCATGTTGACCCTTTAAAAATACTGCCTGTGTCTCCATTAAACTCTGCCTCTCCTTGGTAGACAGAAATCTTGCTGCTTTTCTCGGCCAGAAGCTATGTGGTCACCTCTGATGCTCTGGCCTAGGAAGCCTGGTCTGGGGTTTAGGCCCCACATTTCTTCAGAGTAACCTACCACAGCTGAGGTATCCCTCTGGCACCCCAGCCACCACCTGTAGTACCTCTGTCAACCCCTCTCAAGTCTCCACACTTCCTACTAGTCTTGATGTGGCTTGTTCTGCAAATCCTTGGTTATAAGACTCCTCTTCAGCTAGTCCTCAGTTGGTTATTCAGGGTGATTGTTCCCCAATTTATAGTATTTCCAATTTGGTCCTGGGAGGAGGTGAGTGCAAGATCCACCTACTCTGCCATCACTGGAAATTCTCTCTTTTAAGATTTTTTATTTTAGAGAGAGAGAGAAAGAGGAAGGCAGAAAAAGAAAAACATTGATACGAGAGTGTAGCATCAATTAGCTGCCTCCTGCATGTACTCTACCTTCAACCCAGGCATGTCCTGTGACCAGGAATTGAGCAGGCAACCTTTCAGTGCATGGACAATGCCCTTTCAGTGCAGAGCCACTGGCCAGAGCTCTCCTTTTGAAATTCTTATAATACTGATAATGAATCACAGTTACAGTTATTAGTTTTTCTCCTTTTCTAGCATAAGCATCTAAAGGCTATAAATTTCCTTTAAGTGTAAAATTTAGTTGCATGTCACAGTTTAATATGTAATCAGATTTTCTAATTACTCTTTATTTTTTTCACACGAATTATTTAGAAGAGTATTTTTAATCTTACAAATGATACTATTTATTTATGATTTTTCATTTTTATTGACCTTCACTTTTGTATAGTGGTCATAGAGTAAAACCTCTGATAAAGTTACTTTAAAATTTGTTGAAACATAATTTGTGTACTAAAATGTCATTATCCTATCTAATAAAAGAGTACTATGCAAATTGACCATCACTTCAACACACAAGATGGCCACCCCCATGTGGTCAAAGATGGCTGTCCCCATATAGACACAAGATGGCCAGCAGAAGACAGTTGTGGGCGATCAGACCACCAGGGGAGGGCAATTGTGGTGGTGGTGGGGACACCAGGCCTGTAGGGGAGGGCAGTTGGGGGTGATCAGGCCAGCAGGGGAGGGCAGTTAGGAGTGACCAGGCCAGCAGGGGAAGGCAGTTAGGGGCAATCAGGCTGGAAGGGAGCAGTTAGGCATCAATCAAGCTGGGAGTGGCAGGGAAGTGGTTAGGGGTGATCAAGCTGGCAGCCAGAAGTGGTTAGGGGCAATCAGGCAGGCAGGCAGGCAGGCGAGCAGTTGGGAGCCAGTAGTCCTGGATTGTGAGAGGAATGTCTGACTGCCCATTTAGGCCCGATCCCTCCAGGATCGGGCCTAAATGGGCCATCTAACATCCCTCAAGGAGTTCTGGAACTCCTTGGAGAGGGTACAGGCTGGGCTGAGCAATACCCACCTCGTGCACAAATTTTGTGCACCAGGCCACTAGTGCAAATGATTGAGCTAATATGCAAATGATTGTCACACTGCCATGCTATCATGCCTTAATGGCTCAGATACTCAACACTGGGAATAGGGGAATGGGGACCAAACAGGCACAAATGAGCTCACAAGAGTGGAATGGGTACCAGCCAGGCTGCTGCCTGGGAGAGGGACAAGCCGTCCACACCATGGTTCTGAGCACCAGCGGCTATACCTGCAGCTGCAGCCCAGAAGAGGGACAAGCTGCCCACCCCACACCTGCAGCTGCAGCTCCAGCCTGGGTGAAGTCACCTGCCCATGGTCCCCTGCAGCTGAGGCCGACTCAGGCGAAGCCAGCCCAAGTCCCTGGTGCCTGCAACTGGCCAGGATGTGGGGTGAGGCAGAGATGGTTAGGGGCATATGCAGGCAGGCAGGCAGAGGAGTTAGGGGTGATCAGGTAGGCAGGCAGACAAGTGGTAGGAGTGAGGGTCCTGGATTGTGAGAGGCAGTTTTACATCCCCCAAGGGGTGCTGGATTGGAGAGGATGCAGGCTGGCCTGAGGGACTGACCCCCTCCCATGCATGAACTTTGTGCACAGGGCCTCTAGTTTCTTATAAATGTAGTGGGTTTTTTAAAAAGAATGTAACTTTTCTTATTATCATATATAGTATATTATTTATTTAATAACATTTGATAATAATGTTGTTCAAATGTTCTATATCTAAATTTTTGGTTTATTTGATGCATCATTTACTGAAAAATAAAAATCTCTCACTTTGATTGTGGCTTTGTAAATTTCTTCATGTAATTCTGTGTTGAATCTCTAGACCAATTTGAGGAGTATTGGCATCTTAATAATATTAAGTCTTGCCCTGGCAAGTTTTGCTTAGTGGATAGAGTGTCAGCCTGCTGACTTAAGGGTCCCAGGTTTGATTTCAGTCAGGGGCATGTACCTTGATTGTGGCACATCCCACGTAGGAGGTCTACAGGAGGTAGCCGATTGATGTTTCTCTCTCATCGGTGTTTCTAACTATCCCTCTCCCTTCTTCTCTGTAAAAAAATCAATAAAATATATTAAAAAATATTAAGTTTTCTAATCCATAAGTATAGGATGTTTTTCCACTTATTTAGATTATTAATAACTTTCAAGAATGTTTTGTAGTTTTCTGAGTATAAGTTTCTTTTTAATTGTGATAAAACACATTACATAAAATTTACCAACTAAACTATTTTTAAGTGTATAGTTTAGTGGTATTGAATACATATATATTTTTGTGCCACATTTCACTACTTTTTTTTCATTTTACAAAACTAAAACCTTATACCCATTAAACAACAACTCCCCTTCTCCCCAGTGTTTGGTAACTACCATTCTATTTTATGTTTCCACTAGAGGCACAGTGTATGAATATGTGCACAGGTAGGGTCCCTCAGCAATAATTTTTCTGTGGCTGTAATTATTTTTTTAAAAAAAATATATTTTATTGATTTTTTTTACAGAGAGGAAGGGCGAGGGACAGAAAGTCAGAAACGTTGATGAGAGAGAAAGACTGATCAGCTGCCTCCTGCGCATGCCCCACTGGGGATGTGCCCGCAGCCAAGGCACATGCCCCCGACTGGAATCGAATCCAGGACCCTTCAGTCCACAGGCTGACACTGAGCCAAACCAGTTTTAGCGGCTGTAATTCTTGACACAATTATTTGACCTTTAGCGTATGTCATAGCGAGTGATCGAACTCCCGGTCACCTGTCAGACTCCCCAGGAGACAATTTGCATATTAGTCTTTTATTATATAGGATAAGTTTAACTAGTTTAGATATATAATATAATCATACAGTATTTGTACTTTTGTTACTGGCTAATTTTATTTAGCATGATGTTCTCAAAGTTCTTCTGTTATAGCATGTGACACCATTTCCTTCCTTTTAAAACTGAGTAACATTCCATTGTTTGTATATCATATTTTGTTCATCCATTCATCTCTTGATGGATATTTGGGTTGCATCCACCTCTTGGCTCTTACAAATAAAACTGATATAAACATGGGTATTTGAATATCTCTTCAAGATCCTGTTTTCAGGGTTTCTTTGTTTGTTTGTTTGTTTTAGCATATATACTCAGAAGTGTGATTGCCAGATTAATTTGTGTTTTTTGTGGGTTTTTTTTATAGCAGACATCCTAATGGTTGTGAAGTAATATATCAGTGTGGTTTTGATTTGCATTTCTATAAAGTAGTTATATTGAGCACCTTTTCATTTCTTGTTGGTAATTTATGTATTATTTTTGGATAAGTGTCTATTCAAGTCTTTGCCCAAATTTTAATCAGGCTATTTGTCTATTTGTTGTTGAGTGGTAAGAGTTGTTTATATATTCTGACTAACCCCTTATCAATAGATACATAGTTCAAATATGTCCTCTCCCATTCCATAGGTCACCTTTATACTCTATTGATTGTGTCCCTTGATGCACAGAAGTATAAAAGTTTGGTGTTGTCTCTTTTTACTTTTGTCACTTGTGCTTTGGTATCATATACAACCAGAGGCCCGGTGCATGAAAATTCATGCACTGGATTTGGGGGGGGGTGTTTCCCTCATCTAGGCCTGCTCCCTCTCAGAGTCCAGGAGCCCTTAGGGGCTGGAGGTCCTGGTGATCAGGGGAAGGCGACACCCCATCACACTTCTGCTGCTGCCACTGCCAGCAGTGCAAGCCTCAGCTGGCCCTGGTTACCTGAGCCTCGGGTAGCACTGGGCGGCTGGGAAGCTGCCATCTGAGGCTTGCCTGTGCCTTGGGTGGCCCTGGGCAGCTGGGCAGATAACATCCAAGGCTTGCCTGCACCTCAGCCAGCTCTGGGTGGCTGAGGAGACTGGGGCACTCTGGAGGCAGGAGTGCGGAGTGGCTGGACCTGCCTGGAGGCGGGGCTGTTTGTGCAGTGCATCTGTAAGGCTGATGGGACTGAGCACTGCCATCTTATGGCTGTGGGCGCTGCCATCTTTGAGGGCATGACAGTCAATTAGCATATTCTCTCCTTATTGGCTGTGGGCACTGTCATCTTTGTGAGGGTGTAATGGTCAATTAGCATATTCCCTCTTTATTAGATAGGATAAATCATTGCCAAATTCAATGTTGTGAAGCTTTTTCTATGTTTTATTCTAGTTTTAGAGTTTTAAGTTTTCTGTTTAAGTCTTTAATCCATTTTGAGTAATTTTTGTATATGGTATAAGGTAATGATCCAACTTCATTCTATTGTATTGGGATATTCACTTTTCCCATCAGCATTTATTAAAAAGACTATCCTTTTTCCATTATGTATTTTTGGTAGCCTTGTTGAAAACCTGGTGACTGCATTTGTGTGGGTTTACCTTGGGGCTCCTTTTTCCATTGTGTTGGTTTCTATGTCTGTCTTTATGCCAGCACCACACTGTTTTGTTTATGGTAGCTTTGTAATATATTTGGAAATCAGGAATTGTGATGTGTCTGTCTAGTTTTGTTCTTCTCAAGGTTGGTTTGGTTATTCTGTATCTTTTGTGTTTCCATATAAATTTAATATTTTTTTCCTATTTCTGAAAAAGAATGAGAATGGAATTTTGATAGGGATTGCTTTGTATCTGTAGACCACTTTGGGTAGTATGGAAGTTTTAACAATATTATTCTTCCAATCCATGAACATACGCTGTCTTTCCATTAATTTGTGTCTTCTTTAATGTCGTTTATCAGTGTATTGATGTTTTCATTACTTAAGTCTATTCCTAAGCTTTTTATTGTTTTAAAAACTGATTTAAGATTTGTGCTGCCACTTATTTATGCATTCATTGGTTGATTCATTTTTTAAATTTAAATTTATATTGTTGACACTATAACAAATGTCTCCAATTTTCCCTCCTTTGCCCACCTTCACTCAGCCTCTGACCCCACTTCCACTTGGTCCTCACCACACCATTCTCTGTGTACATAGCTATGTTCTTTAATAGTTTGTTTGTTTGTTTATTTATTAATTCTGGCAACATTTATTTGGTAATAGTTTATTTTTTTACAAATCCAAATAGTTTATTTTTGTTGATTTCAGAGAGGGAGAGTTAGAAATATCGATGAGAGAGAATTACTGATCTGTTGACTCCTGCATGGCCCCCTTCTGGGAATGGATCCTCAAGCCCTCAGGATGTGCCCTGACCAGTATAGATGCTCAACCACTGAATTACACTGGCTAGGTTGCTTTTATTTTTTAAAGATAAATTTGCTGAATTCTTAGTTAACACTTTCTTAGAGCAGTTTGAATATATTATTCCCCTGGCTTCTGGCCTCTACTGAAAAGTCAGATTTGAATATTATTGTGGTTCCCTTGCAAATGATGTCATTTTTTTCTTACTCATGTCAAGATTCTCTCCTTGTCTTTGGCTTTCAGTATTCTTCTTATGATATTTCTGTTTGTAGACTTTTTTACCTTTATCTTTCTTTGAGTTTGTTGTGCTTCCTATGTAATTATTGTCTTTCAGTTCATTAGAGAAGTTGTCAGCCATGACTTTTTCAAATATGCTGCACTTAATAGTGTCCCACATTTCTCTGAAGCCCAGTTTCTTTTTTCTCTGTTCTTCAGGTTGCATAATCACTACTGACCTTTATTCTAATTGTTATCGTCTGCTAATTCAAATATACTGTTGAGCCCCTTTAGTTTTTTATTTCAGTTATTATACTTTTCAATTCTAGAATTTCCATTTGATTTTTTCCTTATCATTCCTATCTGTTGACATTCTTTATTTGCTTTGACATTTTCACCATATCTTTTCTACTCTTTAATCATTGGTTTCCTTTTGTTCTTTGAATATATTTGTAACAGCTACTTTGAAGACTTTGTTAAATTTGACATCTTGTTGCTCTCATAGGCAGTCTCTGTCTCCCCCCCCCCCCCCTTCTTCCCCCCGTTGGGTCATACTTTCTTATTTCCTTGCATGCAATAATTTTTGTTGAAAAGTGGACATTTTAGATAATATTTTGGGGACTGGTGCTCCCCTCTGGTGCTTGTTATTTGCTAGGTTTTTGTTGTTGTTGTTTTGGTTTCTTTAGCAACTGGCTGGGTTATTTTACTTTATTTTATTTTATTTTTTTATTATTTTTTTTGTGTGTGTATAATCTAAGGGATTTATTATGGTCTTGAAGCCCACTCATGGATTTCTTTTTTTAAAAAATATTTTTTTATTGATTTTTTTGCAGTATAACTTATAATTAATAGTAGTACATGTTTTCTTTTCCCCCTCCCCCTTATCCTCCCCCCAGCCTCCCCTACCCCCCAGCACATATCCCCACCTTCCCCCCTCCCCGCCCCAGTGTCTTTCATTCATTGGTTATGCTCATATGCATGCATACATGTCCTTCAGTTGATCTCCCCCCCCGCAAGCCTTCCCCTGTAGCTTGACAGCCTGTTCAAGGCCACCCTGCCTCTATATCAATCACTCTCCCCTGTTTGTTTTCTTCAAAAATATCTTGCCTCTGCATACTAGAAATAAATGTATAAGAACAAAAATTGTTTCAGTCTCAGTTTCAATGTCCAACTGTTCTGAGTCCCAGTTTCAGTGTCAAATAATTCTTTATGTGTACATGTCAGCAATGGTATCCAGATGGTGGACACATCGTGGCAATGCAAGATCCATCCTCTCTGGTTTGGTCCTGGGCTGCCTGAAGACATGCACAGCTGCCTACTGCTAGCATGGCAAGGTGTCGTCAGTGTCCCCCATCTCTGGACCATCCTCGTGACTGGAACAGATCCATCAGTTCCTCACAGTCGCAGGAACCCACATGGTCTTGGAGTTGTTCTCTGAAAACACACAAACACATTCTCGACCAAAAGTTAACAAAGGGATCCTCTATGCAAAATAGACTTAAGATTCTTTTTAATTTTTGCCTAAATGATTTTCCTTTGGCTTATTTTGACACCATGTGTGTTTTTTCATGGGTGTCCTGCAATTGGTTTTACAAATGGAATTTACTTTACTGGAGTAAGAATTTTCTAGATGTACTTTACTTACTCGATATTTTTTTCCTTACATGTTATTACCCCACTGTCCCCTCCTCTTTTTTGATTAATGGGGACTTTTGGAAATTTTATATTGCAGTCTTGGTAATTTTAAATTTTAATTTTTGCACACAAATATGACTGCTTTACGTTCTTTGGATGTTAGGCAATTTTACAGTGAGATGAACTACTAATAGATTTTTTAGTTAATGTTTTAGGAAAAGCTTTTTGTCCAGTACACTATAATTTTCTTGAGTATTCACTTATTTCACTTGGCCAATTTAAATTAATCTGAAAACTTGATTACTATTTTACTGTCAATTTTAATACTCAAGCAGAAATCTTAGTTTACCCTGTAAATACTAGTGGAAAGGAATATTTGCAGTTTTGAGTAGGTCCCGAGCATTCCTGGTAATAGACTGAATTTAGATATAGAGCAGCTATTGCTGGCCGAGTCTCTGTCTGCCACCTGGGTCCCCGTATGAGTTGTGTGTGGGAGGCGAAGCAGCCGTGGGGGTAGGAGACCTCCCTCAGGAGGGTTGAGAATTCAAACCCCTGCAAGGTTTGTGGATGAGCGTCTGTGCCCCACCTCTGTTGACCTTTTAGTTCTCTCCTGTTGGCCCCTCTGCGACTGTGCCTGTCTTAGGTTGTTCCTTCCCTGAGGAATCTTACCTGTCTCTGGCTAACCAGCCATCCTCCGGGGCCAAACAGGGTGATGTGAGGTTCAGTTCTGTCTCCTTTGTAGTCTATGCCCCTGTGGCCTCCACGTCCTTGGGGTTCCCTCACCTGCTGGTGGGGTCCCGGTACTGATCACATATCTCGGGGGACCCTGGCTGGGTTATTTTAGTAGTCTTTTTCTTTCCTGTGCTGGTCAGCTTCTGCTATTGCTCCCCAGGGACTATATTCTTGGGTTATGCCCATTGTCATTCTGGGTTGACAGTATATTTTGTGTACGTTTTAATTTTTAGAACTTGTATTTTCCTTCAACCTTATTTCTATTTTGTTTAAAAGCTTCTGGAACTTTTGAAACTACTAAGTGCTTATGCCTACCCATTCAGTGGCCTGTGCAGTGGGGGGCTGCAGACCCGTCTTCAGTGGCAGACTGAGTTCTCCAGGCATCAGTAGGGACCTACTGAATAGACACAGAGGGCACGGCGTGCCTTCGCACCAGTCTGCCTCCTCAGGTTGAGCAGCAGTGAACTTGGGAGCTAGAACATCCATTCACCCTGAAGTTCCTCCTTGGAGCACAGCCGTGGTCTGCTCTTGGTTTTCAGTCTCTTCAGGAGCCCTATCGAAGTAGACATCAGGTATGACCTCCCATGGGTGTTCACTAGAGATGGTGTAGAACTTCCTGGGTCAGAATCCGCCACATCAACCCACCGAGTGAGCCCCCTTGTTATAGCAAGGGATGGCCATGTCCACACAGTGCAGAGCAGTCTGTGTTACACAGAGCAGTGGTCGGCAGGTTCACATACATGCCCCTGTGAGAAGCTGGTGGTCAGCCCTGGAATCAGTCGCCACAGAGGTCTCAGCTTCCGAATGGCTGCCTGGATCTGGCTAGTGAAGGTTCCAGGAGCGAAGCATCCAGCAATAGCAGTGGCTCCAGTGGCAGCAGCAAACTCCAGCACAGCTCGTGGCCATTGTTCCTGGACCGTATGACTGACATCAGCTGGGTTTTCAGGGGCCACAATGGCACAAGCTGCCAGAAGCTTCTCCCAGGTTCGCTTCACATTTATGATGTAGATACCATTACTTTTCCTTTTGTGGTTGAATTGTTCCATTTGGAAGTCAAGGTTGGTGCCACCAAGTAGGTTCTTGCTGCAAGGAATTTGAAGATATCCTCCTCTTTCATGAGCAGTACATTAAGGGCTCCGGACCTTGTGAAAGTTCCCCTTTCAGTTACCTGGGAGCCGAGAACTAGGCTGTTTGGGCCCCCCTCTGGGTAGCTCGGGGTGGGGGTGGAGTGGAGGACAGTGGTTTTTACAGGCTTCTCTTTGGCTGTCTCTGTCCCTGACCATACCCAGTCATTAAGCTTTACTAATTGCTAGGTGATTGCTTTATTGCTTTCAATAATGCTGAGGCACAAACTGCTCACCAATAAAACAATGACATGCAGACTCCTTTGAAGGGATAGCTCTGAAAATCAGTTGAGATTTGTTCTGGCCCCAGACAGTCTCCTCCCAGCTATGTCCTTTCCAAGTTCTCTCATGCTATCGAGCCAGCCTACAATTTAGTTTATGTCCAATGATTCTGAAATTGCCCTTCCCTACAGTTTTGTTTTTGAGAGCACCCTTAGTGTTTCAAATGAAACCAGTTCCTTCAGGAAAAGAAAAGCTTTCTGGAGTCTGGCCTGCTCTCCCTCCAGACAACACCTCTGGTTATGCCTATGGAGCTGGAGGTGGGGACAATGGCAAGTTCCTCTCTGAGTAACACTTCGTTATTGGCTGAGTGCTCGGTGGTGGTGGTGGTGGTGGTGGTGGTGGTGGTGGTGGTGAACAGTACCTTTAGCTCTTTGTTTGCTTGACTCTCCCAGGATGGAATGAAGCACTGCCTAACCAGCCAAGCAGAAAGATGATTGGGGCCCCAATATTTTTAGCAGTACCACTCAGTGTAGAACTTCCTTGGTGGCTACGCAGAAGAGAAACCCCACCTCTCACCTACACTTGACCATAACAGCTTTAGTAACAGGTGGGAGCAAGATGAGAAACACTGACATCCTGGGAGGACAGCCCTAACCCGGGGAGCTGAGGTGGGGCTCTGGGTCCTTGGCTGCACCATTCTGATTCCCATCTTCCTGAGTTGGGAGAAGTAACTTTAGTTCAAATTCCGTGTTCCCTCACTGTTCTTATAAAATGTTAACAAAGTTTCTTTAATATGTGTTTCTTTAGTTGCCATATATCCTTCAATCATATTGAGCTTTTAAGTGATTGTTTTAAAATAATATTCAGGAGTTTTGCTGGTGAGTCGAGTTCCTCATGTCACAGTCCCCGTTTTCTTTACTTCCTCTTTCTGGAACACATATTCCCTTTATTAAGATTTGTTAGAACTTGTGCTATATTTTACATTTCCAGCTATCATATTTTCATCTCTATTTCTTGCTACATCTTGTTTTTTTTCTTGCGTTCCTAATCCAACTGTGATGTTCTGAATAATTCTAGATTTCTGATTTTATTGATATTTTAAAGTCAAATTTTCATCAGTAGTATTTATTTTTTTTATTTTATTTATTTATTTATTTTTACAAATTAAATTTTTTTCTTTATTGTTCAGTTTATTAATTACATTATTTCTCCTTTTTTATCCCCCTATATATCCCCTACACCCTGTACCTATCCCACCCTCCACCCTCACCTCCCCCACCCCAATGTCCTCCCCCATTGTTGCAAGATTTTTGTCCAATCTCTTGCTGTACTTCCCACAACCCTTTTCTCCCCAAGAATTGTCAGTCCATTCCCTCTCTATGTCCACGTTTCTGTTATATTCACCAGTTTATCTTGTTCATCAGCCTATCAATTCACTTGATTTTTATGTTCATTTGTTGATAGATGTGTATTTGTTGTTCATAATTTATATTTTTACCTTTTTCTTCTTCTTCTTCTTAAAGAATATCTTTCAGCATTTCATATAATACTGGTTTGGTGGTGATGAACTCCTTTAGCTTTATCTTATCTGCAAAGCACTGTATCTGACCTTCAATTCTGAATGATAGCTTTGTTGGATAGAGTAATCTTGGTTGTAGATTCTTGCTATTCATTATTTTGAATATTTCTTGCCACTGCCGTCTGGCCTGCATCGTTTCTGTTGAGAAATCCGCTGACAATCGTATGGGTGCTCCCCTGTAGGTAACCAACTGTTTTTCTCTTGCTGCTTTTAATATTCTCTCTTTATCTTTTGCTCTTGGCATTTTAATTATGATATGTCTTGGTGTGGTCCTCTTTAGATTCCTATATGTTGGGGTTCTGTGTACTTCTTGGGCTTTTAAGTCAGTTTCTTTCACCAGGTAGGGGAAGTTTTCAGTCACTATTTCTTCAAGTAGGTTTTCATTAACTTGCTCTCTCTCTTTTTCTGGGACCCCAATAATTCGGATGTTGGCATGCTTGAGGTTGTCCCAGAGGCCCCTTACGCTATCTTCAATTATCTGAATTCTTTTTGTTTCTTGCTTTTCCAGCTGAGTGGATTTTGCTTCTTTGTATTTCAAATCTTTGACTTGGTTCTTGTGGCCCTCTGGACTGCTTTTAGGACTTTCTGTAATATTTTTTATTTTAGTCTGTGTATGCTTGATTTCTAGTTGGTCCTTTTTTTATCCGTGAGGGTCTGGTTCATATACTCAGAGGTCTTGTTCATTTCCTTGAGGGTCTCATTCATTTCCTTGTAATTCTCATTCATTTCCTGGTTGGTCTTGTTTATTTCCTGGTAATTCTCATTAAGTTGATCGGCCTTTTGTAGGAGCCTCTTGAAAAGCCTTATAAGCGTGGTTTTGAACTCTATGTCTTGTCGTCTTTTCTCCTCCATTTCTTTCACACCTGATTTTTTCCATATCTCTGCATGGTGGCTGCTTTATGTGGTAGATATCCTCAAAGGGACAGTGGCTCAGCCTCCCCAGTTACCTGAGGTGGGTACTCTTACTGCAATCCTTTATGGGTTGTATTCAGTATTTTTGAATTTAAACCCAGCTTGTTGTTGTTAGCCCTAGGAGGGTTTGACCTCCAGGCCAATTGGCTGTGAAGGGAGACCGTGTTCAGGTTGGATGGGCGGAGTCTCTGAGCTGCGCAGGCAGCCTCAGTCCTATGCGGCGCTCGAGCGCACGGGTCTCTGTTGGATGGGGATGGCTGCAGACACCTCCAAGAGAAAGCCGCTAGTCTCTTCCCCTTGCCAGACAACTCTGCCTTTCCCCAAATATGTCTGCACACCAAAAGTCTAGCCCAGGGTTGTAAAATAGATGGTTTCCGGCACCAGGAGACAAGTTTCCAGGGGGCAAGTCGCGGGTTTGCGCGACCCTTGCACAGAAACTTCTTTTCGCCACCTCCGGGTTTCTCGCAGACTAGGAGCCTCTGCCGCGCCCCGCTTCCAGGGTGCGTCCCCCGGACCTCGGACCTCGCCCGGCACTGGGGAATCTGTGCAGTAGGACGTCTCCACGTACCGCGGATCTCAGACCTCCCCTGGCACTGGGAAGTCCGTGTAGTGGGACGTCTCCGCCCTCCCCGCTGGCAAAATCCGGCCGGGGTTGCTGCTCCAGCCCCAGCCCTCGCACACGCCCAGCACGGCTCCTAACCTGTTTCCGTTTGAAAGGCTGCGCTCCCGCTGCTCCTGAGTCTCAGTGTCCCACCTCTACTCCTATTAGTGGAGTTTTCATTCAGCCAGCTTTCTGGCGATTCTGGGTGCTGTCTGTTCTGCTGTTATGTTGTAGTTCTTAAATCGTTGTGCGGGGCAGAACAATAGGTGTTTACCTATGCCGCCAGCTTGGTGTTCCTCCAGTAGTATTTATTTTAACATTTAAAAAATCTGTATTTTTTTTTTTTTTTTTGAGAAGAGGGAGAGAAACATCAATGGAGAATGGAACAACCATTGGCTACTTCCCACACTCCCCCTACCAGGAATCAAGTCAGCACCTTTCCAACTGGCAACCTTTCAGTGCTCAGAATGACACACTGGCTAGGACCCGTTTAGTTTTTTCAAAAACCCGCCTAGTCCTGGCCAGTCGCTGAGTGGCTAGAGCATCAGCCCAAGAACCTAAGGGTTGCAGGTTCAATTACAGCTAAGGGCATGTACCTGGATTGCAGGTTGAATCCTGGGCCCTCGTCTGGGTGCATTCAGGAGGCAACCAATCAATGTCTCTCACTGCCCTTTCTCTAATAATCAATGGGGAAAATATCCTTGCGTGAGGATTAACAACAAAAAGCCTGTCTAGTATTTTAAGATAGTCTCGTTTATTTTTTCTTCCTGTGGCTTTGTTCCAAATCATTTCTCAAATGTTTCATAGTATATATCTGACCCATTTTTAAATTCTACAGGATTTTGAATGTTTGCTATTAATGACTTAAATTGTATGAAATGCTCTGTGTATGTTGTTTTTAATCTTAATTCAAACAGGGAGGCTGTCACCTTACTTTTCAGGGGTCACATGAAGGTAACTTTGAACTGGAATAATTTTTTGCAACTCATTGAACTAATGGATGAAGACATCCAAAGCTGATGGCTGCTGATCTCCAAGCGATGAGGCATTATGTCTCTCCTATGGAAGAACATACTTCCTCCTCTGAAGTAGTCTTGAAAAAGGTTTAGATTCAATTTATCAAGTTAGAAGAAATACAGAGGACAGAAGACTGTTAAATTACCCTATGGGGATGCAGTTACAAGAATCTGGATTCTATTTAACCTTCAAGGACAAACTGGATTTCTTTCACCAGATCAACTTACAAGGAGACAGAGAGAGTCAGTAAGAGAGTGAGGGAACAGAGATGAAAAGAAAATACTTAGCAACCACTTGCAATGTATGATCTGTAAGTGAATCCTGTTTCAAATAAAAGATGTGTAAAAAATGTCATTTATGAAACATCTTAACTTCTGAATATCTTCTACATGTTTGGTGACATTAAGGAATTTTTATTCATTTTTTGATAATGGTCTTGTGATTATCTTTAAAGTATCGTTTAGAAGTAACACTGAAATATTCATGGATTGAATGTGATATGAGAAGTGCTTCAAAATAACATGGGAGGCTATGGGGTAGGAGTTTAGAAGACACATTGACTGAGGTCATTCTTAAAGCTGGGTGATTTGTATATATTTGGAAATGGCTTTCCTATTACTACTTTAGCCCTGTAATCTTTATTCTTATTGGGGGGAGGGAGCATTTGTAAACTAGAGTGAGGTCAAAAGGAGCAGTTTATGAATGCGTCATCACATTCCAATGTGTGGACTCTTTAAGCCTGAATCATCTATAACACTGAGGGCATAGTTTGAAAACACTGACAATTTCCTTTTAATCTTCCCTAACTGAAATCATCAAATGCTTTTGTTTTCTTATTTTATAAAAATGTGCTCTCCAACACATACCTATGAAATCAGGCACATTTTTCAGTTGCCTAGTATAAACAACTCCAGGAAAGACTGAGGTTAATTTGCAAAACATTCTTGTCTCAAATGTAACCTTGCAATACCAGCCTTCTCCACTCTTCTGGTTAACACCAGGCATAAGCTATTCTGATTGTCCATCCTCAAAATCAGGAAATAATACCAATAAAGATTTGTAAATAAATGTAAATGTACTAATCAGTAACTGGTCACTCTTCCAAGAACCTAATTCACTAAGCTAGAACTTTTCTATTATGCCCATAATCCACTAGGGAAACTTCCAAATGCTCAAAGCTGATCACGATGTTAATTTTGTAAAAAAAAAAAAGAAAAAAAAAAGTAAGGACCATACTAAGAATAAATGGTCAAAGTTCTCAAGAATGAGGTCTAAGGAAAACTAGTTTGGCCCTGTATAAGCAATGAATGATGGGTAACAGAAAACACGTGTAGTCCATTTGTGAAGTCTGGAAATGAGTTTGCTAGAAAAGGCTATTGGATTAAGAAAAGTATCTAAAAGTGGGGGAGAACAGTACTTTCTGAAGGCAGCGCGAAAAATGCCCACAGGTTTTCACCTTCACATCTTCAGACATGTAAAAATGAAGGAAAGTAAGGGGTGCTATGTATTACAGGGTAGTGAAAATAATTGCTGTCTGGAGCCAGAGAATCCTGGGCTCAGACCCACTAGGTCCTTTGTGGGTCTACTTTGTGCGCAAGTAGAGTTGAAACCACTGCATTAGAGAATCGGAGATATAATCACATGTAACCCAGGCAGCTCAATATTAATGCTGGAGGGTAGCTGGTTTATTTCACTGTTTACAGTCAGTAGCTTATAATCTTGAAGACAATCTCACAGACATAAACACACTGACTTTAGATACTCTTTGATTGGACAAAAGCTACATCATTCAAGGACTCTGAATAATAAATAGACCACAGTGAAAATTAATGAGCCTGAGGAAAAAAGATCTGCCTGTGATAGAAAAGAAAATCCATTCCTTGAAAGTTAATAATAAAATATTAATTTAAAAAATATCTGGCCCACTATAATGTGTGTATGTAGTCTCTTCCATAGTTTCAGATATCTCAGTGTTCACTGCCCAGCTCTTCTCAAGATGTTTGCAAATCCAAGTATCTCGATGACTTTTCAACTCATTAATGATCTTTCCTTTTTTTTTTTTTTTTTTTTTTTACAAAATAAAGATGGAGCTAAAAAAGAACTTATTACCATCTTACTTTTCGCCTCTACCAGAAACAATGTGTTAAACACAGCTGGATCTCTCTCAGTAATTTTTTATTTTTAAAACAACTATACTCTTTGATTATATTCATGTAGAAAATAATTGTGAAGACAGAAAAGAATAAAGGAAATTAAAATGGTCCAATATACGCCCAAAGTATAATAAAAAGATTATGTCTTCCTAGTTTTTGCATATTTATGTAGCATTCCAAAACAAAATCAATACTGTAAAATGCTCACATGTCCTTTTTCCCCCATTTTATATTATACAGCAACCAATTCTTTAGGACATTTAATATTATATAAAAACATGATCTTCAGTTGGCTCCTTCATAATCTAATTAGAGCTAAACCATAATTTATCTCTAATGTTTGGATATTCAGATTGTTTTGAATCTTTGCTATTAAAACTGACACTATATAAAACATCCTTCTTTACACATAATTCTTTGCAGCCATCATTCACTACCATACTTCTAATTTTTTAAAGATAAAATTTTAAACATAAAAGAAGCAGAGTAAAAAATAAAAAGGGTGTTAAGTATTTTTAACCCTTTTGGTACATTTATCAAACTGCTCTCCAGAAAGACTGTACACATTTACAGTGCCACCAAGAAATAGTCCGAGTCCCATTCTGTCTTCACATTTACTGGCAACATAAAAACTGCACCTCCCACCCATGACTGTTATTAATTTAACAGGGAAGGGCGAACGGTATCTTCTTGTCTTTCTTTCTAAAGGGTAGGCATTTTCCACATGTTTCCTGGTCATCTGCTTCCCTGTTCTCTGGAGCAGTCCATGTCTTTCAGAAGGCATCTCTCACACTGGCATGGTCTTAGCACATGTTCTTCCTTAGCGGGCAAGGGCATGAAAGCTTTTCCACATTTCAAAGTAAGTCGGAATTTCTCAAGTGACTAGCATTAGAAAGTCTTATCTTCTGGGAAGTCATGCTGTATTTTAATGTCTTGGTAATAAAACAGAGAACTGGGCCATATTCTGAAAGGAAAAAAGTAGGCATGGATTATAATTAACCAAGCACTTACTGATTTTTATGCATGATTTTACTGTAATGCTGTAAAAAAAAAACCTTATTTAACTTTAGACTGCAAACTCATGAGACATACACCTTTAATGAACTCTCCAGGAAATTTGTATGTTCATCAAAAGAGCTCCTAACCGATTTCTTACACTCCCTTCCTGTAAGGGAGGGTCATGCTTTACCTCAGAGGTCTGCTTGGATTCTCACTATCTCCATCCCTCACATATGCACTAGGACACATTTACACATCAGCCCCAGCCTGGATTTTTGTTTATGCAACCTCCATTTTTCACCTTATCTCACCGGAAAAAAAAAAATCATTCAAATTTTAATATTTTACTATCTCCAAAGAGAGTAGATCTTCTTCATGAAAGCAAGTCCAATTGTATCTTTGCAAACCACTATTTGACGCTCAGTATTTCTGAAACACATATTTCAGTGCTGAGAGAGCTGAGAAGAAGGAATTATTGTAAGGTGATCCTTAGAGTTATAAAATGAAGGCCACGATTCTTCACTTTCTCTCTTTAGGTTACATATTCCGTTGAGAATCTGATGAAAGCCACACCTACCCTCTTTAAAAGTGAATATACACAACACTACACACCCATTTTACACACAATTTCAGAAGCTTCAGAGGGGAGGAAACATTTGATTTCTAAACTTAAGAGATTACAGTCAAATTGGGAGTTGAGAAAAACCAAAACCCACCACATATCTTTTTTGTAGGCAAATATTTAATAACAGCCAATATCAGTATGAGTCACAGTTCCAAGAAGTCGAGGTATGATTGACGGGGGAGGGGGGGGGGGGGGGTCCCTCAGCCCAGCCTGTGCCCTCTCACAGCCCGGGACCCCTCGGAAGATGTCTGATGCTGACTTGTGGCTAAATGACCTTCTGCTGCTGCTGGAGCTTCAGCAGCTGCTGCCCACACACACGCTGGGCCACCCGTCTGTCCTGTGAACACCATCAGTGGGTGAGTCAAGCCCAGTGGCAGGCTCACCCTGAGATGTGCAGACCGCCTGCCTTCTACAGAGAACGTCAGCAGGCAGACATCCCTCTCGCAGTCTGGGACCCCTTGGGAGATGTAGCGATGCGCCAAGCGGCCAGGGAGGAGCCCGAATTGGGGCTCCTGACCCGCCGCGCCGCCTGTTAGTACTGCCATGGAGTCAGGAGAGGCTCCCGCCTTGGCAGTTGCACTTGCCAGCCACGAGCCCGGCTTCTGGCTGCACCAGGGGCGGCTCCTGTGTTGAACACCTATCTGCCCCTGGGTGGTCAGTGTGCACCTTTGACCAGTCATTCTACCGTAAAGGTCACTTGTGCGCGATTAGAAATCGCGGGGCACCGCCCACCCTCCAGTCGCTGGTCCAGCCCTGCCTTGCTCCCAGGGCTCCACAGCAGCCTCTGCAGAAGCCACTGAAGTCCGACCCTGCCTTGCTTTCTCGGCCCCGCAGCGGCAGCGGCTGCTGACCAGGCCCTCCCCACGCGCAGGCACATGGAGGCCTCTACTGCCCCGCCCCCGGCACTGTGGGCGCAACCACTTCCTGTCTGGTCCACCCGTTATGGTGTCCTGGCTAAATTAGTATATTTCTCTATTATATATATATATATGATTCTTATTGTTTTCTAGTCCTCTTCTCATGTCCAGAAGAACGTCCTGAAGATCGGTTGGCCATCTGGTCTACTTAGCATATTACGCTTTTATTATTATAGATATGATAGAATACTTCATGGAGGAAAGTGATTATTATTTATTCATTAAAGGACATTTATCTCCTAGGTATATAGGTCTACACCAACTGATGTTTCTTGTTCCTTTTGGACTTACAAGTCTAGCAGGAAAGATAGCTCACAAATACCGTATTCCTGACTTTGTCCTAAAGTCATAATTATCCTGGTGTGCAGGAGCCTGCTCCTACCAGCTTACAAGACCCATCTATGTGGATCCTGTCCCAGCTTATCAGTGGCTTCATGCTGGTGTCTTAACGTCAGCTGTGCTGGAGCATTTACACCACGTAAACTGGCCAACACTATAAATCATGACTTCCCCACACCCAGGGGTTATCAACCATTCACTACCATATTGCATCCCCATCACACTAAAATTATGGCTCTTGTTCCAGGGCTCCTTGATGGTAACTGGGGTAGGGAGGGCTTATATCAATCTTTCAAATCCTTTCTCAACTACTGGAATAAGACCTAAGAGTATAGGTGTGTCCTAGGAGACCTCAGAACACAATGGCTACCCTCTTTGGATATTAGGTGAATGCAAAATCTGATCAGTTTGAGGCAATGCCATATCTAATATGGTTAATCAAGGGTCACTACATGTCCAAATAAAAACCATACAACTCTGAGTGTGGCAGTCAGTTTAAATTACAAGGTGGGGCAAAGTAGGCTTACAGAGTCTATTCTTGAATTATTACTAATCATTTCCTTATTTTCCACCTGAGTAACTGTGAAACTACTTTTACCCCACTCTGTATATTCCGAGAGTTAACACTAGAATTGAAAAGTTACCCCCTGATTGGCATGGCTCAGCGGTTGAGCGTCAACCTATGAACCAGGAGGTCACAGTTTGATTGCCAGTCGGGGCACACGCCCAGGTTGTGGGCTCAATCCCTAGAAGGGGGTGCGTAGGAGGCAGCCGATCCATGATTCTCTCTCATCATTGATATTTCTCCCTCTTCCTTCCTCTCTTGAAATCACTAAAGATAAATAAAAAAAGAAAAAGTTACCAACCTGCAACCCACCCGATGTTTATCACTAATGACTCTTAGTCAGATGCAGCATGAAGAGTAGCAGACATTCCCCCGCACCATCTTGTTACTGCTCTGTCAGTTTTAGCTTTAAAGGCTGCAACCACTCTGCATGGATCTGCCAAGGAAAGAACGGCTTCCTTGGCCATGTAGGCCATGTGCAGAGCAAGTGCTATCCACCTTCTGAAGTGGGACTTAAGAGAGATGCTGAAGGGCAGAACCGTGTCAAGAATCTGGCACAGTAGATGATAAAACTCTCCCCACCTCAACTTCCGATGGTCTTGCATTACCAGCCAGCTCTAACTGCCCGGTATCACAAATGGTTACTATGGAAGGAAATGGAATGAAAACTTGCAGAAAACGTCTAGGCTAGTATAAAACACAGGAAGGGGATGCCCAAAGGGTGAGATGCGCATAAGAGGAAAGGCAGCTGAGGATGTGAAAGTGTCTGCTTGCAGATGGCTTGAGATACTTGCCTTTAGGTTATGGAGGGTTTCTGACCATTCCATGGAACCTATCTGAGGTATGGTTGTGAGGAGCAAACTTTTCGCTTTATTGGCATTTTCTTTCAGGGTCTTCAAAACCCGGTCCACCGAAACCTAGAGAAACAACAGCACAGGATGTTTCCAGGAATTAAAAAATCACACTGCTTTTTGTGGAACATTTCCCTAAGTTATTTCCTGATCTGTGAAGTCAGCTGATTCTAGTTTCAACCCCTGGCCCCCCCCTCCCTAATCCCCCACTTTCTCCCAACACCCCCCCCCCCCCCCCCAGTTCCGAGCCCAAGTTTTGCATTCATCAAGATGGTCTTGGTCCTATGGGGGAGATCTTGGAGAAACAAACGAAAAGTACTGTTTGCGACATGAATTCTAAGAAACTCTTTCCAGAGGTATAATGAGTTAGCAGCTCTAGAAAGCTGTGGCTGTTCTCCCCAGGTCCATAGAATGGATCCCTGTCATAAAACTGTTGCTACACTGGATAACCAACCAGTCGAAAAAGAAACGTTTCTCTTGACAGTAGTCTTTCAGCTAATAAAGAAAAATAATGAAATCAGAGTATCATTATTTTAATAGCTCCCAATGAATTAATGGATGGGCTGCTAACCGATTTCTCTCTCCCTCTCTCTCACACATACAAAACCCAAACAAATAACCCACTCTTCTGATGCAAAACGAAATGCTATGCAGGCGACCTGAATCTGAACAAGTCTAGATCCAGCTAGCCAATTTACATAAAATACAGAGGACAGAGAATCTGGTTCAACTACCCTGAGATGATTTCAACAATTCAGGTACAGGTCAAATCACCTGGTTTCCTCTTAGCAAACTCTTTAGAAATCACCTGAGATAGCTGAGATAACTGGAAGTGCGAACTCTGCCTGGGAACGGTAAGGTATTCTGGTTGGAATGTGACAAGGACAAGGTGGCTACGTCAGGTGTCGCCTAACATGCTGATGGACAGAGCGATGGGTCAGAGGAGAGGTGAAATACCAGTGGCTAGAAGTTGATATGGTAATGGTTGCCATCGGATTCACAGAAACCCACAGGATTGTCTGTTTCTGTCTGTCACAAAAATTGCTTCATCAGGAAAGGGTGGAAAAAGCTGTGACTAGACACTGGCCAGTTAGAGGAAGAGTATTTGTCACACTTCACTCTACTTAGAAGAAATCCAAGATTCAGGGCACAGTGATTTCAGCTTTCATTTGGTTTCCTGGAGTATGAAGTCCAGACCCCTCCCACAAACACCAGGATGTGGTTAGACAAGACGATCAGAGGGAGCAGCAGAGGGAGCCCCGGCACTGTGAACACAGAGCGGTGACCAGCTGGGAGCCCGTCAGGCCCGCATTCGGGCACAGCTCACGTGGACCCTTGAAGTACAGTTTCATAAAGCATGCGAGCGGTTTACCTTCCGTTTACTCGTGTCCGTACACTTCCTGTGACTGGTATTTCTATCAAGACTGCCTTCTGTTCTCTCTGTTCCTGCTGCTGGGCTCCACCCAAAATGCCTCCCTATTAGCTCCCTCACAATAAAATCTAACCCTCTGTTGGAAGCCCAGCTCAGTTCTCAAGTTTCCTTCACAAATGTGTTGTAGTCTTTCTACCCCCACCCCCATCACTGCTGCTATCTGGTGACCAACCTCCTGGGAGCCAGCATTAAATGAGTTGCTCTTACACATTCCATTTGGCTTAATTCTCCCAGCGACCTAGCCAGATCAGAAGTGTAACTGACCAACTCACGCCCCGCACCCCAAAGCCCCGGCTCCATCCCATAGAAGAGCAACTTGTTCATTAATGGGCCAGGTATCACAAGTCATTGGAGGAACAGAAATTTGCAGGTGGCTTGGCAACTCTAAAACCGTTTGGTCGTGCCAGACTGGTTTGAAGCACAACGCACACGGCTCGCTGGCTGAGCTGATGCGGCGTCATGTCTTCGTGTGGCACATAACATTACCTGCCTTCATGACTTACAGCTTACAGAAACCTAGTTTCTCTACTTTTAACTCAAGTAGTTCCAGCTGACTGCTTTCCAGACCTCACGGGTTGACTGAAGGAAAGCACCGTTAGCTATGCAGACAGATACCTTCCCAGGACAAGCAGAAAGCCACAGGCAGGCAACAATGCATTCTCAGGAGTGGCAGACGTTGAAGTCTTCTATTCACTGGGGGCAGCTTCCTACACTGCGAGGCGGAGCAGCTCCCTTCGAAGCGCAAAGCTGCCACGTCAGGGATTGTGCTGCAGCAGGACGTACAAATCTCTTACATTAAAGAGCATCCTCGCAGTTAATTACACTGAAGGGTCAGGATAAGGCACGATGCAAAACACAGAACCCGTGTTCATCTACGGCTAAGAATCCAAGTAAATGCAGACCGACGGCAAGAATATCCCTGTTTTACATGAAACTGGGTGGTGAAACAAGCAGCTCTAAGATGGTGGGAAGGGTCCCCCTGCAAAAGATGTCACTTGTCCCAAATGTGCTCAGAGCAGCCACCCCTACACTTTTTTCTCACTTCCAAATTCCTTGACTGGCTCGGTCAGGGTGGCTCACAGGGTGAGCATCAACCCACGAACCAGGTCATGGTTCAGTTCCCGGTCAGGGCACAGGCCCGGGTCGCAGGCCTGATCCCCAGTGGGGTGCGCGCGCGAGGAGGCAGCTGATTGATGACTCGCTTTGATCACTGATGCTTCTGTCTCTCCCTCTCCCTTTCTCTCTGAAATCAACAAACACACATGACTGTAGTTCTGTCCCTTTCTCTATTTTAAATTAAACAAATGACCCAGTTTCTTCAAGAGAAATGCAAGGGATGAAAAGATAAGAAAATATTAGGTTAAAAGAGACCCTGAATAGTTGAAAGTGATGAGACAGGAGGGAAGTGAACAAACCAAATATTTGAGTATATTAAGAAATTAACATCAATATTTTTGCACAATAATGGTCCTGTGGTTGTTTTGTTACTATTTAATTTTTATAAGAGGCCTTCAGCCAGGCTGGTGTGGCTCAGTGGTTGGGTGCTGACCCATGAATCAAGAGGTCACTTGTTTGATTCCTGGACAGGACACATGCCTGGGCTGTGGGTTTGATCCCTGTGGTGGGGGGACATGCAAGAAGCAACCACTCAATGTTTCTCTCTCATCAATGTTTCTATCTCTCTATCCCTCCCCCTTCCTCTCTCTAAAACCAATACACACACATAAATAAGTATCACTCCACCATGTACTACACACACACACACACACACACACACACACACACCAGAGGCCCAGTGCACAAAATTCATGCACCAGGGAGTGGGGGCAGGGGTGTCCCTCAGCCCAGCCTTAACCCTTTCCAATCTGGGACCCCTCAAGGATCGGGCCTAAATGGGCAGTGTGTGAAATTTGTACATCCTCTCCAATCTGGGACATCCCTCTCACAATCCAGGACTGCTGGCTCCCAACTACCTGCCTGCCTGCCTGATTGCCCCTAACCATTCCCCTGCCAGCCTGATTGACGCTTAATTGCTCCCCTGCTGGGCTAGTCACCTCTAACTGCCCTCCACTGCCGGCCTGGTCGCCCTCAACTGCCCTTCCCTGCTGGCCATCTTTTGTCCACATTGCAGGCAGCCACCCTGTGTTGGAGTGATGGTTAATTTGCATATTACCTCTTTATTATATAGTATGTATTTTAAAAGGCTGTTATGAAAACTATTCACTTATGAAGGCCGGGAAGAGAGAAGTGGGTAGGGGCATATGTATGAAACACAGTGGGCCATGGTCAATACCTGGAGGCTGGGAGATGGGTCACTGGGGTTTATTATACTAGACTCTCTACTTTCGAAGATATTCAAAGTTTTCCACAATGAAACTATTTGTTCTGGAAGCCTGACCTCAAAAGACCGGCTGGACCACGGCATTTTTATTACCTAAAACCCCTCGCTGACTTTCCATCTGAAACAGTCTCCATGGCCTTGCTTCCTTTTTTCTCCCTCCTCTCCTCTCCACTCCAGCATGCCCACCTTTCCCATCACATAAGGAAGCTTCCCTGACTGCAAATATTTGGTTGAATCAACCAGATTCATATGTCTGTATCTCACCTGGTCTGTATCTCACCTGAGGTTTCTCACAGTCCTTTGCTTAATCTCTAAATAGCCTCCTCCCCCTCCTCTCATGAAAAACACAACGCTGGCTCCTTACCAACCATTTTTGTTTGCTGTCCTACTCCCACACCAAGCCATGGTATCCAGTCTTGGTAGGGTAAACAGATAGCTATGAATAGAGCCCACTTACCAGAAAGATATTAAGCAACAGTAAGTTTTTTTTTTTTCCTTTGAAAAAAAGAGCACAACCAGTTGCACAGCACAGGAAATTACAACTAAGACCTTTATCCTTAAAACAGGGCCCAAATCTCAATATGATTCCCAGCATGCCTACCATGTACTATTCATTGCTAATCCTTGGGTAAAAGTATGTTTTCTCTTTGCTATGAAGATCTTGGTCCTTACTTTCCAAAGACAACTTATAGAAAATATCTGGCAATAATACTTAAGACGATGTATTAAATGCCGACTTTAAAACCTGGCAGAATGTATTAAATGTTAACTTTAAAACCTGGCAGAAAGGTACTTTCTGGAATGAATGCTATGGAAACACAGTTAAAACCTTTTCTTACTGGGGCTCATGGAACCTGGCAAGTAAGGCCATATGCGCTCTGGAGAGAATTCCACCTACCACTTCCTCATGCTCCTTCCAGCAATCATAATCCGTTGCCATGGCGATACTTGCATAGCAAAGTCCAGCCTCCTTAGCAAGGACCACCTCTGGAACTGTGGTCATGTTGATAACATCTGCCCCCCAGGTTCGAAACATGATGCTTTCTGCCCGTGAACTGAAACGTGGTCCTTCGATCGTGAGCATGGTCCCTTTTGAGTGGTACCGGAGTCCTAGCTTCTTAGCAGTCTCTATCAGAACCTAGAGGAGAAGGAACCACAAACACAAAACAGGCAAACCTAAGTCCAGCTTACTATTTTATTTTCCCCTGAAATGTAAAACGTTGACTCGTTAAAGATCTTTATTATAAAAGCCTAGTAGCTGCTGACCCTCGGAGAGAACCTGGGAGGGTCACAGTTTCCCTGAACCTCAACCACACACATCCTGTGTCTCCTGCACCTGCACATACAGCTCACGGCTATGAGAGGGAACGGTGAGCTTTTCCTAAGCGCCAGCAAAGTGTGCACACGTTTTATTCGCTAAGCTGGGCTGTGAGCAGGATCTGAGACTGAGCTTGTAACCTCCGGGCTTAGCGCAGGCGGTGCTCCTCATCACAGCTCCTCAGAGACATGTGCGGGCAACCGTTTCCAAGCTCCTGAGAAACTCGTTCTCATCGCTCTTTTGTGAAAAGTCTGAAGACTTCCGTAAAAGCTTTTTTTGGGGGGTTGGAAAGTTAATTACTCCATAATCTCTTCTGCCTGTTACTTCTCTAGGGACGCACAGTAGAAACAGAATGGGCCTATGCTGGTTATTTTCTGTCCAGATAGACTTATCTTAGCCTGTGCTGCAACATTCCTTGGTGAGGCTGTGAGGACTGGGCACCGCCATCTTGTGGATGAGGGTGCTGCCATCTTTTTTTTTTTTTTTTAATTACTCTTTTAAACTTAACTGTTAATTAAGGACTGCTGAAAATCCACCTAACCTTTGTCATAGTTTTCTCACCTGTAAAATAGGACAATAATACTGTATATAACTGAAGAGATGGTGTAAGGATTAAATGAGCTAAGGATATAATACAGCAGAGAACTGTGTCAGAGGCATTGTAAACATATAAATGCTAAACTGGTCTTCTTTTGATTAGAAGCACAGCAGGTCCTTGAACAATGTTGCTTCATTATAACACTGAAGAGGAAAAAAAGATGGATTCCCAATGAGCCACTGTCTGTGTGGAGTTTGCTCTCTCCATCTCTGCGTGGGTTTTCTCTAGGGACTCAGGTTTCCTCCTACATCCAAGGATATTATCTACGTCGTCCCCGTGTTAGTGTGAGTGCAGCCTGCAATAAAAGGGCATCCAGTCCAGAGTGGCCCCACCTGATGCCCTGAGCTGCCCGATAAGCTCCGGCCACCTATGATCCTGGTCAAGAATAATTTGTTGGAAAATAACTATCTTACTTGTTTTTATTCACCTTCTTTAAATGTATGTATAGCTCACATTTATTCCAATGTTTAATATTAGAAGGGTTTTGGGATCTTTATATTTAGATTAGAGGCCCAGTGCATGAAAAGTCATGCACTGGAGTGGGGATCCCTCAGCCTGGCCTGGCCTGCCTGCCCCCCAACAGTCCCGGAGCCCTCAGGGATGGGAGGTGACCCGGCGATCAGGGGAAGGTGATGCCCAATCACACCTCTGCTGCTGCCACAAGCCTTGGCTGGCCCTGGTTACCTGAGCCTTGGGTGGCCCTGGGTGGCAGGGGGACTGAGGGGATTGAGGGACTTGAAGGCATGTATGTGGAGCAGCTGGGCGCCTGCCACCTTGGTGAGGCTGTGAGGACTGGGCACCACCATCTTGTGGATGAGGCTGCTGCCATCTTTGAGGGTGTGACAGTCAATTAGCATATTCCCTCCTTAGTGGCTAAGGAGCCAAAGATGGCTGGGCACTGCCATCTTTGCAATGGCATGAGGATCAATTAGCATATTCCCTCTTTATTAGATAGTAAGTTTGGTGATGTTTCTGTCACTGGAAATATGCCACAAGGACTTAACTCTTGTCTACCTCAGCCTAAGGCAAAATTGGTTTTGTTATATATCATTTTGCATAAAGTCACAGTTTCCAAGATCCTAAGGACAAGGTTAAGTGAGGATTTATTGTATTGGTAGCTTCTTAATTTTTTAAAATTTAATAAATCTTTATTGTTCAATTACAATTGTTCTTTTTTTTCCCATAGCTCCCCTACACCCAGTTCCCACCCCACCCTCTGCCCTTACCCCACACTGTCCTCATCCATAGGTGTACGATTCTGTCCAGTCTCTTCCTGCACCCCCAAACCCCTTCCCCCCCCCGAGAATTGTCAGTCCACTCCCTTTCTATGCTCCTGATTCTATTATATTCATCAGATTTTTTATTCACTTGATTTTTAGATTTACTTCTTGATAGATATGTATTTGTTTATAATTTTTATCTTTATCTTTTTCTTCTTCTTCCTTTTCTTAAACAATACTTTTCAGCAATTTATATAATACTGATTTGGTGGTGATGAATGCTTTAGCTTTTTCTTATCTGTGAAACTCTATCTGCCTTTCACTTCTGAATGACAGCTTTGCTGGGTAGAGTAATCTTGGTTGAAGGTTCTTGCTGTTCATCACTTTGAATATTGCTTGCCACTCCCATCTGGCCTGCATAGTTTCTGTTGAGAAATCAGTTGACAGTCATATGGGTGATCCCTTGTAGGTAACTGTTTTTCTCTTGCTGCTTTTAATATTCTTTGTCTTTTGCTCTTGGCTTTTAAACTATATGTCTTGGTGTGGTCCTCTTTGGATTTCTTTTGTTTGGGGTTCTCTGCATTTCCTGGACTTCTATTTCTTCCACCAGCTGGGGTAAGTTTGTGGTCATTATTTCCTCAAATAGGCTGTCAGTATCTTGCTCTCTATCTTCATCTGGCACCCCCATAATTAGGATGTTGGTATGCTTGAAGTGGTCTCAGAAGCTCCTTACACTATCTCCATATTTTTGGACTCTTTTTTCTTTTTGCTTTTCTGGTTGAGCGTTTCTTGCTTTTTTGTATTTCAAAGCTTTACTTGATTCTTGCATTCCTCTAGTCTGCTGTAGGTCTCTGTATATTTCAGTCAGTGTATGCTTAATTTCTAGTTGGTCCTTTTTCATATCCTCAAGGGTCTCGCTAAATTTATCGGCCTTTTCTAAAAAATTCTTGAAAAACCTTATAACCATTTTTTTGAACTCTATATCTAGTTGTTTGCTGCCCTTCATTTCTTTCATTTGTGATGTTTCTTTGTCTCCGCATTTTCGCTGCTTACCTGAGTTGACAGTAGCTTTATATGCTAGGTGTCCTATAGGGCCCAGTGGTTCAGCCTCCCCAGTTTCTTGAGGTGGACACTCTTGGTGCACCCCTTTGTGGGCTGTGTGCACACAGTCTTGTTGTAGTTAAGCCTTGATTGCTGTTGGTATCACTGGGAGGAATTGACCTCAGGCCAATTGGCTGTGAGGATCAGCTGTGTCTATGCTGGGAGAACTTCTGTGCTGGAAACAGCTTTATGAGAAAAGACTTGCAAAAGCCTCTGTGCTCAGCTTGGGTGGGGCTGAGTCTCAGGGAGGAGCAGACAGCATTGGTTTCCCATCAGCCCTGCTCTAATAGGTCCCTGTGTCACAGTTTACCTCGGTAATCACCTCTGAGAGAAAGCCACCCTCGAGTATTGCCCGCTGACAGACAGCCCAATTTCTCCCCGAATGAGTCTGGGTACCCAGAGTCTCGCCCTGAACTGGAGTTCAGTGCAATTGGGAGCTTCTGTCTCCCTCCTGCTTGAGAAAGCCAGCCGTGTACTCAGTTGCCCGCCCTCTCTGCGCGTGCCTCGGTACCTCTGCCTTCCGCAGTTCCTCTGAGTCTCAGTGTGCTTTTCTCTCTTCTGACAGTCCAGTTTCATCCCGTATAAGTCTAGGTACCCAAAGTCTTGCCTGGAACTCCTCTGAGTCTTAAGTGTGTTTTTCTCTTTCCTTCTAGTTGTAGAATTTCCACTCAGTCAGCCTTCCTGTGCTTCTGGATGATGTCTGCTTTGTCTTTTAGTTGTAGTTTTGAAATTGTTTTGTGAGGCAGCAGTTCAGGTGTTTACCTATGCCGCCATCTTGGTTTCTCCATGTATTGGCAACTTCTATAGGTTCACCAAATAATTGGCAAAGGTTCCTGAGATACCATCCTATACAATAAAAAGCTAATATGCAGACTGTCCCCTCGACCAGGAGTTCCACTGGGGGCAGGGCCAGTCCAGCCTGATCCCACCTGTGCATGAACTTATGCACTGGGCCTCTAGTGTGTGTGTGTGTGTTTGTGTGTATAAAAGGCAGTGACTCAAAATCAATAGAAGGCTTTAATCTAGGGAAAATCTTGCCCGCTCATGCCTGAACCACATTAAGTAAATTAATCTATTTCCTTAAAAAACAACTCATGCTATGCTATGATAGAAAAAAATTTTAACAAAAGGCTTGGTAATTCCAAATTTAGAACCATGACATGACACAGACAATGAATAGCTGATGCTACCTCATTTTTTAAATTCTACACATGCTAAAAATAAGACTATGCATAACCAAACCTCTTCCCCAAAAAGTAAAGGTTATAAATGCAAGGGCTTAAATCATATCTCCCCTCCTTTTTTCAAATTTAACATATAACCAGTCCTGGCCGGATGGCTCAGTTGGCTGGAGTGTCAATCCCCAGTCCAGACACGTATGGGAGGCAACTAATTAATGTTTCTCATATTGATGTTTCTTTGTCTCTCTCTCTCTCTGTACCTCTCTCTCCTTCCCCCTCTCCCTCTCTATTCAATAGAATCATATCCTTGGGTGAGGATTAAAAAAAGTTACATAACAAGCACTGTCCTATCTTCATGAAATGTCTTTTAAAATCCCAAATAACCGAGCTGTGAGTCTCAGCCAACTTAGAGTGCCTCTAGAGATCAGTGAAGGAAGATCATAGCTCTCAACAGCTGAGACAACAGGTCCCCGCCATCATCCTGGGAGTTGGGGGCTATGATGGGAGGAGGAGGAAGCAGCAGCTCATGGATGCGGACTGGGGCCTCTCTGCTTGAACCACCACTTTGCACCGCCACCTTAAGGTATCAGAAACACAAAGACAAGCTGAGAGATTTCTAGGTTCGAGGTTAAGTCGCTCTCATTTCCATGTTTCGAGGTGTCATAACGGCACTCCTGAATCAACCATCTCTGTCTGTAAATATTAGCAATATTAGACCACCAGCCAAAATACATGTCATGAGTCAATACTCTCAGAGTGTATAGCAAATCACCTAAAATGACTAGAAGTTACAACAATTTTGGAATAGGTACAATTCGCAGAGAACAAATGAAATTATTCTTCTACCCATGCCCCCTTGACATAGTTCACCTTCTCAAGGGAAACAATTCTATTTGCACATATTCTCATAACCATCTCTTTACATATTTATACACATTTTAACACAAATGGGAGGATACGTCCAACAAGGGAGGCCACATTCTATTACTGGCAAATTTCACCCGCCACCACATTTACATGTGCTCTGTATGCATTGCTAGCACTTCCGCCACCCACTTCTACCCCAATACTGTACGTTACTATTTTCTGCCTGGGAAAAAATCTTCAATCTCCTACACTCTCTCCCTAGTCTACCATATTTCTTCCCATACTGCCCCCATTTTGAAATTGTCAAGAATTTTATACACAACTAGTTTCTGCTGGAGAGAAAATTTACCGTGTGGGCAAATCCATGTTTCAGAAGGAAGACTGGCAGCATTCTGATATATTCTGCTGGTAACTACCCAGAAACATATACATCAAAATGCATCACACATACACACTGAATCACCCTCTTTTTTACACAAGTAAAACATGTATTTCCACAGAACTGAGAGAGAATGCACACAGGTACACCTCAAATGGCTCCCGCAACCCTTTACCATGCGTTCGAGATTCTGTTGTTTGTGGAGGTTTTTGTTTAGAGTAGGGTGAGGTTAAGATGCTGTCGCTAATGACTATACAAAAACTGGTTTTACATGGTCAGGCAGGGGTGAATATAAAAGGTATGACAAATCTGCTTTCCATATGCATGTGTTAAAATGAGCTGAATGACTAACACGTGTAGGTATTTATATTCTGTATATCAACTTAAAAGTTGATCTCACTAGCTAGTACATCACAATTCTAATCTGTTGTGTTGCACCTGACTTCCAAACCTGGATTATATGAAAAATACCATGTGTGGAGCAAGAGACGGACTTTTGAATTGTGGTAGCCACTTTTATTCTCTGAGGGCTGAGGCCTGATGCTGGCTTCTGTGGAGCTGCCCCCTTTGTTCTGAGATTTCACTCTAATCTCAGAGAGAAGGCTGGAGAGTAATGGCCAAACTCAGCTCAGACGTAAATGATGACAACCTGACAGTGTACAGAACAGCAATAACAATTTAACTCATAAATGCAATTACCAGTCATTGGACGTTTTTATACTAACACTAGAGGCCTCGTGCATGGGATTTGTGCACTGGTGGGGGGCAGTCCTGCGGGGATTGGCCCACTGTGGGAGCGCTGCTCATCCCGGTCAGCCGAGCAGGTCTTCCACTATGGAATGCACTGACCACCAGAGGGAAGCTCTTGCATTGAGTGTCTTCCCCCTGGTGGTCAGTGCGTGTCATAGAGTACTGGTTGACTGGTCATTCTGCTGTTTGGTCGCTGGGCTTTTATTATATAGGATACATTTTTAGGTATTAATGCTTTTATCCCTTACACAATCCTACAATGTATATGTAATCATTACCTTCATTTTACAAATGAGGAAACTGAAGCTCAGAAGTGTTAAGTAACTTTTCCAATGACACACAGCTATTATGCTGAAGAGCAGAGTCTGAATCCCAAGTAAATGGGTTCCAGACTATATACTCTTAATATGCTAGTCTACACTAAATTATTTAAAAAGTATCCTGACAGCAAAATCAAAACTCATAAAAAAGGTAGGTTGCTACTTTGAGTGATTCAGCTTACAAATGACTGACAGTAGTGAAAGCATTATTAGCAAAGGGAAACAACTTTCACAAAACCTCGCGTGGGACATACACTTGAGAAGAGGGACCATGTGCTTATTAACCAACTAGAAGCCCAGGTGAATTTTGTGCAGGGTGGGACGGGTGTCCCCTCAGCCCGGCCTGCACCCTCTTCAAACTGGGACTCCTCGGGGGATGTATGGATTGCCCCTTGCAATCTGGGACTGCTTGCTCCTAACCACTAGCCTGCCAGATCTCCCCGAACCCCTCTGCCTGCCTGCCTGATCTGCCCTGCCTGCTCCCCTGCCCTGATCACCTCTAACCGCCTCCGCCTTGCCCTGCACCCAGGATCCAGGCTTTCCTCCCTCTGGCCCGCGGCAGGGGCCGGCGACTTTCTCCCTCTCCCGGGCCGCAGCTGCTGGTGTTGGCAGGCGGGCGGCTTCACCTGGGCCTGGCTTTGTCAAGAACGACGTCCGGATGGTTAACTCTAGATGCCAACCCAAGCCCTTACAATTTATTTTGGTGTACTTTTCAGACGGATTACAAACCTCTCTCGTTTTGGGGCAGAACGGCTCGGCCATTGGGATATGGCACACTCCTCTGGCACAGGAGTGACTCCCATCATAGAAGGTCTGAGGCCTCCTGGTGGTCCTAGAAAACAAAGTGAAACGGTTTTGTTTCCAAGAAGGCCAACTTTCCTTGGCCAGCTGGCTCCGCTGGTTGCGTGTCCTCCCCTGCACCAAAAAGTTTTGGACTCCATTCCCAGTCAGGGTGCATATGGGAGGCAAACAATCCATGTTTCTCTGTCACAGTGATGTGTTTCTTTTCTCTCTCCCCTTTCCTCTCTAAAATCAATAAAAATTCCAAAATTGGTGGCGAACCCAGAGGAAGCTACACTGACACAGTCCCAGGACCAAACTGGAATTACAACGGAAAATCTGGAGAGAACCCTGACAACCATGGACAGAGAGTGGAGACAGGGCCTGGCTGGTTTGACTCAGTAGATGGAGCATTAGCCTGCGGCCTGAAGGGTCCCAGGTTTGATTCCGGTGAAGGGCACATAGGCCTGGGTTGTGGGCTCGATCCCTAGTGTGGGGCATGCAGGAGGCAGCTGATCAACAATTCTATCTCATCATTGATGTTTCTGACTCTCTCTACCTCTCTGAAATCAACATATATTTAAAAGAAAGAAAGAAAGATGCACAAAAGGAGGGCTGCCGGGCTCCTATTATAGCCGCTGAAATTCTAGAGGGTTATCACAGCTTTGGGAGATTCCCACTGAGAACTTTGGGGGCCCCTTGAGAGCACTAGAACTGAGAAAGGTGCTCACATAACATCTGGCTATGAAAAGCAGCCGCACTGCCTGCCAACAAGAGATGACTGGAAATGCCAGCACACTCAGAAAAGGCCAACACACAAAATGTCGGGGGCAGTCACTCACCTTGGCAGAGTGGACTGGAGTTGTGTGAGCAGAAGCCAGGGGTGGGGGCTCTAGGGTTAGACCTCAGAAGGCAGACACCCTGGTTTCCTGTGCTGAGTCATTCCCTCACGCTGCAGAGGACATCTTTCTCCAGTGGACCTTTGGACCCAGGCGGTTTTCGCCTGGGGAAAGGCAGCTGCCCCACCCCATGGGAAAACCCCTTACCCCTTCCTGTGGAGTTTCCAAGACCCATTAAGAGACTAAGAATAACAATCAACCTGCAGGCAGAAGCAACTGCCCCATCATGTTGGAAAACCTCTCACCCCACAGTATGGT
Source organism: Antrozous pallidus (assembly GCA_027563665.1). Taxonomy (NCBI): domain Eukaryota; kingdom Metazoa; phylum Chordata; class Mammalia; order Chiroptera; family Vespertilionidae; genus Antrozous; species Antrozous pallidus. The sequence continues at coordinate 19,099,271 of CM050522.1, forward strand.
CTGTAGCCAGAGGCGAATCAAGACGGATACGATCAGAATGCAAGCAGACTCAGGCCTCTGGAGGCTTGGAGGCTTTGCCTGACTTAATTTGGGGCCTGGGGCTAGGACAAGCAGACCTTGGTGCACATCTTGGTCTTTTCCAAAGGCACCCAGCCCCAGTATAGGGAGCCACAAGCTGTGGATTGCTGATACCTGCAAACAGGGTACGCAGGGCAGTTCGAAACAGTGTCTGACACTGTCTTGCATTACAGATTGGGAGGCATAGCAGATCTATCTAATAAACAGACACAAACCCAAATAGGCAGCCAAAATGGGGAGACACACACACACAAAAAAAGCTCCAAATGAAAAAACAAGAGAATTCTCCAGAAGAAAAGCTAAATGAAATAGAAATAAGAAATTTATCAGACATACAGTTCAGAATAATGATGGCAAAGATGCTTAACAGCATGAGGAAAAAATATAGTAACTATGAAGAATAATGTAACACTAATAAAGAACACAGTGGAAAGATTAGGGGAACTGAGGATTGGATCAGTGAATTAGAAGACAGGGTAGAATAAAATCATCAATCAAAGAACCAAAAAGAAAACAAAACAATTAAAAAACAGGATAGCTGGAAATAGAAGGATCATATCTCAACATCATAAATAAAGGCTATATATAACAAACCTACAGCCAACATCATACTCAATGGGCAAAATTAAAACCATTTCCACGGGGTTATCCCCCTTCACCACTCTTATTCAACATAACACTAGAAGTGCTAGACAAAGCTTTGAGGCAAGAGGAAAACATAAATGGCATCCAAATTAGACAGGAGAAATTAAAACTCTCATTATTTGTAGATGACATCATATTGTAAACAGAAAACCCTAAAGACTCCATCAAAAAATACTAGATTTAATAAATGATTTTGGCAATATAGCAGGATACAAAGTAAACACTCAGAAATCAATGGCATTTTTATACATCAATAATGAATTCTCAGAAAGAGAAAGAAAACAATCCTATTTACTATAGCAACCAAAAAGACTTGTACTCCGAAAACTACAGGACATTGAAAAAAGAGATAGAGGAAGATATAAAGAAATGGAAGATTATACCATGTTTATGGATTGATAGAATTAACATCATTAAAATGTCCATACTACCCAAAGCAATCTATAGATTCAATGCAATCCCTATTAAATTACCAATGGCATATTTCATAGATTTAAAATAAATTTTCCAAAAACTTTTATGGAACAAAAAAATCCCGAAATAGCCACAGCAATCTTAAGAAAGAACAAAGTTGGAGGGATCATAATACCAGATATCAAGTTATATTACTAAGCCACTGTAATCAAAACAGCCTGTTACTGGCACAAGAACAGGCATACAGATCAATGGAACAGAACAGAGAGCCCAGAAATCGACCCAACCCATTACACTCAATTAATATTTGACAAAGGAATCAAGAGCATACAATGGAGTCAAGACAGTCTCTTCAGTAAATGGTGCTGGGAAAATTGGACTGGTACATGCAAAAATATGAAACTAGATCACCAACTTATACACTAGAATAAACTTAAAATGAATAATTTAAATATAAGACATAAAACAATAAAAGCCCTAGGAGAAACTGTAGGCAACAAAATCTCAGAGATTACTGTAACAATGTGTTTATGATTACATCTCTTATGGCAAAAGAAACTAAGGAGAAAATAAACAAATAGGACTACATCAAAATAAAAGTTTTCTGCCCAGCAAAAAGAAACTATCAACAAAATAAATAGGGAGCCCACTGTATGGAAGAACATATTTGCCAGTGATACATCTGATTAAGATTAACATCCAAAATATAAAAGGAACTCATACAACTTAACCAAAGGAAGATAAACAATCCTACTAAAAAATGGGCAAAGGACCTAAATAGACACTTCTCCAAAGTGGACATACAGATGGCCAAAAGACATATGAAAAAATCCTCAAAGTCATTGATCATCAGAGAGATGCAAATTAAAACAACAAATTATAACACTTGTCAGAACGGTTACCATCAACAAATGACAAGTATTGGCAAAGTTGGGGAAAAAGGGGAATCCTAGTACACTGCTGGTGGGAATGCAGACTGCTGCAGCTACTATAAAAATAGTATGGAGGTTCCTAAAATATGGATCTGCCATTTGACCCACTGATCCCACTTCTAGGAATATGCCCTAAGAAACCCAAAACACCTATCAGAAAGAAAGTATGCACCCCATGTTCATAGTAGCCCATTTTATAAGATCTGGATATAGCCCAAGTGCCTATCAGTAGATGAATGGATAAAAAAGCTGTAGTACATTTATACCATGGAGGGACCTGGAGAGTATTATGCTTTGTAAAATAAGCCAGTCAGAAAAAGATAAGTATCACATGACCTCACTCATATGTGAAATCTAATGAACAAAATAAACTGATTAACAAAATGAATCCAGAGACACAGAACCATGAAAAAGACTGTTGAATCTCAGAGGAAAGGCGGGGATGTGTGAGTGTGTGGGAAGAGATCAACCAAAGAACTTATGTGCATATTAGAGGCCTGGTGCACAAAATTTGTGCCGGGGGGGGGGGCGCGAAAGAGAGGGGTTCAATGTCCCTCAGCCCAGCCTGCACCCTCTCCAACCTGGGACCACTTGAGGGATCAGGTCTAAGCAGGCAGTCGGACATCCCTCTCACAATCCAGGACTGTTGGCTCCCAAATGCTTGTCTGCCTGCCTCCCTGATTGCCTCTAACCACTTCTTCCTGTCACCCTGATCATCCCTAACCACTCCCCTGCCAGCCTGAGTGATGCCTAACTGCTCCCCTGCCAGCCTGATTGCCCCTAACTGCCCTCCCCTGCAGGCCCAGTTGTCCCCATCTTCCCTCCTCTGCCAGCCTGGTTACCCATAACTGCCCTCTCCTGCAGGCTTGATCACCCCCAACTGCCTTCCCCTGCAGGCTTGATCACTCCCAACTGCCCTCTCCTGCAGGCTTGATCACCCCCAACTACCCTCCCCTGCAGGCTTGATCACCCCCAACTGCCCTCCCTTGCAGGCCTGGTCCCTCCCAACTGTCTGCCCCTGCTGGCAATCTTGTGGTGGCCATGTTGTGTGTTGGAGTGACAGTCAATATGCATACTACTGTTTTATTAGATAGGCTATATATAACCCAGGTATACAATAGGATGAAGGGCTGGGGCGGGGAGCATGGGTGGGCTATAAGAGATCAATGGGAGAAAAAAAGGAACATATGTAATACTTTCAACAACAAAGATTTTTTTTTTTTAATAAAAGAAAATCAATAAAAACACATTAAAAGTAATTTTTAAAAAAGGCCATCTCTCCATTCTCCGGGGCTGGTGAAATCAACTCTATATAGATCAACATCTTCGTCCTCACTCCAGAATCAATAGCTCTGGACAAGCTAAAGGCAAATGGCAAAAACGCAGCTTCAGGATGGTATTTGGCTTCCCTGGCTCAGGGATGGTGGCAGTGTACTTTCCAACAGATGCCTGTAATCTGGTGGCTGTGACAGGATAAGCACACTGTTTTGCAGATACAACTCAACTCTGGGCTCAGGAGGGCAGATCAAATGCTTAGGACAGTGATGGGCAACCTTTTGAGCTTGGTGTGTCAAAATTCACCAAAAAACCAAGCATAACTAGGGTGGTGTGTCACTTCGAGAAAAAAACACATAATTTTGCGATATTTATAGTTTAAATAACAAAAATGTAGAATTGTAATATATAACTGTATTTGATAAACCAAAAACTAAGTATTTAACTTACCTGCTTAGTGACTTCTTTATTCATCTGTCAGTCGGTTTCTTTTGTTGGTCTTGATATTATTTACCTTGTGTGGGATGCGGTGAACTAAGATAAGTGAGGGGGAAAGGAAATTCTTTAACTAACCTGCCTATTAGTGACTTTTTTGTTGCTGAATTTCATTGGCTAACCTTTCAATTGAAGGTTGGTATTTTGTACACTTCAAGCCCAAGCAAGCGCTACTAACTTCATCTGTCAACCTGGTTCTTTTTTGGTCTTGATATTATTTAACACTGAGAATGAGGTCTCACAAAAGTACGTAGAGGGAAAAATTGTGAGTAAAGCCATTGCTATATTTTTCAGGGTGCTAAAAATGTCTGGTAATCGGTTCCAGGCTCTCCAAATTTCCTGTTCATAGTGGCACTCCTCTTGATTCTCCAAGCAGCACCTTTCCAGATTCTCAAGCTTTGACCTCAAGTTGACAAACACCTGAGCCCAGATGCTGTCTTGAAATTCTGCAAGTTGCATCTCTCCGCATCCATTGGAAACCATTTAATTCCAAACTACTGTAGACTACTACATCAGGATACTTAATTATTTTTATGGTCTGTTCTAGGCTTCTAAATTGATTAAATCTATCACTGAACTGGTCAAATAATGAGTCTAAAACATGCTGGTACTTTATATGCAAGGGTTCCATTTCATTTTGTACAGCTGCACTGGCCTTCTCAAAATACTTTGTTGCTCAAGGAAAATACTTACAAGTTTTAGTTTCACATCTCGTTTGAAAATTTTAAGTTTACTTTCAAAAGCTTTTATGTATCCAAACATAACGTCAATACTTTGTAACTTTAAGTTCAATTCATTAATGAACAGAGAGATCTGACCCACTTATCATCATTGAGCTGAGAAAAGTTTCCCAGATCCTTATCCTCAAGAAATACCTTGATTTCTTCAAAGCACTACACCAAGTGCTCAAGAACTTTGCCCTGGCTCAGCCATCTTACATTATTGTATATCAGCAGTCCACTGTAGGTGGAATCAACCTCCAGTAAAAGTGCATAAAATTCTCGCTTGTGAAGGGGGCGAGCAGCTATTAAATTAACTATTTTTGTAACAACTGACATTAAGTCCTTTAAGTCAGTGAATCCTGTCTTGGCACATAAAACCTCCTGATGGATAATACAATGAAAGGGCACAATCGGATGTCCAATAGCTTCCATAAACTTTTTGACAAATCCGACTTTTCCCCCCACCATGTTTGGTGTCCCATCACTGACACAACTTTAGAGATATCAATGCTTAGGTCATGGAATGTTTGTATAACAACCTTACATATTTCACTTCCTGATGTACTTGTTGGCACTGATACTAATTTTATCAACTCTTCTCCATTGTGAGACCATCAGAATATTGACCAATAATGGCCAACTGAGTATGTGATATCAGGAGTTTCATCAAGAAAGATAAAAAAATACTGACAATTACTTATGTCTCTCTGTAATTGATGTTGTACAATCGTGTTCAGTCTCATTATTCGGTCTTTTATAATATTTCTGAGTGCTAACTCAGATATTCTCTTAATAATTGCATGTTTAATTCTGCATATCGTGAAATAGAACTGGTGCACATCTTAGGAGAGTTTCTGTAATAAATTCTCCCTCACTGAGTGCTTTTCCATGCTGAGGTATGGAGTGAGCAATGCTCAAACTTGCAGATATTAAATTTGTAGAGCCTTTTACAAATTTAAGGGATGGAATTAGATTGGCTCTTATAAAGGTGTAGCTGCCTGGAAATGTATTCCTTTCATCCTTACTTTTTTTCAAGAGCTGGAAATGATTAGTTTCAAAATGTTTATTTATATTCCATGTTCTGCTTACTACCATTTCAGTACACAGAACGCAAAATGATCTGCCATTTTTTTCTATAATGCCATACATCTCGGTCCATGTCTCTTGAAAGGATCAGCTACTGCTACTACCACTTCCTTTACTTAACCTTGTTTTTTATTTTTTTGGGTTCTCCATCAGGGGGCAGTGACAGAAGATAGAACTATAGATAGCCTGTTAGCCCTGCAGTCAATTAGGGGTTAACTAGCCTAATTGACCACAAGATGGCACATGTAACTGTCTTTTAGGAAAGGGCAGGTTAATAAGCAGAAATAGTGGTTAATAAGGATGCACAACAGTACTAGTGGTGAAATGGAGTCTGCACTATGCTGCAAAATGACCTTCCTTATACAAATTAAGATGGCTGCCACTATTTCTAATGGCAGGAAATGGCACCCATAGCACAGGCCCTTGTCTCTCCCAGCCTCCCCCTCACTTATCTCAGTAATGATGGTCAATTAGAAACCCACGACACCCCCAAACAGTAGATTGGATGATGGTTGCTGTGGTTATGTGGTTGCTGGTAATGGCGATCACAGGGCCCCCAGAGATGCACCCCCTGTGGCATTCCACTGCTCCCTGCTCCGCCGGCCGGAAGTGAGGTCAAAGATTCCCCCAAGGACCTAACTGGAAGTCCCAGAACTAGACGCTCTGTTCCTGGAGTTCTGTTATTTTGGCCTACAGACCTCTGGCAAAGAGTGTCTACACTACACTACAGCAGATGTTTCTTCCTCGGTAATTGCACCAGGCCATGCGGAAGCCAAGGATGAAATGTCCTTCTCGGCATGTGGCTCCTACTTCTCTGTATGTGACGGCATGCGGCCATGTGTGATAGAAAATGGCTACGCGTGTCAGTGCTGACACACGTGTCATAGGTTCGCCATCACGGACTTAGGAAGTCAACATGAATATTTCCAATCACTGTCAATGGAGAGCACCAAATACTGAGCTGCACTGATACCCATCACTTCTATTAAACCATTTCCAAAATTTGGTTCAATCTGCTTTATCTGTTAGTATTTCCATGATGGTAAATCCCAGAGTTTTGTCATTCGCCCCTACTTCAGGTGGACCAAAATAGATGAACTATTTCCACTGCAATGTCATTACCAAATTAATAAAAATAACACTAATTCCTCAGTATCAGCTAGTACATAATCCATATGCAAATGTTCCTATTGCCCTTAAAAATGTCCTTTTTGAAAAAAGCAGTTGCTTCGTTAGTTTTGAGTTCATGAAAAACCTTCATCTTGCATTGGACTGTCATTTACTGAACCCTGACACTAGTGTTCCAAAGCCACCTCGCTTAAAGGTGAGGCCTCCGGGCAGTGGAGGAATGAAGAAGACCTGTCAGTGTTCTATTTTATTTTATTTAAAAAAATATATATTTTTATTGATTTTGGAGTGGTGGGGGAGAGAAGAGACAGAACCATCAATGATGAGAGAGAAGCTGTCAGTGGTTTAAGGGCAAGGCTACCTTAACCCCAAAGCAATACCGGATGGGTTGAACAAAAGGTCAAGTGATTGCTCCAGCCCGTGCAATCAGGGGTTTTTCTTTTTGTAAAACCGACAATAAAATGGTGCCACATATTCCAGCTCTGACTTTGCTCTAGCCTTCAATTACTCAAGTATTAGTAACATCTCTACTTACAACTGTGATTAAAACCTTCAGTTGCTATATGCCACTAGGCACCCATGTCATACCATCCTCATCTCATCTACCTCTCTCCTCCCCTCTAGCTCCATTCCCTTCTTCACCTAACCACACCTCTCTTTGTTCTCAACTATACCTTAAGATATAACGTATTATTCATGCTTCATGTTATGCTATAACTATGTGATACTTATTGACTAGTTTTAATTCTCTCAAGTGGAACATCTTACATTTTTCTCTTCCAACAAAGCTCCCCAACTACTAGTTATACAGCTCTTAGCAAATTGGAAAATGGAGAACCAAGAAGATACGGCAATCATAAAGGACAGTGTTTAGCCACTCATTTATAAGGACTTTATGAGGACTAAGTCAGCCATGAAGTCCGGATATCCCATAGCAGCTCAGAAATGAGGTCTGGAACGATGCAGGCCAGACGGGAGTGGCAAGAAATATTCAAAGTGATGAACAGCAAGAATCTACAACCAAGATTACTCTATCCAGCAAAGCTATCATTCAGAATTGAAGGTCAGATGAAGTGCTTCGCAGATAAGAAAAAGCTAAAGGAGTTCATCACCACCAAACCAACATTATATGAAATGCTGAAAGATATTCTTTAAGGAGAGGAAGAAGAAAAAGGTAAAAGTGCAAACTAGCAACAACAAATACACATCTATCAACAAATGAACATAAAAATCAAGTGAATTGATAGGCTGTTGAACAGGATAGACTGGTGAATATAACAGAGACATGGACATAGAGAGGGAATGGACTGACAATTCTTGGGGAGAAAAGGGTTGTGGGAAGTGCAGCAAGAGACTGGACAAAAATCTAGCAACAATGGGAGAGGACAGTGGGGAGGGGGAGGTGAGGGTGGAGGGTGGGATAGGTACAGGGTGGAGGGAAGCTATAGGGGGATAAAAAGGGAAAACAATGTAATTAATAAACTGAACAATAAAGATTAAAAAAAAAAAAAAAGAAATGAGGTCTGGGCTAGAGACAGAATCGGAAGCCAGTACTAAGGACAAGCTGTGGCTGAGGATGAGGATATCAGAACACCCTACCTTGAAAGGGGCAAGTGAAGCAAGTAACCCCAGGAAGAAATAGAGACTTTAAAATCAGTATTTATCATGGTTTGGGGCCTGATTATTCTGTCAGGATCCAGGAAAGGAAGGTACAGATGAGAAATACCTCTTACATAGCCTGCCCACTTATTTGTGGTGCTTTGTATGACTAACTTCAGTGACAACACATTCAGTGAAAGGCTTAAGTTAAATCACTGTAAACGGCAATACTCCTGTTCAGTATAAAATGATGAGACACGGTCAATGGTAACACTGAGCAACGGGGCTCGCAGTCACAGCTGTGGTGAGGGATGGCACGATCCAAGGGAAATGATAGTATCATTTTAAGGGCTCAGATGTTCCCTTTGAGGGTGTCTAATGAGCGAAATGACAGTTTTAAAAAAATGAGCAAAATGCCTAAGTAAACTTATCAGGTAGGTCCCACCGAGTGGGAACAGTCACCGGATGGAGCCTGTACTGACAGGGGATCCGCCCGTGGGCTGCCCATTTCCAGCCCAGGCAGCGCTTCCAGCCGAATGGTGCGCTCTCATGATGAGTGTTCTTGGTGATAATGAAAATACCTGAGAAACGCCATTTTATGCGCGGTGTAATCTTGTTACTAAATTTGTGTGTGGTTCTAAAAACATTACTTCTGTTCTTTCTTCGTAAGGCATATAATGACAACACCTACACAGAAGCCTCCAAAAGTGACACACCAACGGACTCTGATGTAATAACATCTCTATTTTAGATGGCAGATGTTTGCATTTAGGGGCCAGGAATCACTGGTGCAAAGAGCTATTGCCACCACTGCCTTGAGAAGGACCAAGCGCCTGGCACACAGTATTCACTCAAATCACATTAGAGATGGACGCGGGTGTAGCAGAAGCAAGCATTTGGAGTAGGTCAATGGAAGACAGTTTCCAGAAGGAAGAAACTATGTCTGCAACCGTGCCTGGGTGGGCACCTTTTCCTGATAAGGGGGCCCTTGAGGGAATCTGTTCTTCCTTCCATCAAGAGACAGAACTGAAATCTATTCCTGAGCCCATGGTTCAGTGCACCTCAACCTCAGACAATGTCCAACTGGCTGGACCTGGCAGGAGGCTGTGTTCCAGCTGCAGCTGACAAGAATGAGAAGGATCACACTCCTCCCTGAAGTAACCCAGACCAAGGACAATAGAGTTTAGGAGTGGTGGCTGTCCTACTGACTTGTGAAAGGGACAAAGTGGCATGTGGAGCACGCCCCCCACCCCCAAAGATATCTATATCCTAATACCCAGAGAGGACAATGGGAGGTTCCAGGCCTGCAAGGGAGGGCAATTGTGGGCAATCAAGCCTGCAGGAGAGAGCAGTTAGGGGTGACCAGGCTGGCAGAGGAGGGAAGTTGGGGGCAAACAGGCTGGCAGGGGAGCAGTTAAAAATCAATAAGGCTGGCAGGGTAGTGGTTAGCGGGTGATGAGGCTGGCAGGCAGAAGCAGTTAGGGGCACTCAGGGAGGCAGGCAGGTGAGCAGTTTGGAGCCAGCAGTCCTGGATTGTGAGAAGGATGTCCGACTGCCCATTTAGGCCCAATCCTACCGGGACCGGGCCTAGACGGGCAGTCGGACATCCCTCGAGGGGTCCCAGATTGGAGAGGGTGCAGGCTGGACTGAGGGACATCCCCCGCCCCCAGTGCACAAATTTCGTGTACTGGGCCTCTAGTAACTAAAATACTGGCTTACCCAGTATTTATGGCAGTCTAGGGAAGTCTCCAAGATACATTGTTAACTAAGTTAAGCATATTGTGAGACTGTCCATATTGTATACCTATATGTTTGTTACTGTACATTTCTTTTCCTTTTTGTTAAGTTTTCATTCACATTTCATGTTTTTTTTTAAGTGTTTATAGATAAAACATACATTAGACAGGTATATAAGAAAAGCTAAACAGGGAATCATCCAGGGGTTTGAAACAGATTAATTCAATTTACATGAGTTCTAATGGGGAAAAAATGTTTCAGTTTTCAAACAGCCTTTCAGAAGGCATGAAGTTTTGAGAACCGAGGTTCCATGTACATGATCAAGTTTGATTGAAAATTCTCACCAAATTGCCCTTCACGTAGCAAGGCAGCTGCCAGAAACATAGGTAGGGTTTTGCTTTTCATCACTATCTCCCCATACTATTTACATTTTACTTTCTCACAAATATGTATTACTCTTAAGACACTTTAGAAAACACAGATAAAGTGTTGGAAAGCATGTTAGTCAGAACACCAAAGACAATTAAAATTTTTTTTAGAGCACATAAATGGGTCAAGATGACAAGAAAAAGTTTAGGCCAAGTCAACAACTGTTTCGGATAAAAGGACTATTTATATCCTAGGCCAGTGGTTGACAAACTCATTAGTCAACAGAGCCAAATATCAACAGTAAAATGGTTGAAATTTCTTTTGAGCAAAATTTTTTAAACTTAAACTTCTTCTAAGGCCACTTCAAAATAGACTTGCCCAGGCCGTGGTGTATTGTGGAAGAGCCACACTCAAGGGGCCAAAGAGCCGCATGTGGCTCGAGAGCTGCAGTTTGCCGACCACGGCCCTAGGCAATTTGCATAACTTCAAGATGGACAGGAGGAAGCAGGAACCTCCTACCTTTCTAGGTGTGTATGTGTGTGGGTGTGCACACACGCATTTATGGACAGTGCCTTCAAGGGCACTTAGGAGGGGAAAGGAGTTGAAAACTACAGCTCCTACAAGGAGTTTTGGCATGAAAGGCAATAAACTAAGAAATGGGACGAGTGTGTTCTATTAACCAGAAGGAACTGAAAGATTATGAATTTGGACCAACATCGTTAAGATCCCCCCACTCCCTGCTAAAGCCTGCCCCTAACTGTTCATGGTGCCACAGGAAAGAAGAAAAACCAATTGATATTTATGTCTCAATGAGGCAATAGTGCTTAATAAACAGATAACATAGGTTTCCCTTCATATTGCCTACTTTCCAGCAGGTCTTGATAAATACCTGTAGTACAAGAATAAAAACCCTGGCTGACACAGCTGGAGTAAGCATCCCGGGGCCTGTTTTCTCACCCGCACGAGGGGATAACAAGGGACGCCCCGTATGTTGTGATAATCAGCACCAGGAACACACCTACGGACTCTAACAGCACGTACCAGTGTCAGCTCCGTTTTCCCTGGGGAGTGTCACGGACACCGCTCCCGGTCACCACACGAAGCCCTAACAAGTCCCAGTTACAGCTGCACAGGATGGCTGCCATCCACTGCCACAGGCCGCTCACTCCGTTAGCAGCACACACACATCCTGGTGCAAGCAAGCGGCTAGGAAAACGCGCTGTTTTGTGCTTTTCATAGGACTGCAACGTGCAAAAGGGAAGGCGGGTGAGAAAGGCGTAAGTATTTTAACCGTTCACGAGCCTGATGGTTAGAAAAGCTCTAACCATCACCACCGCAGCAAATTACCCAGGGCCTAGCAACACCTGACAGGTGGCAAGAGCTCAATGTTCCCCTTCACTTCAGAAGGAAAGAATGTCTTCATGTTCAGAAGAGCAGAGGTAACCAGAATAATAAACACTAATATTTTACTGGGCAGAGAAAAATGAGCAGGGATCCAAAGTACAAAAGCAATGGAAGAGGCCTCCACAAAGGTGACATTTTAAAGTACATGTCAAAGCTGAAGGGTCCCAGGTTCGATTCTGGTCAGGGGCATGTACCTTGGCTGCGGGCACATCCCCAGTGGAGGGTGTGCAGGAGGCAGCTGATTGATGTCTCTGACTTTCTATCCCTCTCCCTTCCTCTCTGTAAAAAATCAATAAAATATATATTAAAAAAACAATAAAGTACACGTCAAAGATTATCGGCATCAATTACAAAAGGAACTAGAACAAAATTAGAAAAAATTACAGGAAGAGCTGAGTGAGGTATTCTATATAAAGAATTAGGGCATCCCTCCTCCGCAGATACAGTTAATGCCGAAGCCTGGTGTTAGCAGGTGGTTATCACTGCTGTTACACCTCCATGATCAGATTCAAGAGGAAGCCCCCACAGGAGGTAGGACGGTCCCATGGTTTTCAGAACCCTTCTGACTGTTATCTTTGTTTCTATTTTCATTTTAGGGACTCATATGGAAACTAGCTTTGAAGGGAGTCAAGTTAGGGCGAAGGGATTTTTGGTAAAGAACTAACCCAAACGAGGACAGTGGTGACAGAGGAGAGAGGGTGGGACTCCAGGCAGGTGGAGAGTGACAGCTCCCAGCAGTGACCATGGGGTGCAGGTCAGGGCCAGGCTCACCCAATTAGCAATTCACCAAGTTAAGAATGGAGGGCTTGGGAGAAGGAGTGCGGGGTTAGAAGGCGATCAAGGGACTAGTTTAATCTTTATTACGAAGTCTGAGGTATCTCTGGGACCTCGTCCTGCAGCCAATATGGCCCCTGAGGGAAAGGGTGGAGCTGGAAGTCCGTGTGTGAGCGATGGTTGAGGTCATCGGCTTTGGAGGAAAACCGGAATTCAAACCCCACTGGTCCCACTCACTTAGCAAATGGCCAGTATTTCTGAGCTCAAGTTCCTTCAACTAAACCGAGGAAATCACCCTTGTGTGCAGCAAACAGGATGGATCTGCGGCACCTCCTCGGAATTCCAAAACGGGGGCTCACTGGCATTTCTATTCACAGCGAGGCTGACGCGGGAAGTGGGAACAGAACAGGGAGAGGCCGCCCCGCTGCCTGGACAGCGGTCAGCAAGGGGATGGGGCGAGGATGAAGGAAGCTTGTTTTCTTCCTTGTGAAGAGGCACCTTCTCAACCAAGAGTGAAAGAGGTGGGCAGGGAGCTGCAGGACCAGTAAGGGTTTAAGCAGCAGCTGACAGGCATGCTCAGCAAAGGCTCCCTGCGAACTTGACCAGGAACTCCCATTTCCACTGCGAAAGCCAACCCTGCCCAAGAGGCTGGGAGCGATGTCACTGGTCTCAGGGTGTCCCTGAACTTCCCAGCCGGGCTTTATAGGGTGGAAACAATAATGCCAGATGTGATATCGGAGGGGAAGCCCAAGGCTGTGCCTTTGGGAGGGGGAATAACCTGACATAATCCCTCGGCACTGTGTGTACTGCGGGACTTTCCTGATGAGTAAGTGTGACCCCGGAGCAAGCTCGCCCCAGCCCCTCGCTGGGACAAGCCAGTATGTGAAACCTCTACATTCACATGTGAGAAAAGATCCGGGAGCATGACAGTGTACAGTTAGTTACCTACATGAGCAACAAATGAATCCCACGTCACCCTTTTCCTTCTAATCTATAATGCTTGAGGAATCTGGATCATTGTGACTGTGGAGTTTTATACTCTGCTATTTTAAACAGCCATAGTATAGTCCTGGCCAGGTGGCTGTCGGTTGGAGCATCATCCTGCACACCAAAAGGTTGTAGGTGTGATTCCTGCTCAGGGCGCATGCCTGGGTTTCGGGTTTGATCCCTGGTTGGGGTGTGTATGGGAGGCAACCAATGGATATCTCTCTCCCTAAATTAATAAACATATCCTTGGGTGAAGATTAAAAATCAAACCAACACCATAGTACATACAACCTTTTTCTTTCTTTATTTATTTATTTATTTTTATTTTTTTATTATTTTTATTTTATTTTTTCCTTTATTGTTCAGTTTATTAATTACATTGTTTCCCCTTTTTTATCCCCCTATATCTCCCCTCCACCCTGTAGCTATCCCACTTTCCACCCTCACTTCCCCCTCCCCAATGTCCTCTCCCATTGTTGCAAGATTTTTGTCCAATCTTTTGCTGTACTTCCCACAACCCTTTTCTCCCCAAGAACTGTCAGTCCATTCCCTCTCTATGTCCATGTTTCTGTTATAGTCACCAGTTTATCTTGTTCATCAGCCTATCAATTCACTTGATTTTTATGTTCATTTGTTGATAGATGTGTATTTGTTGTTCATAATTTATATTTTTACCTTTCTCTTCTTCCTCTTCTTAAAGAATATCTTTCAGCATTTCATATAATTCTGGTTTGGTGGTGATGAACTCCTTTAGCTTTTTCTTATCTGCGAAGCACTTTATCTGATCCTCAATTCTGAATGATAGCTTTGCTGGATAGAGTAATCTTGGTTGTAGATTCTTGCTATTCATTATTTTGAATATTTCTTGCCACTGGCGTCTGGTCTGCATCGTTTCTGTTGAGAAATCCGCTGACAATTGTATGGGTGCTCCCCTGTAGGTAACCAACTGTTTTTCTCTTGCTGCTTTTAATATTCTCTCTTTATCTTTTGCTCTTGGCATTTTAATTATGATATGTCTTGGTGTGGTCCTCTTTAGATTCCTATATTTTGGGGTTCTGTGTACTTCTTGGGCTTTTAAGTCAGTTTCTTTCACCAGGTGGGGGAAGTTTTCAGTCACTATTTCTTCAAGTAGGTTTTCATTAACTTGCTCATACAACCTTTTTCTTAAACTATTATCTCCAAACACTTGTACTTTGATAGCCATGGAGACTTTGATGATGTCCCCTAAACACGAACTCCAGCTCCTTCTCCTTTGGTGTGATCCCATTCGTTCAATCACTCGAAAAGCACAGGCCGCAGTGGTGTGGGTGTGAGCGATAAAGCGGCAAACAAGAGGGTCTTTACCGCCGACGATCCACACTCTACTAGAGGCCTGACACACAAAATTCGTGCAAGATCAGACCTTCCTTCCCCTGCTGCCGGCACTGGCTTCCCTCTGGCACCTGGGACCCAGCTTCCCTCACATCCCTGGCTTCACTGAAAGGATGCCCAGTCTTATTAGCATAATATGCTTGTATTATTATAAAAAGGGGAAGACAGACAATACATATATAGTGTCAGGTGCTCAAAAATGATAGGAGAAATGACAGGGATGGGAAGAGAGTGTAATGATTTTAGTCTACCCCTTGTTACGTAGTAGGTTGAACCCCATGAGACTGCTGATCTCCGACCATTTCTAACGTACAGAATGCTCCATTTTCTACGGGTCTCTCTGAGAGCTTCATTTCATAGAGGGACAACTGAGGATCCTTCTGATGGATGACAAATTATAACGAATGCCCGAAAGGCAGCAGACACAGAGCTGGCCGATTCATAACAGAAGACGGAGAAGAGGCTCCGGGTATAGCAAGTTCAGAGGTAACGAGGGGAGAAGGATGACTGTGTGTGGTCTAGGTGACTGAATGGGGAACTCTGGGAGGAACCACCAAATAGTTCACACCCTTGGCACTTCTTCCCACCGCTCCGGATCAGGGTGCAGAGCTCAGTCACCTGTCTCCATCCAAAGCACCCTGCGAGGTGGTCATTTCCACCGGGAATGGGGCGGAGGGAGAGGAGGACAGGAATCTCCAGGAGACTCACATGTTCCCTTGCGATTTCTTCAACTACTTCTAAAGGCAGAAGCAGCCCAGGATCTTGGCAGCCTATTACTGTTTAATTCTGGGGGCAAAGAAACATCACATTTTTCTTGTGTAAATAACAACCAATCCCTGTGGACTGACAACCGGACAAGACAACCAGACATTATGTGCCTCCCGATAGGATGGATGCAGGGGTTTCTGCCAAGAGTTTGAACCTGGTTCCAATCAGGCCTCCAGAGCTAACCACTGACACCAAATGACACTTAGGGATGCAAACAGTAAAATCCAGCTTGTGGGGGACTCCCCAGGTTGAGAGATGGGGACTTCCCGACAGAGAAGCTTATCAATCAATACACTCATGTGTAACCAGCAGCCTCCACTGGCCCCTTATTAACAAATAAACTAGAAAAAGAAGTTTGTGAGACAAGAGGAAAAAGGAAACATTGCCTGGGAACTTAATGCGAAGGAAATATTAAGTTAACTTTTCCTTTTTTAAAGAGTCCTTATCTTTTAAAGTGACAAATTGCAGTGAACTGATAAATGTTGAGATGGCGATTCCTCTATTTGGTGTACGTGTGAGGACGCCCACAATAAAAAGCTCACAGCAAGGCTGCGGGCCCTGGGTGGCACGGCGCAGTGGCTGAGTGTCGCCTGAGAACCAGGAGGCCACAGTTCAATCCTTAATCAGGGCATTTGCCCAGGTTGTGGGCTTAATCCCCAGCGTCAGGCGTACAGAGGGGGCAGCCAATCAATGATTCGCTCTCATTGATGTCTCTCTCTCTCTCTCTCTCTCCCCCTTCCTCTCTGAAATCAATAAAATACATTTAAAAAACAACCACCAAAGTCTGTGGGTCTGCCTCCCCCTCCCCCCCAAGTTCCCACAGACTGTCCATCTGAACTGGGACCGGTCCTGCAGGTGCCTCCCGCGGCGTAGAGGAGGGCCATACCTGTCGATGAACTGGTCGATAATGACGATGTCACCGGGCTGAATCTCCTCCCTCAGGGAGCCGCAAGCTGTGGTCACGACGACGTGGGTGCAGCCCTCCTCCTTCAGGGCCCAGATGTTCGCCTGATAGTTGACTTTGGAAGGCATGATGGTATGCTGCCTCCCATGCCTGCGGGGAGAAGAGCGAATGTGGTCTTTGAACGAGCAGCACGCCCTCATTGTGTCAGAAGAGCAAACCTATGGACAGCCCTTTGCACCAAAGTGCATTCATTGGCAGAGGCTGGGCACTGACCAGCCGACTCTTAGTCTAAACCATTCGGTTTTAAAGCCCAGTTCAGAGTCTGTAGCCTTATGTTCCTACCAAGAGCAGGTCCTGACGGACTTAGAATTCCCTCCCCAGGAAGCTGAGTTGTGCCTACCCGGTGGGACAGCAAAGCCCCCCAATCAGAGGCATCTGGTCTGTGATCCCCAACACAGAAAACAAGAGGTCCCCATGAAGAAAGACTCTAACTAGAAATAAAAGCTCAAGTTTCCAGGCGAAGTTCTCCATTCCTTCTGCCCGGCCACCCAAATAAGTTAACAAAGCCTTTAAAACATTAGAAGTTTCGTCTGAGAACCGATCACTTCACGCATGACCCGTGTTACGGGCTGAACTGTGGCCCCCGCCATTCCGATGCTGAATTCCTAATGCCTGGGACCAACAGAATGCAACCATATTTGGAAGTAGAGTCTTCAACAGAGTAATTAAGTCAACATGAGGTCATTAGGGATGAAACTGGTTTGGCTCAGTGGATGGAGCATCAGCCTGTGGACTGAAGGGTCCTGAGTTCGATTCCGGTCAAGGTCATGTGCCTTGGTTGTGGGCACATCCCAGTCGGGGGTGTGCAGGAGGCTGCTGATCGATGTTTCTCTCTCATCGATGTTTCTAGTTTTCTGTCCCTCTCCCTTCCTCTCTCTAAAAAAAAAAAAAAAAAAAAAAAAAAAAAAATCAATAAAATATATTTTTTAAAAAAGAAGGAAATAAAATGAGGTCATTAGGGTGGGCCCTAATTTCATATAAATGGCACCCTTCCAGGAAGAGAACATCTGGAGAGATAGGAGGAGAGCATGTGTGAAGATACAGGGACAAGATGGTCATCAACAAGAGAAGAGGGTCATCTACAAGCCAGAGGCCTCTTCCCTCCGGCCCCAGAGGAAACCAATCCTGCCGACACCTTGCAGGTGGACTCGAGTCTTGATGCCAACCAGCGGGATACGGCAGCGCTGCTGGGAGTCCCTCCTACAGTCAGGCTTCACGCTGACGGCAGAGACCCGCCAGCGGCCCCGCAGGGGAGGGCTGCTATCACACGAACTGCCCGCACAGAGGTCACGTGGCAGGGAACCTGCACAGCCTCTAGGAGCCGAATTCTGCTCACAGCTAGGCGAACTGGATTGCGGATCGGGAACTCCAGGTGAGAACAAGCCCTGCCTCTACCTTGTGAGACCCCGAACTGCAGCCTGAGCTGAGCTGTGCCCACATGGCTGACACCCCGAAACTATGAGGGTGTTTTAAGAAACGGTGTGCTGTTGTAAGCTACTAAATGTGTGGTTAATGGTTATGCGGCAACAGAAAACGGTGTATTTTCTAACGGTGATACGAACGATCTTTCTCCCTGTGTAGCCAGGAACGCTGCAAGACCTACTGAGATGACAATGGCGTGGAAACCACAGGGAAACCACGCCAGGGACCCAAAACCCACTCCCTGAAAACACAGAACGACAGTAATATCCACGAATGACACCGTTTTCCTTTATCTTGTTCACTAGAGAAAAAGAAAACAAGACATTTTCATTTGCAGAGCTTCAACTTTAGTCAAATTCATCTTATCACCCGCTGGATTGTTCTAACTCTCTCAACCTGAGGAGGGGATGGTTGAGATATAAGTCAGTTTAACTTGCCCAAAATACCGTAAGTGGTGAATAAAGGTGACTGAAATGCGCTGGCTCCATCTGCCCTTAACACTCTTTCCAGGCACCATTCCGCTTTCCAGGTTCTAAGTTAAATTTAAATTCTCCTTCAGTAGTCACATTCCAAAAACTTGAAATAGCTTACCTTGCAAGGAGGACGCAATCAACATTCTTTATCTTCCCCAGAATCAAGGCATCAGAAGGCTGCACACAGTGAATAATGGTTACAGCTCGGTGACGGGAAAACACAGAGGCACAATAAAAAAAGCTGCCGGCCCCACAGCTCCACCATGACAGATTCCGTGGAAACTTGGGAGCTGGACCATGCACTTTAAAGGAGCGTCTAGATTTGATGACGAATCGCTCTGTAAATATTTACGGAGGCCTTTACGAGCAGAGATGCACAGGAATTGGAAGGCTGCCTCAGGCGCCTGGCTGGGGCCCATTTAGTGAGACTTATCCGGAGCAGCCACCCCGGCGGACCCGGACTCCAGGGCAGGCTGAGCAAATACAGCTGTGCTGGTATCTGTCAGGTGCGACAGCGCCAGGAGGGGGTGTGGGGCACAGGATTAAGAACTGAGCACTGGAACTGTTTGCTCTGTTAATCAACCAGAAGATGGCCAAGGGGTGGCCTGAGGGAATGCAGAGAAAGGTTTCGAGAACCTAGGGCGGTGGTCAGCAAACTCATTAGTCAACAGAGCCAAATATCAACAGTACTATGACTGAAATTTCTTTTGAGAGCCAAAGTTTTAAAACTTAAACTTCTCCTAACGCTACTTCTTCAAAATAGACTCGCCCAGGCCGAAAACCGACTTCTGTGCACAGGCCATGAAGTTTCAATCGCACTGTAGGCGCGCGCGCACGTGGTATTTCGTGGAAGAGCCACACTCAAGGGGCCAAAGAGCCGGATGTGGCTCGAGACCACTGACCTAGGGGAAAACAGAAGGCTCAGGAAAACAGAAGGCTAAGAAGTGAGCCAAGCTTATAGCAGGACTCGGCAGACCTGAGGTCAACCCGGGGACTCGCTGAAAAAGAAGGTTTGGTTGGGACTGTCAAAAGCAGGAACTTTCAGAGTCGGATGGAAAACTGCAGTGTTTGGAAGCAGCTCGGTGGAACAGCCTCCTTTCAACAGAAAAGGAGGGTTTGCAGTATGCTTAGTCATGCAATCTTGTTACAAATCCCCAGAAATCCCCTTTTGGGCCAGGGCTTCCTTTGAATGCTGCTTCCTCCATGGTCTTTCTCCTAAATCAGCGTGACATGACCCGTCCTCACCAGATCAGAAGCTGATTTAAATGTTTTAAATGCAGAGAACGGAAGGGTACAGGTGCTATGTCTAAAACGAGCATGTGGCTTCTAGGAATATAAATTGAGAAGTAATTTGCACATGGTCAGCAGCAGTACTTTTAATATAAGAAAGTCTGAGGCGCCCTTCGAGGCACTGTCTCCACTGGTAGGACCCACTGACGGGACTCCTGGTCCCTCTTGGCCTGAGGCAGGCAGCTCCGGGCTGACCAGACAATAGCAATTAAAAGAAATTATTTTAAACTTAAAAAAATCAAGCCAGCTGGTATGTCTTCATGAACTGGGTACTGACCTTGCCAAATGGAGTATCCACATATTTCTCGGTTCTTCCTTCTAAGATTTCTGGGTCATCCAGGCCTGTTCCACCAACAATTCCGATCTAGGGAGGCAGCAAAAAGGTGCCATAGTTCACGGGTTTCCATCAGAAACAAGATTAGAAGCAAATCTGTCTCCTCACTTGCGCTTCCCCATTCCTGCTAGTTGTTTCTTAAAATCTACAACTACTAATGAAGTTATTCAACAGACATTTGAAACAACCCAAACGTAGGTCACCTTTATGGACTTTGACATTTACTGCTAATAATTTGAATAACTAATTAGTACAGAAAGGAATCCTATGTAGCTTAAGCAGGAACTCAACCCTAAAAATAGGCAACTGCGGTCACAGAAAGTACTCTATAACCAATTTTTTATTCTCTATTAAGTTGACTATGGAATAAAGAATGTTCAAAAGTCTGCTGGGATGAAAAATGTTCTGTTTGGTCACTTCATAATGATTTCTCATCATCATTCCATTAGATAAAGAAACATGAGAGCTTTTCTTTCCTGAGCCACTGAAATAGAAGTTGCAGGGGACCACAGATAGAACAGTCTAGAGTAGCATGAAAAATCACAGCCTCATGTATATTTATGACATCCACAAATGGCATTCATATATACGTGTAAATAAATGAGTAATTCAAAGGTAGTTCTAATTTTTTAAAAAGTCCACTGTGGTATTGCATTTTCCAGAGTCTAACAGTCCTTGAGACCAACCTAATATGATGATTAAGATACACAAACAAGAACAATTTCAAAGATAAACACAGTATCAGCAGGCCAGCTAACGGAAAATTAGATAAATGAAGTCGTTAGGAAGGTTGTTCTCCCGGCTGCTACTTCCCAAAGGAGAAAGAGTATTTAAATTGCCAGCAACAGGTGAGAGAAATGACACTTGACTGAGAAACCCAATGGAAAATGAGCACTCTTTTTCAATGTTTTAAATCTATTGTCACTTGAGTAAAATCTGAACTAAGTAGGAGATAGTGGCTCCTTGAGGCAAAAATAAATAAATAAATAAATAAAATAAAAATAAAAATAAATCATGAGTTAAGGATTAACTGAACACCTGAATAATTTTCAGATGGTGTTAATAAGCTCATTTAAATTAATGTGTAGGGAAAGGGTTACCTCTCTGGCCCCCAGTTTCCTGGAGGGAAAAAAAAAAGTCAACATAACAGAAAATAAGAGCAATTTGGTGAGATTTTGCTGAAGAACTGCCTGTTACATGATTTGGAACTCTGCCTCCCCACAACTTCCACAAGTGGCTAAACCAGTTTTTTAAAAAATGTTTTTACTGACTTTTAGAGAGAGAGGAAGGGAGAAGGATAGACTGAAACATCGATGAGAGAGAAACGCCACCGACTGGCTGCCTCCTGCATGCCCCCTTCCGGGGGTCAGTCGGCCACTGACCGGGAATCAAACTGGGACCTCCTGGTTCATAGGTCAAAGCTCAACCGCTGAGCAACCACTAGGGCTAACCCAGCTTTTAAAGTTGGTGCCACCTTGTGGTCCATTACTGAAACCACAGCAGGTTACATGTCAAGTCTAACCACATTTACAGGCTTAAAATCACAGTTGTCACACTTACAGGTTTCAAATCATGAGAAATGTTCATTTAAATTGTACATTTAAATCATGCCAGTTCAATAGAAAAAAACACAATTTTTTAAAATCACTGTTTTATGCAACCCCAACCCTTCATCTGGCTGCTTTCTCCATTTTACCCTTCATTTCAAGTACCTCTGAAGGACCACACATGGTAGGGGAATAACATGTCATCACCCCAAACCACAGAGAACTGCTGACTCAAATTACTCTCAGTCTACTCTTCAGGGATTCTATCACTGATGAAATCTTCCATTTTGCAAAAACCAACCACCTGCCCCCCCAAAAACAAAAACAACAATAACAAAACAAAACAAAACCCAAAACAACAAAAAGCTCATGGCCACTTTGTTTGTTTTTAATATATTTTACTGATTTTTTACAGAGAGGAAGGGAGAGGGACAGAAAGTCAGAAACATCGATGAGAGAGAGACATCGATCAGCTGCCTCCTGCACACCCCCTACTGGGGATGTGCCCGCAGCCAAGGTACATGCCTTTGAGCAGAATCGAATCCGGGACCCTTCAGTCCGCAGGCTGATGCTCTATCCACTGAGCCAAACCGGTTTCAGCGCTTATGACCACTTTGACTTAGCTGTTTCTGCATCATCTCTGGCCATAGCATCTCACATTCTGGACTTTCAGACTCATATGTACAAAATGAACCTGACTGTTATTGAAACCTTGTTCTCACAGTTTAGGCAAGCTAGCCCAGCATTCAGAAGCTCGTCCGAAACGGTCATGGGGATCCTGCTGAAGTTCAGTGCCCTTGAGCCCACCCTCAGCACCCCCAAGCTTCAGTCCCACTACCCTGACGCCATGACAACCCTGCATTAGGTAGCTGGTAATTGGGCCCTCAGCAAGGAACAGGTAGTACTGGGCATGGAAGCAAGAGCTGCTACTGCCAGCCAGAAAGCCCAGGATGTGGTCTCTAGTCCTGGAACATCTGCAGCAGTGTCCCTCCAACTGGCTCGGATTGTTCCTGGAAACACTTATCTTGCAAGGGACACAGAACAAGCATAGCAACTGAGTACTGGCCTCTCCAGGGAACTGAATTTCTAACCATTTCCTGCAGCCGCAGATTGAGGCCAGAAGTGCCAAGATTTGGCAATGTCGCCACCTGCTGGCTCCACGCACAGTACCACCAGGGTGAAACTCCCAAGCGCGAATGGCATAATGCTGCAACTTCTAAATTCAACGCAGCATTTGCCTTGGTAATGCTTTGGTTAAAAAAAAAAAAAAAAAAAAAAAAAAAAAAGCACTGTGTCTGAGCACTTACATGCATGTCATAGGCGTTTCAGTGGCTTACCTCTCCCGATTTTCACAACTGTCCTAGGGAACAGATCCTACAGTATTACACCCATTTTACAAAATTGAAAAGAGACACAGAGAGAGAGAAGATGGCGACCGGCAGGAAGGGAGGGAGGGAGAGTGTGTGAGAGAGTGAGGGAGCGATAGAGGTGTGTGTGGACATGTGTGGGTGTGTGTGTGTGAGTGAAACAGGGACAGTGAGACCCTGCCGTTCTTCCAGGGGGCTGCCAATCTGGGCAGTCTTAGATGGCAAAACAACCCCTGCTGCCACAGACACTCTGGGGAGGGCACTGGCAGCACACAGACCACGCCATCTTGAAGAACAGAGCTGCTTGAGACTAGAAGAATCCTAGCCTCGCCAACACCCAGTCTGGTCTCAGAAGCAAACCAGGACCCTACAGCTACTCTGGCTAAAGACCTTGCAATCACCAAGACTCCAGGCACCCGGCTGCAGATTTCTGTGAGTCACCAAGCCAATCCATCCTCCCCGGCCGCCCCTGCAGCAGCGACACAGAAACCACCAAACCCCAGCTGCACAATAAGGCGTTTTGGACACACAAAAACAGTGGTGACTCTGCCTGACTTTGAGCCTTGGTGTCAGACATGCAGTTTGCTTCCCGTGACTTGTCTATGTGCCCAGGCGAGGAGACTGAGCTGAATTTGAGCCTCGCTGCGCATCCTTAGGGAGGCTGCTTAGTGACCAGATTCCAAGCCCATGCAGGGCAGGGAGACAGCCCTGAATTTTTTTTTTAAAATATATTTTATTGATTTTTTACAGAGCGGAAGGGAGAGGGATAGAAAGTCAGAAACATCGATGAGAGAGAAACATCAATCAGCTGCCTCTTGCACGCCCCCTACTGGGGATGTGCCCGCAGCCAAGGTACATGCCCTTAACCGAAATCGAACCCAGGACCTTTCAGTCTGCAGTCCGATGCTCTATCCACTGAGCCAAACTGGTTTTGGCAAGATAGCCCTGAATCTGAGCCTGGACTTGAGAACTTAGGGATTTTGTTTCCTGAAACTAGTCTGCGCACAGGCAGGGAGACTGAGCTGAATCTGAGCCTGGCTGCTCATAGCTAGGGAGGTAGTTTTCTGTGCCCAAATCCCATGCCCACCTGGGGCAGGGAGACAGTGCTGAACTTAAGCCTGGACTTGCAAACGCAGGGAATTTGTTTCCCGTGACTAGTCTCCATGCCCAGGCAGGGGCGCACGACCTTGGGGAGATTGTTTTCTGCGACCAGAACCTGCACCCACGCAGGGAGACAACGCTGAATTTGAGCCTGGGGGTGCAAACCCAGGGAGTTTGTTTCCCATGCCCAGACCCTGCACCTTAGCAGAGAGGCTGAGCTGAATTTGAACCTGGATGTGCGGACTCAGGGAGTTTGTTCCCAATGACCAGACCCTGTGCCCACACAGGGAGGCAGCGCTGAATTTGAGCCTGGGTGGGTGGACACAGGGAGTTTGTTTTCCACAGTACACACCCGGGTGACCAGCCCTCACACCCATACTAGGGGACAGTACCACCTGACTTTGATTCAGGGCAAGCGCATACAGAAGGCTGTTTACTGCAGGGCAGAAGTGGACCTCCTGCAACCCGGTCTCCCGGGCAGATCAGGGACCCTGAATCTCCATGAAAGAGGCAGCCATGAGCACCAGTGACTAGACTCCATTCCTCATTACGTGCACCTGGGATCCCTGATTCCCAGTACATTCACACTAAGAGCCAGTGACTCCAATTCTTGGCGCATGTGCACACAGGGACTCTGATTCTCAGTGCGAGGTAGCACCAGCAACAGAGGCTCTGATACTCAGTTCTCGGCATGGACACAGGGAGCCTCTGACTCCTGACATGCAGTAGGGGACTTTGATTTTTGGCACACACCAGTGGGTTCTCTGTTTCAACATGGCACAGGAAAGGTCCCTGATTCTAGGTGCACACACGAGGCCCCACTAAGCACCGGTGACTCTGACCCAAGGTGAGTGTGGCTCCCACCAACCCACAGCAACCACGCATCTTGGTATCAGAGCTCTCCAGTGACACTTAGGGGTGTAAAATTCCCACTTCACATGGCCCAGGCCCCTGCAACTCGACATTTGAACCTTCTGGTGATAGTCAGAATGGGGAGACAACAAAGCAATCCCCAGAGGAAAGAAAAGGAGGAATCGCCAAGAGAGAAAATAAGGGAAATGGAAGCATGCAACATGACAGAAAAAGAATTCAGAGTAATGGTCATACAGTCCATACACTGATGGACGAGAAAATCAACAACCTATGCAAAAATCAGGAAGGAATGAAAAATGATATAGCTACAGTAAAAAACACCATGGAAGGCTTTAACAGTAGACTAGAAGAAGCAGAGGACCAAACCATTGAGTTAGAAGATCAGGTACAGAAACAAGCCCAATATGAACAGCAACTAGAGAAAAAAATTAAAAAGCAGGAGGAGAGCCTAAGGGAGCTTTGGGACAATGCCAAATGAAATAACATATGTATAACAGAACTGTCAGAAGGGCAAGAAGGGCAGCAATGATTAGAAAATTTAGTTGCCTGACCGGTTTAGCTTGGTGGATGGAGCATTGGCCTGAAGACAGAAAGGTCTCAGGTTCAATTCCAGTCAAGGGCATATACCTGGGTTGGGGGCACATCCCCAGTAAGAGGTGTGCAGGAGGCAGATGATCGATGTTTCTAACTATCTCTCTCACTTCCTCTCTATAAAAAAAATCAATAAAATATATTTTTTTAAAAAAGAAAATTTAGTTGAAGAAATAATGACAGAAAACTTCCCTGATATGGGGAAGAAAAAAGTTACTCAAGTACAGAGAGTTCCAAGCAAGATGAATCCCAAAAGACCCACACCACGATATGCCATAATTTCAATTGCAAATGTTATCGACAAAGAGAGAATCTTAAAGGCTGCAAGAGAGAGACGGAGAGTTTACCTATAAAGAATCCCCCATGAGATTATCAAATGATTTCTCAACAGAAACACATCAAGCTAGAAGGGAATGGGAGGAGATATAAAAAGTGATGCAAAGCAAGGGACTGAATCCAAGAATATTCCATCAATCAAAATTTAAGGGGAAACCAGCAGCTTCAGACAAAAAAAAAAAAAAAAAAAAAAAAAAAAAAAAGCCAAGCCAGCAATGCAAGAAATGCTAAAGAGAATGCTGTAAAAAGAAAAAACAAAAAGGTAACAAGGAACACAGCCTCAAAAAATAAAAATGGCTACAAACAAGTACCTTTCAATAATAACTTTAAACGTAAACGGACTAAATATTCCAATCAAAAGACATCGAGTGACTAAATGAATAAAAAACCGACTCATATATATGCTGTCTACAAGAGACCCACCTCAGAAAAAGGGGCTCACACAGACTGATAGTGAAGGGATGGAAAAATATCTTTCAGGCAAATGGAAATGAAAAAAAAAAAGCTGGGGTAGCAATACTTATATCTGACAAAATAGACCTCAAAGTGAAGGCCACAACAAGAGATAAGAAGGCCACTTCATAATACTAAAGGGATCGATACAACAAGAGGCTATAACCTTGATAAACATATATGCACCCAATGCAGGAGCACCCAAATATGTAAAAAATCTCCTGGAAGATATCAAGGTAGAAATCGACAACAATACAATCATACTACGGGACTTTAATACACCACAGACATCACTGGATAAATCCTCTAGACAAAAAACCAGCAAAAACCAACAACAATCCTAAATGACTCACTAGATCAGATGGACTTAACCGACATCTTCAGAACATTTCACCCCAAAGCTGCGGAATATACATTCCTCTCAAGTGCTCATGGGACATATTCAAAAATAGACCACATATTGGGTCACAAGCAAAGTCTCCACAAATTCAAGAAGATTGAAATCATACCAAGCATCTTTTCTGACCACCATGGAATAATCCTATCTAATAAAAGAGTAATATGCAAATTGACCTTCACTTCAAGACACAAGATGGCCACCCCCAGGTGGACACAAGATGGCCACTACAAGATGGCCTGCAGGGGAGGGAATTTTTTTTTTGGGGGGGGGGGGCAGGCCTGCAGGTGAGGGCAGTTGGGGGGGACCAGGCCTGCAGTGAAGGACAGTTGGGGTGAGACCAGGCATACAGGAGAGGGCAGTTGGGGGAGATCAGGCATGAAGTGTAGGGCAATTGGAGGGGGGAGGGGGGAGACTAGGCCTGTAGAGGAGGGCAGTTTTGGGCTGACTGGGCCAGCAGAGGAGGGTAGTTAGGGGTGACCAGGCCGGCAGGGGAGTGGTTAGGGGTGATCAGGCTGGCAGGCATAAGCAGTTAGGGGCAATCAGGCAGAGGCAGGCAAGCAGTTGGAAGCCAGTAGTCCTGGTGGGGTCAGGCCTAAATGGGTGGTTGGACATCCCTCAAGAGGTCCCAGCTTCAAGAGGGTGCAGGCTGGGCTGAGGGGCATCCACCCCTCCCCTGTGCACGATTAGTATTAGAAATAAAATACAATAAAAATAATCCCAAACACTTGGAAACTGAATAGCAAGTTATTAAATATTGATTGGGTTACCAATGAGATCAAAGAAGAAATGAAAAACATTCTGAAAACTAATGGCAATAAAAACACAACAATCCAAAACCTATGGGACACAATGAAAGCAGTCCTGAGAGGGAAGTTTATAGCTCTTCAGGCCTACCTCAAAAAACAAAAAAAGATGGTAGTAAATCATCTAACGTTACAACTCAAAGAATTAGAAAGAGAGCAACAAGAAAAGTTCAGAGTGAGCAGCAGGAAGGAGATAATAAAGATTAAAACAGAAATAAATGACATAGCAACCAAAAAACAAAACAATACAAAAGATCAATGAAACCAAGAGCTGTTTTTTTTTGAAAGGGTAAACAAGATTGATGAATCTCTAGCCAGACTCACCAAGAAACAAAGAGAGAGGACTCAATTAAACAAAATCAGAAATGATAGAGGCGAAATAACAACAGACCCCACAGAAATACAAAGGATTGTTAAAAAATATTATGAACAACTCTATTCCAACAAACTAGAAACCTGGAGCAAATTGACATATTCCTAGAAAAATACAACCTTTCAAAACTCAATCAGGAAGATTCTAAAAACCTCAATAGGCCAATAACTATGGAAGAAATTGAAGCAGTCATAAAAAAGCTTCAAGCAAACAAAAGCCCAGGGCCAGATGGCTTCCTTCACAGGAGAGTTATACCAAACATTCAAGAAAGAACTAAAACCTATCCTTCTCAGACTATTCCAAAAAATTCAAGAGGAAGGAACACTTCCAAACTCATTCTATGAAGCCAGCATCACCCTAATACCAAAACTAGATAAAGACAACACAATGAAAGAGAATTAAGGCCCACATCCCTCATGAACATAGACACCCAAATCCTCAACAAAATTCTAGCAAATCAGATTTAGCAGTACCTCAGAAAGATCATACACCATGACCAAGCAGGATTTATCCCAGGGATGCAAGGATGGTACAATATCCACAAATCAATAAACATGGTACACCACATAAACAAATTGAGAGATAAAAACCATATAGTCATATCAATTGATGCAGAAAAAGCATTTGACAAAATCCAACACCCTTTCTTTTTTTTTTTTATATATATATTTTATTGATTTTTTACAGAGCGGAACAGAGAGGGATAGAAAGTCAGAAACATCGATGAGAGAGAGACATCGATCAGCTGCCTCTTGCACGCCCCCCACCAGGAATGTGCCCGCAGCCAAGGTACATGCCCTTGCCGGAATCGAACCCGGGACCCTTCAGTCCGCAGTCCGACGCTTTATCCACTGAGCCAAACCGGTCTCGGCCCAACACCCTTTCTTGATTAAAAACTCTCAGCAAGGTGGGAATAGAAGGATCATACCTCAACATCATAAAAGCCATATATGACAAACCCAGAGCCAGCAAGCATCACATTCAATGGACAAAAAATAAAGCCATTTCCTCTAAGAACAGAAACAAGACAGGGATGCCCACTCTCATCATTCCTGTTCGACACAGTACTGTAAGTACTAGCCATTGCTATCAGACAAGAAGAAGAAATAAAAGGCATCTAAATTGGAAAAGAAGAAGTAAAACTGTCCTTATTTCCAGATACTGTACATAGAAAACCCTAAAGACTCCATCAAAAAATTATTAGACTTATTAAATGAATTCTGGAAGGTAGTAGGATACAAAATTAACACCAAGAAATCTATGGCATTTCTATACACCAATAGTGAACTTATAGAGAGACTAAAAAAGCAATCACATTTACTATTGTACCAAAAAAATTAAGATACCTAGGAATAAACTTTTACCTAAAGCGGTAAAAAAAAAAAAAAAAACACACCTATATGCAAAAAACTACAGGATACTGAAAAAAAGAGAGGAAGATATAAACAGATGGAAAAACATACCCTGTTCATGGATTGGTGGAATCAACATTATCAAAATGTTCATACTACCCAAAGCAACCCATAGATTCAATGCAATCCCCATTAAAATACCAATGGCATATTTCACAGACCTAGAATGAACTCTCCAAAAATCTTGTGGAATAAAAAAAGACCCTGAATAGCTGCAGCAATCCTGAGAAAGAACAAAGTAGGTGAGATCTCAATATCAGATATCAAGCTGTATTACAAAGCCACTGTTCTCAAAACTACCTGATATTGGCACAAGAACAGACATATAGACCCAATGGAATAGAACAGAGAACCCAGAAATCAACCCAAACCACTATCCCCAATTAATATTTGACAAAGGAGGAATCAAGACAGTCTTCTTCAATAAATGGTGTTGGAAAATTTTGATAGATACCTGCAAAAAAAATGAAACTAGACCACCAACTTACACCATATACAAAAATAAACTCAAAATGGATCAAGGACTTAAACATAAGACGAGAAACCATAAAAATACTAGAGGAATCCATAGGCAGCAAAATATCAGACATATGATGAAGGAACTTCTTCACTGATACTGCTCCTAGGGCAATGGAAAATAAAGAAAAAATAAACAATGGGACCACATCAAAATAAAAAGCTTTTGCACAGCAAAAGAAACCATCAACAAAACAACAAGAAAGACCACTACATGGGAGAATATATTTGCCAATGTTATCACTGATAAGGGTTTAATCTCCAACTCATACAATTCAACAAAAGGAAGATAAACAATCCAATCAAGAAATGGGCAACATAACTAAATAGAAACTTTTTGAAAGAAGACTGAAGGAAGGCCAAGAGACATATGAAAACATGCTCAAAGTCATTAATCATCTGAGATGCAAATCAAAAGGACAATGCGGTACCATCTCACACATGTCAGAATAGTTTTCATCAACAAATCAATAAACGAAAAATGTTGGAGAGGATGCAGAGAAAAAGGAACCCTTGTGCACTGCTGGTGGGAATGCAGATTGGTGCAGCCACTGTGGAGAACAGTATGGAGTTTCCTTAATAAACTAAAAATAGAGAACTCCCATTTGATCCAGTAATACCACTTCTTGGGATATATCCCAAGAAGCTAGAAACATCAATCAGATTTGGAAACAGCCTAAGTGCCCCTCAGCAGATGAGTAGATTAAAAAACGGTGGCACATCTACACAATGGGATACTACGCTGCATTAAAAAAGAAGGAATTAACTACCATTTGCAACAACATGAATGGAAATGGAAAGCATTATGCTAAGTGAAATAAGCCAGTCAGAGAAAGTTATTATCACATGATCTTACTGATCTATGGGAAGTAATGAACAACATAAACTAATGATCAAAAACAGATCTAGAGACAGGAAAGCATTGATCAGACTGTCAAACCTCAGAGGGAAGGTAAGGGGTAAGGGAAGAGATCAACCAAAGGACTTGTATGCATGCTTATAAGCTTAACTGGTGGACACAGACAACAGGGGGGTGAGGACAGGAGTGGGGTGGTGGGAAGGTAATGGGGGGATAAGGACAAATATGTAATACCTTAACCAATAAAAACATTTAAAAAAAGAAATTAAAAAAAAGTTTTGCAAAAAAAAAAAAAAAATTAAAAAGAGAAAGCATAAAAAGAGATTTATCCAAGAGCTAATCACAAAGGGCCAAACTGGAATAGCAACCCAGGCCTTTCATGCTTGACCACTAAGATGTGCTACCTCCCAGTAACCCCAGGGAATCTTTATAACACCATACCCTAGTAGAAAAGTTTTCTCTCCATCTTATGAGAAAACTGATGCACAGGAGGTCAAGTTCTGGCCGAAGGTCACAGAGCCAGCTTAGAAACAGTGACTCTGGGCATCTAAGTGAACCGCCTGGGAGGGCTGGGGGTGGGGCAGCTCCCCATCGATGGCCTCATCCACACCCAGGAAGCAAGGATAAGACCTTACTAGGCCTTCTGGGCCGGAAGCATCAGCCCCCATCCAGGCAATCCCAGGCCTCCGAGGAAATGTGTCCCAGCACTGAGATGGAACTTTGGGGCCAATTCTGCCCAGCCAGGACTTCAGAACACAAGATGGAACTCTGAATAGAGACCCCTGGTCCATCAAGATCACTGACAGATTTTAATGTCATCCCACACTCTCCCACTGACACACCACCAAGCCAATCTTCGTAAGAGAGGATCTGACTTTCTGAGACTATGAAAGCATTTTGTTGAAACGCTGGCTTACTTGGGCAGAATGGCCCAGCAATGTTGAAAGGGCTGGTACGAACCCCTCCCCTCTCTGTCTCCTGGTGCCTGGACTCAAGAGGTTTCATATACCCACCCTGGTTTCACATGGAGGCACCCCCACACTGAGGCCAGGGCATACTACCCAAGGAACCCAGACCTCCAGGATGGCATTCTCAAAACGTCACAACCCGAGCAGCTGAGACCAGCTCCTGCCAGGTGGTGGGCTGCCTCTGAGTGTTCAAGCTCTCCGAGCTAGAGCCGGGCAGCACTCCCTGGCCTGAGTGCTTCAGCCCTTCAGCTCTGGTCGCCACCAACAAGTCTGGCAAGTGCAGCAGACAGAGCCCATCTGACTGAGCCAAACTGGCTTGGAGGTCTCCCAGGGCCTTGCAAACCCCCAGAAGCCCAGTTGTGTGAGGAGAAAGTGGCTAAAGGTCTGTTTGGGAGGCCTGTTCAAAACCTGTGGGTATGTCCGCGGATGGAGCTGGTGGCTCCATCTCTGACAAGATAATCCATCTGTAAGCCACCCCTGTGGGTGATGGTTATGGCTCAGTTGTGTCCCCCAAATCTATACCGTGAAGTCCTAACCCTGTTACCTCAGAATGTGACTATTTTTTAGAAACAAGCTCTTTGAAGAGATAAAGTTGAGTGAGGTCTCTGGTGGGCAGGGGGGTATCCATTATGACTGGTGACCTTGTCAGAGACTAGGACACAGACGCGCAGAAGGAAGACCATATGGTCACAGCAAGAAAACGGCATCTGCCAGCCCAGGAGAGAGGCCTCAGATGAATCAACCTGCTGACATCTTGATCTTGAACTTCCAGCCTCCAGCACTGCTTAAGCATCCACTTTGCTACGGCAGCCCTAGCAAACAAATAAGTAACACTACGTTCAGAACATCCTTGGTTTTTACTTAACCAATGTCCCCGTGCCAAGTCAAGATATTATTCTAACGGGTAGACATGCCTCCTGAAATGGTCCGTTATTTTTTGAAGATTTTCTGGAAGCTTACTGTACTCTCTGAAACTTCCCTTCCCTTGAGTCAGCAGGATCCCTCAGTATGTCCCCTGGGCTGGCTGCTACATACCAGACTCACCGGGGAGCTTTCAATACCAGAGCCCAGGCCACAGCCTCCAGGGATGCTGATCACTGGCCAAGGCACATGTTCTCTTAAAGCTCCGCGGCTAGATCTAACACGCAACCAGAACCGAGCACCTGCTCTAGGACCCAGGTGGTGAAATTCTAAAATCAGGGCTCGCTGAGTGTCACAGGCTGAAGAACGGCCCCTGAGGAAAATGCTGTCTTTCCCGGCCTGATTCCCACTTGATGTGATTAAAGATTATCCCGGATTATCTGGGCGGGCCCTAAATGCAATCACAAGGGTCCTCACCAGGTGATCACACTTAGGAAGAGGGCGATGTGATGATGGAGGCAGAGGGAGAAAAGGGAAGTGAAGCAGGTCAAGGGGCAAGGAACTCCAGTGACCTCTTGAGGCTGGAAAAGGCAGTGAAACAAACAGATTTCTCCTTCGATGCTCCCAGAGGACTTGCCTTGATTTGAACTGTAAGAGAGCACATTTGCATTGCTGTAAGCCATCTAGTTTGTGGTCATCCTTAAAGCAGCCACGGAAAACCAATACACTAAGAATCACCGGAAGAGCTTAAGGTGCAGATGCTCAGCCTTTTCAAAGCTCCCTGGGGCAGTGGTTGTCACAGCTTAGTGGGCATTTGAATAGATTTAGGCTCTTCTAAACCCAGAATGCTGGGCCCCGCCCCCTAGAGCTCCAGATTTAGCAGGACTGGGGTGGGGCCCAAGAACCTGCATTTCTAACACCCCCCCAAGTGGGTGCAGATGCACCGAGTCCTTTGAGGACCACGGCGTTGGAGGCGTCAGTAGCACAGACTAGAACACCACGATCACAATCACCGTTATCTATCTAGGATCCACAGCATACGGTTCCTCACCTGCACCCACAGACACACCTTAAAAAATATTTTTATTTGTTTCAGAAAAGAAGGGAGAAAGAGAGAGAGAGATAAAAGCATCAATATGAGAATGGCTCCATGATTGATACAGAGGCAGGGTGGCCTTGAACAGGCTGTCAAGCTACAGGGGGAGGCTGGGGTGGGTGGGAGGCAGATGCTGGGGGAGATCAACTGAAGCACTTGTATGCATGCATATGAGCATAACCAATGAATGAAAGACACTGGGGTGGGGAGGGGGGCAGGCGGGGACATGTGCTGGGGGGTAAGGGAGGCTGGGGGGAGGATATTGGGGGGGAGGAAAACATATGTACTACTATTAAATATAAGTTATATTGTAAATAAAAAAAATAAATAAAATAAAAAGAGAGAGAATGACTCCTGCACGCCCCCTACTGGGGACTGAGTCTACAACCCAGGCATGTGCTCTTGACTGGAATGGAACCCTTCAGTTTATATCCACGGAACCAAACCAGTTAGGGCCACACCAGCTTTTTACTGTGTTTCACTTTACTGCACTTCACAGACAGTGTAGGTTTGTTGTGTTGTTTTTTTTTAACAAATGGAAGGTAAGACCCTCCACCAGCAAACGGATTACAACTTGCTTTATTGTGGTGATATGGAAACAAATCTGAAAAATCTCTTGAGGGTTGCCAGAATAAGGGAAGGTAAGAAATCCATCCTATCTAATAAAAGAGTAATATGCAAATTGACCATACCTTCACTACACCCACAAGCCACGCCCACCAGCCAATCAGGAGTGGGGGAGCGGGGCCGAGGCGGCCGGGGCTGGGGGGGGCAGGACTGAAGCGGTCATGGCCGGGTGGGGGTGGGGGACAGGGCCGAGGTATCCCGGGCTGCAGGCGGCAGGGGCAGGGTCAAGGCCCATGCTATCTGGATGGGCTGGGGCAAAGGCCCAGGCCGGAGGGGGGGGGGCACGTATGTGGCTGGGGCAGAGCCAGCCATCAGCCCCATTGCAGGGCCTAAAGCCTGGGCAGGGCCTAAAGCCTAGGCAGGCCCGGGTGAGTGTGAGGGGGCAGGTTGGGCTGAGGGATCACCTGCCCCCAGGGCATGAATTTCATGCACTGGGCCCCTAGAAGAATTATAAGAATCAAATGAAAATAAAGTATTAATATCTGTCACTGTCCTGTACGCCTCCCCACCTGTAACAAAAAGCAACAACAACAAAAAGCCCCCTCTCTGGCTGTCAGTGTGAACAGGACAGGCTGGTGCTGCTCCGGCTCCTCCCCAGGCAGACCGTCTCGGGCACTTAGCCCAGGTCCCTCAACCAAGCGTGCACCGGCTCTCCTGGGGGTGCCTTGGCACCCAGGGGACATTTCTGGCTGCCACAATGCCTTGGAGGAGTGCTACTGGCATTCTGTGGGGAAGAGCCAAGAAGTACTCTATGTCCTGCATTGCTCAACAGTCCTACAAAGACAGGACTTGTCCTGCCCACAATGCCCTGAATCCCTGGGCAAAAAATACAGGCTCCTGGCTCATTTCCAATTGGGCCATGTGGGTTGTCCCCCAGTTTCCAAGAGTCATTTTAAGACCTTGGATCTGAAGGCCTTGGCCAGCCACAGGCAGCCAAAGAGATGGGCATAAGAAGCCCACTCTCCAGTCTAGATTCCATTCCCCTTAAGTCCATTTTGTTAACAGCTCACTAACCCACCTACAATGGGACCATATCCCCCCCTGTCATAGCAACCATAATAAACAGGACTTATTTTTAACCCCCCAAAGCAAAAGCTGGGCAGCTGCCTGGGGGACCCATACACACCCCTTGGAGGCCTCCAGGATGCCCTTGCTGGGGGGCAAAGACCTGTTCAGCGCCCTGCATGGTCAAGCATACCGCCTGCCCACGGCTGATGCTGGAGGTTCTCTCAGACACGGCTGTTATTATTCGCAGGGGCCAGCGTCCAGTGGTCACAGGGAGGCAGCCGACTTCTTGCGTTCAGTCTACAATCCCTCTCCCTTAAAGCTGCAGGGTCTCTTTTTTTCACACAATAAAATAGGACACAGAGACCACAGGTGGGACTCAGTAATGTCTCACAACATCTAGTTGGTGGAATGTCAGACTCTGGGCCAATTCTGTTACTATCTAGGTCCGACTGTATAATGCGGGACACCTTAGCTGACCTTTCTGGGCCTCAGCTTCCTATCCACACAAAGGGGTTCGTGTGGCTCTCGGATCTTCAAGAACCTTCCAGCTCTACAGTCCATGATCTGGGGGGTCAGGATACGGTTTTTATCAGCCTGCTTTGCTCTGGACACTAGCATCTCATGTTGTCTACACAGGATGTTGCCTCAGTAGCCTGGGGAATTAATTTGGTTTGGCATCATGGATTCTCAACAGCAAAGGGTGACCCTTCTAACTTCAAAGACAGAAAGTAGCGGGCAGGCCTAGCACGAGGCGTGCTTCTTGAGTTTATATTGAGCAGCTCGCCAAGGCCAAAAATACACATCATTCAATATTACATCAGGCGCTCACCACAGTGCCACTCAGTGACCACTCTGCACGCAAATGCACTGCACCAGATTTACAGGGAGGCTGTGTGGCGAGGAGAATACTGAACCAGGTTAACGTGGGATTGTTTTAAATACCAGTCCTCCCTGTTTTTAATATTTCTCTCAGTGTATTCCTGTAAGGGAAAGATTTCCTGCCTGCCACTGGAAGCGGTGGCCCTGCCCCTATCATTATTGAATTGCTGGGGAAAAGATATTCAGAATGAATCTCAGCTCCCCCACTTACAAACACTACCATTGAACAAGTCCCAACACCCCAGCAAACCCTGCAGTAAAGCCCCACTTTATAGAGGGGCACCTAAGGAACTCGCTCTGCACGTGAGCTTCATTAAAACGCTTTCTGCCTTTCCCCCTCTTACTGGTAAGGGAAGGAGCGTGTTCTGCAGATATTTCTGAATGCAATATTCTTTTCAAAATGACCAAAGGAGTTTCAAAATCTAAGTGTGACTGCCACACTCCCCACCGCACTCCCTGTCATAACTGTCTCCTGCAAAGCTGCCCGGGCCTAATAAACGCATAATCACTGTGACTGATAACACGGAGACCGAAGAGATTTGCCTTCTCCCCAGAGAAGTGAACAGAGATACCTGGGTAAGGAGGCGGGCCTCCTCCTACCCCAAGGCCAAGAATTTGTAAAGTTATCTGACTTCCTAGCCAATCGTCAGCTGAGAAGAGATCTTAGGTTTTATCAGTTTTTCCTTCTGCACTGTAACTCTACACTCTCCCAGGACACCAGCCAGGCCAGAAGTGTTTAAGCCCCAGGGAAGTTGGGGCTGGGGTGTGTGTGTGTGTAGGGGGGGGGGGCTCTCAAAACTCGGACTTTCCTCTAAGGATCTCACCGCACAAAGGTCTCTAGTTCGGAGACCAATACAAGCGCCAGAGCACAATGAAGCCCGTCTCTGGCTCTCATGCTCGCAAACAAAGCAGTTTAAAGCCAGAGGCCTCCAAAGAGGGAGCTGCCTGTACTCCAGGCCGGTGCTGCACAAGTCAGAACGCCTGAAGCAACGAGCTGCAGGGGACGCTTTGGGGGCGGGGGGGCAGGCCTACGTTTTGGGGGGATGGGGGTGGGGGTGGGAAGACGGAAGCTTGTAAAAGAGCAAGCACGCAGTTAGTTCTCCCACGTGGGCCGCGGGCAGAAAGCGGAACCAGAGCGGAAGCACGAGGAGACCTCAGAGCTGCAGGCACACTGCTGGCCCCAGCCGAGCGCATCTGCGGAAAGAGCAGGACCACTCGGGAAAGGCCGGCACACGGCGGGGCTCTGCCCACAGCCCCTCTCCAAAGGGCTCGCCCACACCCTGCACGGCGAGGGTGCAGCTGAGACCAAAGGTGGAGGGGGCGAGCGTGCTGGCTTTCCCTCCCGCCCGCTCCAGCCCCGGGGCGAACCGGTCCTGGTGCAGTGCCCCAGACCTTTCCTGCCTCGGCGGGGGCGCACGGGCAGGGAGGGCACCCGGGCAGGGCGTACGCTCCCTCCCGAGGCGCGGTCTCCCAGGGCGGGAGCGACAGCGCATTGGGCAGGGGCGGACCGAAGGCGCCAGGACGGCTAATCTCACCTTCACGGCTGTGGGGGCGGCACCCGAGGCCATGTCTGCGCCGGGAGGAGGCTGCGGGACCGGCACGCGGGGTAGAGACAGCTGCCGGATCCTGCGTGCAGCGCGGGACCGAGCGGTGCGGTCCGGAGCGGCTCTGACTCCTCCTCTTCCTCCCCGGGACAGCTGGATTGGCTGCTGGCGTGGGATCCCCCCCGCCGCCCCGCTCCTCAAATCGAGGTTCCCGCGTCCCGCCCCGTGGGCAGACTTTTCCGGTTCTCTGCGAGTTTGGGTTTTCCCCAGTCTTCGGGGGAACTAACGGGTTTAGAACAACCAAAGTGGTGGAGACCGTTTATCGGGCGCCTGACCGGTGCCAGACTCTGCTGTGCACTTTCATCGGCCGCGTTAACTTTCACAAGAACCCCACCAGGAAGAGCAGCTCCCCGCTCGGCCAAGCATTGCTGGCTCATCTGAACGATCAGGCTGGCCGGCCTGCAGCTCTCGCGTGAGAGTGGGTCGGCAGCAGAGGGAGCGCACTAGCGCTTACTCATCTCAGGTCCAGGGGGGCTCTTCCTAGGCTGAGACGGTGCCTAACTCCCAGCCTGACTTGACAGGGCCAGCGCCGTCTTTAACCCCTCCTCCCACTGGGCAGCATCCAGTCCACCTAGATTCAGACTCCAGGCTCCTGTCTTCATTTCACATTAGGGGCCTGGTGCATGAAATTCGTGCACTGGGGGTGGGTGGTCTCTCAACCCAACCTGCCCCTCTCACATACTGGGAGCCCTCAGGGGATGTGCAACTGATGGCTCACCCCCAGCCTGCCCAAGGCCCCAGCCATCGCCCTGCTCAGCTCAGCCCCGGCTGCCTGAGACCACTGGGCCCCGGGGTCTGGGCACTCACAGTGCCCAGGGGTCGGACGCTCCCTGCCACTGCCACCACGGCCTCATAGCACCCCCCTGGGGCTGGGTGCTCACTGCCACTGCCATTTCAACTCCACCCCAGAGGCCCAGCATTAGTGCCACTTGGCCCCGCCCCCAATCCTGATTGGCTGGTAGCATAGCCAATCAGGAGCAAAGGTATGGTCAAATTTGCATGTTTCTCTTTTATTATATAGGATTGGCTGGTCCCCTCTAACACACACATGCACACGCACACATGATCCTCCTGGATCACAGATACAATGGTACATTTGCCCACTTCTTGGTCAATGGATTGGAGCCTGGCATTGGAAGCTGAGGGGAAAGCTGACAGTTCTATTAACAAGCAGCCACTCTGGATAGAGCAGAACATTGTCAAAATGTATCTTAAGATGGTAATAAGAAAATTAATAGTCATAATAATAGAACTTAAAAATTGCTGCCCCTTTCAATTCCCAGGTAGGCATAAAATCCTCAGAGATGTGTGAATTGGTATAAATTCAGGTTTAAAAACCTCAATGTCATCACTGACTAGCAAGTTTACAGTGCAGAGACAAGGGAGTTGGACAAGTAGGATCAGAGGAACGGCTGCCAAATATATTCCTGAGCCTGTCTTAGTGTCATTGGCTTTAAGGGGAAGAAGGTTTTTATAGGTTCGAGATGTCCAGTTATAAGCAATAAACAACTTCAGGCTTGGTAATTTATAGTTCAAATGGCAAGAGTCCACAGTTTTTTATAAAACATCTACAGAGAGATATACATAAGCACTTGGTTTTCTATCATGATACGTCATTGTCCTTTGTGTTGGCACACTCTGGGGCTGTTCCTTTAACTTGGTTAAGTGCCTTGACTCATTAGTGGTGATCATACTATTTTTGGCAACAATTATCAGTCTGGAGGGCCGGTGCATGAAATTCGTGCACGGGGGGAGGGGGGGTTGTCCCTCAGCCCAGCCTGCACACTCTCTAATCTGGGACCCTTTGAGGGATGTCTGACTGCCCATTTAATGGGCAGTAGGACATCCTTCTCTCAATCCACACTGCTGGCTCCCAACTGCTCACTTGCCTGGCTGCCTGATTGCCCTAACTGCTTCTGTCTGCCTACCTGATCACCCTCTAACCACTTCCCTGCCAGGCTGAGAGACGCCTAACCACTCTGCTGCTGCCCGATTGCCCCTAACTGCCCTCCTCTGCAGGCCTTGTCACCCCCCAACTTTCCCTCCCTGCTGGCCCATTAACCCCTAACTGCCCTCCCTTGCCAGCCTGGTCACCCCTAACTGCCCTCCCCTTGCAGGCCTGATCCCTCCCAACTGCCCTCCCCTGCAGCCTGGTTGCCCCTAACTGGCGTCCCCTGCTGGCCTGATTACCCACAACTGCCCTCCCCTGTCAGCCATCTTTTGTCCACATGGGTTCAGCCATCTTGTGTTGAAGTGATGGTCAATTTGCATATTACTCTTTTATTAGATAGAATAATAAGATTTCTTAATAAGCTTAGGGCCTAAACCAGTTTGGCTCAGTGGATAGAGCATCAGCCTGTGGACTGAAAGGTCCCAGGTTTGATTCCGGTCAGGGGCATGTATCTTGGTTGTGGGCACATCCCCAGTAGGAGGTGTGCAGGGGGCAGCTGATCGATGTTTCTCTCTCATCAATGTTTCTGACTTTCTATCCCTCTCCCTTCCTCTCTGTAAAAAGTCAATAAAATATATTTTAAAAAAAGAAATAAGCTTAGGGAGGATTTTCAATGATTTGTATTCTGCTATGGACAAGCTTCAAGAATGCAATAAGAGGAGTTTTTATGATTATCTGGTTGAGAACTCAATGGTTCTTGCAACTAT
Organism: Antrozous pallidus; assembly: GCA_027563665.1. NCBI lineage: Eukaryota > Metazoa > Chordata > Mammalia > Chiroptera > Vespertilionidae > Antrozous > Antrozous pallidus. Next base: position 19,139,870 of record CM050522.1, read on the forward strand.
GTATGCTGCAAAAGTAATAATTTTCCTCATGGGAAGGATAGATAGAGTTAGGAAGTATCTAATAGCAGCTACTATTATGGAAGTCCTGCATTTTCTTGCTGGCCTGACAGTAGTAAACTATGGGGGAAATTATTTGCTATATTTATGGAAAACACAGATAATTTTGTAAGTATATAAATAATTCTCTTTCAAAAAATATTTGAGTTCTTGGAAATGTTTTGCTTGTAAGTGTTATAAATTTGTCCTGTCAGGAAATTGAAATGATTAAAAATGAAAGAAATTTTTGAAAAACACTTAAGATATTTAATTGAATAGAATTACAAAAGAGAACTGAGGGAAATAATCCTGTTCAATATAGAAATATTAATTCAATCATCAATGAAAGAGTTATGATATTTCTCATCATACCCAATTTAAAGTAGGGTAGAAAAGTTTGTAAGTTGAAATTAAATATTTAAGTAAAACTTGTTTTTAATTTTGTGACCTTAATAAGTAGAACACTAATTTTAAACTAAATATTTTTGAATACTTCTTAATACACACAGAAACCTCAACTCCGGAATATTAAACACAAAAACAAAATATTCACATTGATTATTCTGCCAAGAGAGGAAACATGCCAGACTGAAGAACAGGAGGAACAGTCAGTGAGTAAAAGAGATAGCAGATACCTCCTTCACGAGGTTTGGATGAAGAAGGAGGAGACGTTGGAATGTGATAAGAAAAAACAGGAAGTTGATGTTTTTAATAGATTTGTAAGCACAGAGTGAAGTTCACACGGCAGGAAAACTGGGAGATACTAATATAGTGAGAAGACTAATGAGGCATGATCCCAGAGGATCTCGGAGGAATGGCATCAGAAGCACTGGTAGGGATGTGGTCATATATCAGGGGACAGAGACATGGGTCTGGATGAAAGGAGGTAAGAATGGGGCTCTAGATAAATTTAAGGTAGGTGTTGTGGACCTAGCTGGTTTGGCTCAGTGGATAGAGCATCGGCCTGCATACTGAAGGGTCCCGGGTTTGATTCTGGTCAAGGGCACTTGCCCAGGTTACAGGTTCTATCCCCAGTGGTGGGTGTGCAGGACGCAGTCGGCCAATGATTCTCATCATTGATGTTTCTATCTCTCCTCCCTTTCTCTCTCTGAAATCAATTCCAATATATATAAAGAGTAGGTGTTGTGAACCTATAGGACATCATTCCTGATGGCTTAATTTTCTCTACAAAGTGGGGGTTGCATAATGGGTTTGAGGATAGATGGTAAATTTTGGGATGGTTGTGGAACGATGTCAGATTACGGATGTGGATTTGAAATGGTAACCATCCACAAAGGTATACAATAGTGAGGAAGGAAGAAATTCTACCCTTCTAGGTTCTTTCAGCTGGTCTAATAATTAAATCCACATGAGACATATTAACAAGATAAAATAACCAAATTTAATTACTTGCATATACTGTGTATATGGGAACTCCATGTATATGAGAGGTTCAGAGACAGAAAGGTAAAATAAGGTATATATCACATCCTGAGCTAAGGAATGTGATATAGAGAAGAGGAGGACCATTCGTAGTTTGATAAGAAGAGCAGATGTTCAGGAGTTGATGTTTGCCTTGCCACAGAGATAGGTCATAAAAAGTTAGCTCTGGCAATAGCTCATTATGGGCCAGACCCCTGATTTAAAATTTCTAGGTAGTTACGATGGGGACAGAAGTTTCTTTTGAGCCCACAGGGTCTCTATTGCCATCATCTCAAAAGACTCCACATGCCCTCAACTCTGGAATATTAAACGTAAAAACAAAATACTCACATTGATTATTCCACCAAGAGGAGAAACTCTTCTTGGGAAAGTTTGCTCTGAGCCCTTGAATATTTTCCCTGGTTAGTCCATAGAGATGAACTAATTAGTTAGAGGTTCAAGGAATGAAGCTGTTGGGGAGGTGAGTTTATATTATCAACCATGGGAGTCCAGTCTTATAAGGGAAAAACATCCGGAAGGAGCTGAGTGATGGGTGAAGGTGAAGGACTGAGGAGGTGGAAGTCTGCAGGAAATCTAAGAGCAGTGATGGCGAGGTGAAGGGTTGTGAAAGATGGAAGGGGGAAGGGCCTGGAGGGTGATAATAAAGTTCAAGGTTTTAGAAGAATTGCAACCCCAAGTTATGGCAAGATCCAGGAGGTGAACAACTGGATTAGATCATCAGGTAGGTTGGAAGCTGGGTTTTTTTGTTCATTCATTCGTTTGTTTTTCCTGTGTCTCTTCTGCATTGAGGGCTTGAGGGAAAGAGAACAGTGGCTACTCAGGATCCAATTGCTGGAGGGCCCAGCAATCAAAGCCACAGGAGGGTCAGAGACAACACAGAGAAGTAGAGCCCTCACCCAGTAGTCACAGTTTTAGAGAGGTCATGGAAGCAACCATTTGGAGCTGGCAACAAGGAACCAGGAGAATGCCACCATCCACCACAGTCCCATGTGAGGCCTGTCAGCCTCCCCATGAGAAACCTGTAGAGGGAAATGGTGACTAGCTTTCAGTAAAGCCAAGGAGATGGAACAGATGACCTGGAAGGAGGTTGAGGTTGGAGAGGAGCTTATTAATGATTAAACAACCATTTCACAGAGGGCAGTGGAAAATCTACACTAATAAAAGAGAAATATGCAAATTGACCACCACTTTGCAATGCCCACCAGCCAATCAGCAGTGAGTATGCAAATTAACCTCATCACCTCTGTGGAGACTGACACCAGGGAGGAAGCAGTGCCCAGTATGACCTGCTTGGCAGTTGCCATGGTGTGGAGCATGCAGGTCCTGCAAAGAGCAGAGAACCACAGGGAGCAGGCCTAAGCCATCAGCAGGACATTCCCGAGGGCTCCTGGATTGGAGAGGGTGCAGGTCAGGCTGAGGGACACGCCCCTCACCTCCATGCATGAATTTCATGCACTGGGCCTCTAGTGTATTTATAAAATGCTGAGGGAAAATGAGAGAGGGTAGTTCTTAATTAAACTGGGAAAATTGAAAAAGAACTTCCAGAGCAGATGATCAGGGTCCTGAGGCAGCTTCTGACCAAACTGTGAAAATATCTCTAAACTGTGAAAATATATCTTGCTGGCCAATAGGAGCAGAAGTCAGAGAAAGGAAGCACGGTGTGCTGAGTTACACAGGCCTTCCCAGAGATCTTGCACCAGATGCAACATTTTATTCTGGACTATCTGACAATAATTGACAGAATTAAGTTAAAACGTTAAATACAAATCTTGCTCCAAAAGAAAGATACTCCTATTAAACTTATTTAGCCTTTTATTTAAAAGCTTTATGCTTATAATGGACTCAAGATCAAGAAAAAGCAGCAAGTTGTCCCCTTCAGACTGGAAGGACAGGATGGCATCCTGTTCACTGTGCCTGCCCCCTCTCTCCTTCTCTGCTTCCCTTTCCTTGCCTGTTCTCCCCTTCCATTCCCTCTCCGTCTCTTCAAGCTCAGACTATTATTAAGCCCTGGCATCAAAGATTTGGTACAACCAAATTAATAGATTCTGGGGATACTAGAATAGATTTTCATGTGATTTTGCCTTGAAATTCTTCCTTTTTCTTTCCTTGTCACATTGCTCCATTGTGTGTCCCAGTTACCTTGCATAGAGCGTGGTTAAAGGTGCATGGTATGGCTTATTTCACTTAATGAATGGAAAAAAAATTCATTCTTTTTAGTTTCAGCAAAAGAAAGACCAGGAACTCTAAGAAATCTGAACAGCAGGGGGCAGCAAATGCCTGCTTTTTTGATTTTTAAACAAGTCAACATTGTCTAATACTTGAATTATATTGGCTTCATATGAAAGAGAAAAAAAAGAGAAAGAGAGAGAGAAGAGATGAGTGTTATAATTGAAAGGTCAACTCCAAAAGGCAAGTGGCTTCTAGGACACTGCGTGTGGTTTTTCTTAGTTCTTTCCTCAAAGACCCCAAACTGTTTATGTAGAACATATCAGTGGCCAGCAGATGGCAGCACTTTCCAAGGGTCAGGAATATAGCCCAAAGTCGGGGCGCCGGGGTGCGGGGGGGGCGGGGGGGGGGCGGGCGGAGATAAAGCATATTTGGGCATGAAATCTTTATTTAAAAACGTCTGAAGTAAAATCAATTTTAAGTAGGAGAATCAATCTTTTTAGGTCTCAAGTATCTTGATAACAGTAAGGTGGAATTTTAACCGTTGGTACAAAGGTACGTTCGTTTTGAAGCAAGGCGATAACTAAAATGTTTTAAAATAGCGAGTTTGAGACTTACAAAAAGGAGCTGCAATGGATGGAAATCATTTGGATTTTGCCGTGCACTTCAAGAACGTATCCTTATCAGATTTCTCAGTGATCAATTCGCAGACGTTAGCCCAGAGAAAGGCCTTTGCACACAGACACAGTGCTTTCGGATTACTGATTAATCGCACTCAATGGCTTCCTGCGTTGTCCTTGGCTACCTTAGTTAAGTGTCAACAGAGTCACTCAGCCTCTCTGAGGTATTATCAGGTCTTCACCTTTTCTAAACATTGAACTGCTTTAGTTGGATATTTATAACCAGGGTAAAGCAGGAACCATGTCTCCCGTTTGAGTACTTGAACTGCAAAGGAAAATGCAGACCCACTGGTTTCTGAGTGACACTTGCCCTGAACCTTCAAACGGGCCTGGGAAACTTCCCTCTGGGTGAAGGGGCAGAGGCCCGTCTAACACTGATGCCTTTTTCAGGCATCCTCCACCCTTAGCCAGGAGATAAATAATAACTGCTTAAGTGGGAATTAAAAGCATTCTGTGGCATTTCTGCGCATAATGAAAAGTCCCCTGCCTTTGACTGTTTGATTTCCCACGTGAAACCCAACATGGATTTTGCTACAATAACAAAGAGTGCTAGAAAAAACAGAAGGGCCTGTTTGCTTAAATTGCTGCTTGCACGGAAAGAAACTCCCTAACGGGGTTATCACCGGGTCAGGCTGCACTCCTTTTCACCAGGCCTGCTTCGGGGGCAGAAGAATTGAGATGGCGAGGTGGGTTTCGGCTCTTAGAAGACCACTTTGGAAAAAATATATATATATACATATTTCATTGATTTTTTAGGAGAGGAAGGGAGAGGGACAGAGAGAAACATCGATCAGCTGCCTCCTGCACAGCCCCCAGTGGGGAAGTGCCTGCAACCAAGGTACACGCCCTTGACTGGAATCGAACCTGGCACCTTTTGAGTCTGCAGACCTATGCTTCATCCACTGAGCCAAACCGGTCAAGGCTAGAATAGCATTTTTTAAGTTTTGCCTTTCTGGTAAAAGTCTCCGAGCCCTTCTATTTGACTAGCAACTGAAAGAGACATAAGAAAGGGTTTAGAAATACCAAAGAGTCGTCAACTATAGGACATGACCCTTAGATTTAATTTTATTTCCGAAGAATAATGTCTTCAATCCTTATAGGTCAGGGACCCCAAAATAAGGTCCTTTTGCTCAATGTCACTCGCACCAATAGAATGAGACTCTCTTTGGTAAAGCAGAGCAGAAACTTCATTCTTAGATCAAAGAATACAGAAGGATGACCTTATGCTCTGTGGATACCTTTGCCCCGATTTGAGGAAGTCAGAATTCCTCAGGATTGGTGGGAGTTCTGTGGGTTCAGGAATATGGCTTTCCATGAAAAAAGTGGAGACTTTGATTTGTGGGGAACAGTTCCTAAACATGCTTGGAACATGCCTGGCCATACATCACATATCTCATTTTAATGTTATATCTCCTCCGCTGGGCATGGTCTTTAGCTTGCTAGTGAGTAGAATTTCCTCAAAGGTCACTCGAGAAAGGGTTTGGGGTGCCATCCTGGATCTTTTTAGTGCAAGCCCCCTTCTTAGCTGAAGGCTTTGGGTTTCTTATTTGGTCCTTGCTGGCAAGCTTAGCTCGCTCTGGAATGTCCATCCTTTCCTGTTGAGCCTGTTTTGTCGGGGATGTGTTGGGAGGATGAGAGAAGACAATAAAGTTGGTGGCATACCACTGTGACAGTAACACAGTTCCATATGAGAGAAAATGTGGTCTAGAAGCATGCTTCTATTTGGTGTTGAACCTTGTTACATGCTGCTACAGTTTCCTCAGCTGTGAAATGAATATGAGAGTGTCAGGTTGGTGTGCAAGTTCAAGTTCATACGTGTGCAGCACTAGGAACATAGTATTACATGTGTAATGGTGAGGATGCACCAGGCACTGCATGAGGGCCTGAGAATACAGAGATTGGTGAGATATTGTTCCCGCTTTGGGGGAGCTTAGAATATTTAAGGGGGGGTCAGGGAAATAAAAAAGAACAAAATATTACAGGTGTAATAGGGAAGTTGTATAGAATTCAGCGAATGGCGTACACGGGACAGTGTGGTGAGTATGGCCTGGGTGAGGGTGAGGGATGCCTTGAGGAAAGGCCCTTGAATTGAATAATGAAATATGACTGTATGTGTTTGTGCTACCACACTCAAGGGGTTTGCCTCACGGGGTTCTCTATTCAAGAAGGAGACACTGTTGTGGCCAGATAGTTTTATTTACTTATCACATTCAAAGGGGACAGGGCATTCCTATCCAAAGCTCTGCCTCTCCATGGGAGGCTTAGCCATTGCTTATATCATCACTATTTGGACAGTATGTGTTGATTTTTTCTTTGCAGTTGGATACTTTGGTCCCTTGGGTTCCTGTCTGCTCCACCTGGTTACAGCTGAATCTGGAAAGACGTTAAGTTAAAAAGGGGGGAAGGGCAAGAAGGGGTTTGTCAACAGGTGACTGAAGGCGGGGCTGGGGAGCCAGTGCCTGGAGGCCGGAAGTGAGAGCCAGGGTGAGGCATGTCCAGCGCTGCCTGTTATCCGACTGTGAGCAGAGCTCAGGTAGGTGTTCAGGCGGCAGTGTGTGTGTTTGGTGAAGCCCTGAGGTGGGTGAACATCAGAGTCTAAAGGGGGGCCCATGGACTGAATTTGGAAATTTGATGGGTGTTTTTCAGCTCATTCAGCATTTCTAAAAAACAAGGCATCCACATTTAAAATTTAGGAGGCTTTAGATGGAAAAATCCGCGTTTCTAGGCTTTCTAGAAAATTTGATGGCCTTGCAATAAGACTGTTTTCATCCCCCCACCGCACGAAGGCACGACGTATACCGCCAGACCCCTCCCTCCAGTCCATCAGCATGTATGTCTCTGATCTTTATGTAACGCACCTCAGAGTTCTGGCTTCATTCTACCGGGCGAACAGTGCGTTGAGGTGTTTCAAGGAGGAGATTCTACTGTGATCTAATTTGCTTTTTTGTGTGGAGAATAGTTTGAGGGGAAAGATGCAAAATTGTCTTCATCTTTTAACAGACGTCTTATCATAAGCGACTGGACACACACAGGACAATTAAATAAAATTGGCTTTTACTGTAAGGTTTTATTAGGAAATCGAATCATATCTTTGAAAATTGTGACCTTTAATTTGGTTATGGAAGAGTGATCAATCTTCCAGGCACCTCTGTGTTACTTTTAAAGGTTTGCAAGTGGTCTAGGACTTTAAGAGAACGCCTTTAAGGACTGATAATGAAGTAAAATCAGATCTTACCACACCCTGAAAGGACTAAAGGGGATGGGTATATTTCAACGGAAGAAGGGGCTGTTACAAAACAAAAGTTGCTAAGAGACAACAACGTATTTCTGGCATTTCTGGCGGGGTGGGTTTTGCTACCTAAAACCTGCTCTTACTGGTAGAGACAGCCCCCCATCTCCAGACTTCCCAGGGCAAGGGCACATGACTTAACTTGGGGTGGTAGATACAAACAAATGGAGGGTTTTTCTGGCTTGTGGTTCAGGCCCCTGACAGATTAGCCGATGCAAAGCAGCAACAACTGTGCTGGGTTCAGAACTACACCAGAGCACAGGCTAGTTCAGATGTCATGGGCTGGAGAGCAGAAAGAGACTGCTGCTGAGCTATGCCCACCTCTGAGAAACCAAGTTTCAGCTTCTGTGTTACACCTAACATTTGTTGAACAAATGTGGAGAACCTGCTATGTGCATAGTTCTTGCCAATGCTCTGCTTTTAGGGGGTCTATTGCTATTGTAAATATTTGTAGAAAGGGTACATTTAAATAAGACACAGATGTTGGCCTTCAGGGAGCTTATGGTCTAGTGGAGGAAATGAATCTGCACACACAGAACTGTAATTCAGAGAAGAGTCACACAGAGTGTTGTACCTCAGGGGCAGAGTGGGCGGTGGGGGGGCTCCTGGCCCAGAAGCCATGAGTTATGATTTGTGGGTTCAAACAATCAGTCCTTAGAAGCAAATGAGCATATGTTTTCCCCAAAACTTTTCTGTGGGAATGCCCTAGGAGTAATTTTTGGGGACAAAAGCGTAATAGAACCTTGCAGCTAGACATGGCCAATGGGAGGTGAATATATTCTAACCTTGCACTTTATGTAGAGATTAAATCCTAGCAAAAGTCCCATAGCTTTGAGAAGTAAACTCCCTTTCCCAGAAGGCAGCAGACACTTCCATGTATTTCACTGCATGATCACTTGAATGAAAATCAAAACCACTGACTGTAAGCTGTGAAAATTGAGGTCGATGAGATCTTTCCTGTACCTTTGTTCAAATTAAGTGTTACAAACTTCACGCAGAATCAAACTTTATTTACAAAACATCCTCTACCTCAATGAATCTTTCCTTAAATCCTAAGTTGATTCACTTTCTTAAAAATAAGTTTAAAATACCATGTGGTTTTTTTTATTTGTTTTTTATTTTTCAATTATGGTTTACTTTCACTATTACTTTGTATTAGTTTCAGGTTCACAGCATAGTGGTTAGACAATCATTTCATTTACACACTGTTCCCTTGATATTTTCAATTTCCATCTAGAACCATACATAGTTATCTCAATATTATTGACTTTTTTGTTGTTACTATTGTTTGTTAATCCTCATCTGAGGGTATTTTTCCATTGATTTTTTATTTTTTAAAAATTCCTTTTAGAGAGAGTAGAAGCGAGGGTGAGAGACACAGAGAAATGTGAATATGAGAGAGACACATCAACTGGCTGCCTCGGGCATGTCCCCTGACCAGGGCTGGGAATTGAGCCTGCAAACGAGGTACATGCCCTCGACTGGAATCAAACCAAGGACCTTTCAGTACAAAGGCCGATGCTCTATCCACTGCGCAAAACTTGCTAGGGCTGACTGTTTTGCTTGTCATGCATATGATATATAAATTTTCTCCCTCAACATAGCAGTGCCTCTTTAAATATATCAAGTTTATTATACTATATATTATATTAAAATATTATACATATAATATCCTATCTAATATAAGAGTAATATGCAAATTGACCATATTTCTGATCAAGCCACACCCACAAGCCATGCCCACCAGCCAATCAGGAGCAAATAAACCCCAACCAAGATGGCTGTGGTCACTGAGGGAAAGGGCAGGCCGGGGCGGTGAGCGCAGCATCTGTGTGGGAGAATCTGTGTGGGAGAGGGAGACCTGCCGTGTGGAGGGAGGGAAAGAACCAGAAAAATGGGTCTTTCCAGTTCCTGATGCTGATGGAGCTCTATGGGTGCTGGGCTCCTCCACCTGCTGGGCCCCCAGTGGCAGCCCAGCAGACCCAGAGGCGACCAGCATGGCTTGCAGTGTTGGGGGGGTGTCCAGTGGGCACACTATAGGTATCAAATCACTGCCGCCGAAGCTGCCCCCCCCCACACACACACACACTTGCAAGTAGTATGGTCCAAGGGGGCGGCGACTCCTGAGGCGCCCCTCCCACACAAATGTGCACCATGCCAAGTGGGGAAGCCAGACCTGAAAGCCCAAGCCCCTGAGTACCTGACAGGGCATCGTGCACCGGGGCCCTGAGGAGGCCCCAGGACAAGCATCTCCCCAGAGGCTGTGCAGAAGGAGGAGAGGAACCTCTGGCTAGAGGCCGGGGTGAAGGATGCTGGCATCTTTGCAGGCTGGGCTGAGGAACACCCCTCCCCCCGCACCTCCTACCCCTTGTGCACGAATTTCATGCACCAGGCCTCTAGTATATATACAACTCAACAAAGCATAGATCATGTAACTTTGTGTTTTGCACTTTGTAGAAAAAAATCCCCTTCAAAGAATGGTCAATTTACATATTACTCTTATATTAGATAGGATATTATATGTATATGTATAATATTTTAATATAATATAATATATATAATATAAATGTTTTGCAAATGTACCTTGGAGTAGATTTTAACCACTGTCCTTTCCTCAGCTGGCAAAACTGAGAGTTGAAATGACTTACGCAAAGTTGACAAGATTAGGAAGGCTTAGCCCTGACTCTGGCTGCCGACATCATGCTGTCCAGAGGCCACATGGTCTAACTGCTGGTCACTGTGGATAAGGCATTTCTGGCGCCTCGCCTCTAAATGAATTAGCTTGATAGTCAGTAGAGCGAGCAGAGAGGATAAATTAGTGACTTCCTCCTACCTTCTGAACAATTTGCTCAACATCTTGTACACTATCCAGTCACCTAGATAAAAATCTAAGGGAAAAACCCAGCAAAGTCAAAATAGTCCTACTACTTCCAGAGAACGAAAGCAATTTCTAACACAAAGATAGTTCAACAAAGCTTGTTTTAGCTGAAAATTAATCTTTATCCATTTGTTGTTTCATTCTATTCAGGTCGCTTTCATTATTGCTAAGATATTTAAATCTTAATCTATTAAAAAATAAGAGTCTTGGCTGGTTTGGCTCAGTAGATAGAGTATCAGCCTTCAGACTGAAGGGTCTTGGGTTCAATTCCAGTCATGGGCATGTGCCCGGTTGTGGGCTCCATCCCCAGTAGGGGGTGTGCAGGAGGCAGCCGATCAATGATTCTCTCTCATCATTGAAGTTTCTCTCCTTCTCTTTTCCTCTCTGAAATCAATAAAAATATATTTAAAAAATAATACTTATTCTTGGGAATGAACTAGAGAAGAGGACTAGTTTGGGGAGATGAATCAATATTCTAGGCCTACTGAAGATGTCAACAAATTCCTGTGCAAGAAAATCAATGGCTTTTTCCACTAAAAGAAATCTATACTGGATATGTGTACTCAGATACCTTTGGGGTGACACTTGAATACCTTTGTTGTTGACTAAAAGCAAAAAGAATGCTATGTCATATGGCACAAATGCCCAAGGTATAATTCCCTTCAGACTTTTCTTTATGAAAGGAAATAAATACCCAATTGTTATGACATTTTTTCCTAGCCTGTGCTTCTGCATTTATACCACAGGAAACGGATTTCCTGTGATTTCGTTGTACAGGAGTCCCCTCATATCCACAGTTTTGCTTTCTGTGGTTTCAGTTACCTGTGGTCCACTGTAATCCAAAAGGATGAAATGGAAAATTCCAGTAAATGAGGCATGTTTTGAATTGCTCACCTTTCTCTGTAGAGTGATGAAGTCTCCTGTAGCCCCTCACAAGAGGTGATTCATCCCTTCGTCCAGTGTGTGTGCACGCTGTTGATGCTTACACCCAATAGCTGCTTAGTCACCATCTTGCTGATCAGATCCACCACTGTGGTATTGAAGTGCTTGTGTTCAAGTATCATTACTTTATAATGGCCCTAACGCGCAAGAGTAGTGATGATGGCAGTTCAGATTTGGTAAAGAGAAGCCATAAATGTGCTTCCTTTAAGTGGAAGTTGATTGCAGTACAGTGAAACACTTTGAGAGAGACCATGTATACGTAACTATTAGAACAGTGTATTGTTATAATTGTTCTGTTTTGTTATTAGTGCTGTTAAATACTTACTGTGCCTAATTTATACATTCAACTCTATCAGAGGGATGTGTGTGTAGGAAACAACACCGTCTGTAGGGAGTTCGGTGCTATCCAGGGTGTCAGGCATCCACTGGGGATCTTGGAACGTATCTTCTGACGCTGAGGGGGGTGGAGGAGTGACTGCAGTTCTCTCTCCATGTGGAAGCTTTCCCCTGCAATGCAGTTCACAGAGAGCCATGTACATGAGAATGCATGGTCATAATCTTTATCCCAGCATGCAGCACAGAGCTGACTGCTCTGCAGAGCCAGCTGTATTAACTCTCCCTGGATAAATTATAGCGGAGGCTGGCTTATTAGGAATGCTAGTAAGGAGAGAGTGCAATTCCTGGTTTTTCTGAGTTCTTAAAACTACATAATTCTTAAAGAGTTAGAGAGATCCTCATGGAATTTGGCAAAGAACTAAAGAGACTTACTTTCTACACCATTTCTCTGAATGGATAAATTTATAGAAAATCTCTTCTTTGTTAATCATTTAAGCAGTGGAAAAACCATAGTCTAGGACAACTTGAAAAGAGAATAATTCATCTTTCTCTCATCTTGAGACGAGGTTGCCAGAGGTTGAATTCTGTCTGTGCCGTCTTTGTAGCTGAGTGACCTTGAAAAAAGTTATTAAACTTCCTTGGGTTTCAATCTCCTCATCTATAAAAAGGTGATATAGATAGCACCTACTTAATTGGGTTGTTTGAGAATTACATTAGATAAAATATATAAGGTACTTTTACTAGTAAGTACTTACTAAGTATTAGCTACCACTATTATTAATTTTGAAATGATTATATTAAAATCTTGTAGTCCCATTTTATCTTAGTCCAAATTCCACATATTTTGGAGGTATAATCTCAGTGCACATACAGCTTAAAACTTATTTATTTTTTCATAGATCTCCATAAATATTTTTTTGTGTGACTACATAGACTTCATAAATGTTACTTTTAATAGCTCCATAAGTTGTTGCACTGCCATGTACTATGGTAGTCCAAGAATGCCACATACACATCTATACTAATAAGAGATAAATATGGTAATTGATTGTCACTCTGTGATGACCCACAGCCAATCAGGAGGGAATATGCAAATTAGTGGGGCAAAGATGGTGGCAGCCATGGAGCCAGCTGGAGCGGGTGAGAGGCTTGGGTTGTTCCTGGCGATGGAAGAAGCCAAGCTTCCCACCCGCCCTGGCCGGCCACTGAAGGAGGGGCCTGTAGGCAGTGGCCACGGAGCCAACCTAAGCACGTGGGAGGCTTAGGTCACCCTGGCTGGCCACTGAGGGAGGGGCCTGCAAATGGCCCCCATCCCCTCACCCAGGCTGGCCACATATCCCCAGTGGGGACCCTTACCCCACAGGGGCATGGCTGGCCTGCAAATTGCCCCAACCCCTCGCACAGGCTGTCACCATCCCCAGTGGGGACCCTCTCCCCAATGGAGCCATGGGTAGCCTGCAAACCACCACAGGCCCCTCGCCTAGGCTGCCCCACCCCCAAGGGAACCCTACCCTGATCTGGAACACCCTTCAGGGCAAACCAGCTGACCCCCATCCATGCAGTAGGTCTCTATCTATACTAATAAAAGGGTAATATGCTAATTAGACTGGGAGACCTTCCAGGAGACTTTCTGGACAAAGCCATGGTGGTGGGGCTGAGGCAGAGGCAATTAGGGGCCAAGAGGGGAGGGCAGTTGTGGGTGATCAGGCCAGTAGCGGGGGTAGTTGGGGGTAATCAGGCTGGCATGGGGGGCAGTTGGGGATGAGCAAGCTGGCAGGCAGGGTGGTTACGGACAATCAGACAGACAGGCAGGTGAGTGGTTAGGAGCCAGCAGTCCCAGATTGTGAGAGGGATGTCTAATTGAGCTTAAACTGGCAGTTGGACACCCCTTGATGGCTCCCAGATTGGAGAGGGTGCAGGCTGAGCTGAATTTGTGCACAAATTTCATACACCAGGCCACTAGTAACTATAACATCTCTTGGTTGTAAATTATACAGATTGTTTCCATTATAAACAAAACCACAATGAACATCTTGGAACATTTTGAATTCACTCTATTGATATTTTTACTTAGGAACAAGAATTTTTAAATATAAAGATAGGAACTTTAATACAATGACATTTCAATGTAGCTTTCCAAAATGGTTGTCCCAAATTACAATGGTTGCCCTCAACCCAGTCTGCACCCTCTCACAATCCTGGACTGCTGGCTCCTAACCACTCACCTGCTTGCCTGCCCAATCGCTCGTAACTCCCCCACACCCACCAGCCTGGTTGCCCCTAACAGACCCCCCCCCTCGCCAGCCTGGTTGCCCCCAACTACCCCCTCCCTGCCAGCCTGGTCTCTCCTTACTGCCCCCTCCCACCAGCAGCCTGGTCACCTCTAACAGCCCCCCCCGCCGGCAGCCTGGTTGCCCCAACTGCACCCTCCACCAGCCTGGTAGCCTCTTACTGCCCCCCCTGCCGACCTGGTCACCCCCAACCCTCTCCCCCTGCCAGCCTGGTCACCCCTCATATCCCCCTGCCGGCCTGGTCACTACACACAACCTGCTTGTTTAGGCGATTGGCTGTTGGGCCAGCCCTAGGCAGCTGGGCAGCTGACATCTGAGGCTTGCCTACACCTTGACTGCCCTTGGGTGGTTGGGGGGTTAAGGGTACTGGGGACTCTGGAGGCAGGCGGGCAGAGTAGCCAGACCTGCCTGGGGGCGGGCCCAGCCGAGCCATGTGCCTGCTGCCCTGGTGGGGCTGAGAGGTCTGGGTGCTGTCTTCTTTGAGGGTGTGGCAGTTAATTAGAATCTTCTCTCCTTATTGATGTGGGTTCTGCCATCTTTGTGAGGGCATGGCAGTAAATTAGCATATTCACTCTTTATTAGATAGGATTTTCTTTTTTTTAAAAGATACATCTTATTGAATTTTTTTTACAGAGAGGAAGAGAGAGGGCTAGAAAGTTAGAAACATGGGTGAGAGAGAAACATTGATCAGCTGGCTTCTGCACACCTCCTACTGGGGATTGCCCGCAACCAAGGTACATGCTCTTGATTAGAATCAAACCTGGGACCTCTTGGTCTGCAGTCTGGCACTCTATCCACTGAGCCAAACCAGTTAGGGCAGATTTTCTTTACAATTTATATCTATTTTTGTGTGAAGTTCTTCATATTCTTTTATTTCTTAGCTATCTGAGTTATTTTCTTATATACTTAAATATGGATATTAGTCCTTTGTCACATGTGTTGAAAATATTTTCTCTCTCAAGGGTTTTGAAATATATATGTATGTGATTTTAAAATGTTTTGCATTTGAACACTTCCCTTTGAGTTTTTTTTTTATTGCATCTGGGTTGCATCCGAATAGGACTACTTTATTCTTCAATTTTTTTCTTTTATTTTTCCTTAAATAAATTCTTAACTTTGGAGTTCACTTTGATATACAACACGAGAAAATGAAAAAAAATATTCTAGAGAACCATAATATTAGATTAAATACCTGGCATTTGGTTTTTTTGAGATACATTATCTGTAACTAGAGGCCTGGTGCACGACATGCATGCAATCGGTAGGGGGCGGGGTCCCACAGCGCAACCTGCCACCCTGTCACAGTCCAAGAGCCATCGGGTGACATCCTTAGTGCTACTGACAAGGTGGGAGAGGCTCCTGCCACCACCACTGCGCTCGCCAGCCTTGAGCGTGCTAACCACCAGGGGGCAGATGCTCATGCGGGAGCTCAGTGTGGTCAGAGTGCATCATAGTGACCAGTGAATTTGCCGTTCAGTCAATTTGCATATT